>JAJSRV010000081.1:0-563822 GCA_021527715.1 Neoseiulus cucumeris | reverse complement strand
GCTGCGATCTCACCGATGAGTTCGGCATACAACAACGAATCGAGATTGGGGCCCATCATGTACAGAAAGAACCAATCGGCGATATTCGTGCTTTTCACGACGAGACGCACATCATCCGGATCGCCGAGATGGCACCGGTTCATCAAGAGTCTCTCGCGCATCGAGGGAAGCATCAGAATCAGGAAGCGGTACACTATCAATCCCGATAGCACGGTGAGGAGGAAGACGAACCAAAACCAAGCGAGAACGTAGAGCTTCTCGTTGAAGACGTTTTGAGGCAGGACGCACAGAATATCCTCCTTCATAACGTCTCCAGAGGGCCCGAAGCGGCGGAAGATGCACTTTGTCATCCGAGGGAACACGAACAGCATCGGATCGACGCGGTCTTCGTCGTCCTGGTTGAGGAACTCGAGCACTCTTATTCCGTAGTTCATGAACTCGCCACCGAGGAAGCTGTCCATGAGGAACATCTGCATGAGAACGTTCAAGAAACACAGCATTTCACAGAACAGATACTTGTATGTGTACAGATTACGTTTTCCGAAATTGCGATCGACCCAAAGTGTGATCGTTTCGCGTTTTTTCCGTCGCTCGTCGTCGGTCTTGGCCGGTCCTGAGGTCAGAGCACCCATGAGACCGCCTTCCCAGTTCTTCCAAACGTAATGCGGAAGGTAAAAGACGACGGCTTGCACTATGAGCGTCAGGTAAACCCACTGGTAGTACGCCACGTACTTTCTTCTCCCGTAAACGGCTGATTTGTCGATTCCAGGGGCCGCGATCTCTGGTCCGATTTTCTTATGATGAGCGTCAGGCAGTGTAAACGTTGGATGAATCCAACAGTAGGAGTTCGCGACGATCGCTGGAACTTTCTCGGGAGGAATGCATTCTATTGGAGTGCCGATGTACTGCCGTGCAGAAACAATTACGGCTAGAAATAGCAGCAAACCAGCCGTGAACTGCCAGTGCAGTCTGAAGACGCCATTTTCAACAATGGCTCCTTTTTTACGGTGACGGAATATTCTGTGGATTCCGTCGAAGATTCCGATCATTCTGAGGGGCTGGATGTCGTCGCGACAGTGGATGAGGTGCAGTGATTTAGACGCACTTCTTCGCTTTGGGGTGATCAGTCCTCTCTCACGTGCTCTGTTAATCCTAAGATGTGGAGCTGACGCTGCGTACTGCGGCGCGATATTTTATGACGGAGTGCCATTCCCGGGCCGGGCCAGGGTAGGTCGGACCAGACCGAACCAGAGCAGGTATGTCGACCGACGGCACTCGGTTTACGCGACAGGTGTCCGGAGTGTGCGACAAACTCTTTGTCCGACCGAAGAGGATATTGTTCACGTCACTAGTTTCAAGCAAATATGCGTTCACTGAATGCACGTCCTTCGAACTTGAGGCTGCACATCACCCGCTGCACTTTCCGAACTGATTGATTGATTGATTGATCGTCCGTTCGTCGTTCCACAAAGTCGTTTTCGACCGAAAGCTTCAAGTTCTTCTGATGACGCGAACTAGTCGCGGGCAGAGGAGGCTGTGTCGCCTGCTTTGGACTTAACTGGAGACACGGAGTAATAGGACAGCGCGGACGTGGCGCCATCGTTCGGAATCGCTCTGAAATCACAGACGGCACGCCATCCAGCGTAATCCAGACGCACATTCTAACCACGGGTTACCGAAGGATATTTCGCTATTCGACGTCCTGGGAAAAAGGCACTGCAGGAAAGAATCACGACGCGTCGACGCAACTCGACGTGGCCGCTGTTCGGCACAGCAGCGTCAGGAACGAAACGCGTCACTGACGTTCATAGGAACAACAAATTAATAATCAACCGATATCGTCGTCATTCCGCCTAAGAGGCGACAAAGCCAATGACGTCAGCTCCCGCATTCAGAACTCGACTCCACAGTTTTGTTCCAGCATGTTTGACGAATATGCACATTCGTCGAGCGAAACTGTAAAGTCGATGTGGTCGCAGCTCAATCTCCGATCAGAATGACTCCCTCTATATAATTCAATATTACTCAGTTCCTTCCGTGCGTTCACAGAAAGAGCAGTGTATTATGAGTAGCCCATGAAATGTCGATTCCTGGGAACTCTGCATTTTGCTATCGGTGCTCGCTCGTTTCTCCAAAGGAATTATTAGAACAGCGAGGTTTTGGGGCCCGGAGCAACAACTTGATCCGATCCGCAGAACTTTCTAGATCAGTTCTGCGAACACAACTTTCTCAGCAGCTTCGCAACTTCTGACCTCTGTGAGCGGTCAGCCGGAAATACGCTCGCTGTGATCGAAGTTACGTCGAAGTTATCACTCCGAGAGAGTCAACTCTCGATATAGTTCGTCGACGATCCGTCATTCTGTCACATTTAGGTCAATCGCCAACGTTCTCGCGTTCCGTTACGACGTCAGTGTGAGTGATCGCTACGGATTTCCATCTTGCGATGAGGGTTCATCCCGCTCATTCCGAAAACTTTCATTAAAAGACAGTCATCTTCAATCTGTCCAAGATCATCTGCACTCCCCGGATGAGCGACGGTTCAGATCAGGATAACTGACGAGATGCATTCACCGTTTGTGTCGCATTCCGGCGATCGTCATTCGAAAATCGATCGTAGATCGACTCCGGGATGAAACCGCAGACGGATGAGAACGAAGGCGCTCTCGCTAACATCCACAGCAGAGGTCAAAGGTCTATTCCGACCATCCTACTTCCCGCGAGCATGAGCCCCCATCAATATCATCGAGCTTGTCAAAACCCAATGAAGAACCACAACTAATTGTAAGTCACAGAATGTGTCAAATCGCATTCGTTGAATGTATTTGGCACTGTCGAGTTGTTTTCATGGAAAAGGACTCGTTCGGCGGGTGTTTCACATTTAAGGGTGAAGATTCGACGTTCGAATGCTCGATCCGAAACGTCGCGCCGATCTGTTTGTTTCCAAAAGCAGTTGAGGCGGATCTGTTATCCACAAAGATCAATGCAGAATCGGCGAGGTCGGAGCCAATCTAAAGGACGCATGAGCAGGAAACTTCACATCGAAGAAGCCTTGCCGACGATAATTCGATCGTCAGCATGCTGTTCTCGTAGAATGCTGTTTGCGATGCAATTCAGCAAAAGTCGAAATATTTTGAGAAGAGTCAGCGAGCTTCTGCTGCAAATCTGGAAAGGTGGAAACTGTGAATGAAACAACAGCTTGGGTGACTTCCACAGAGTAAGACCAATCGTGAACAAGCAAGGAACGGTCGTCTCCGACTTGCAGACAGAAGCTTGAAAGCGCATTCGACATGTAATTAAAGTTTAAAAACGGTTGTATCAAGGCCAGTTATGTTCGTCATGATGACATCTCTTGTCAGAATCGATTCGTTTCGGAGCTCTACCCAAGAGGATATTCCTTTACAGTTCTTTGCGCAGCGTGCATCCAATGATTGGAGAGAGAACTCTACTCCAAGGATTCGACAATTTTCCTCACAGCTGAAATCGACAGTGAGCCACGCTGCTCGATGTGAAAAATTGGAGTTCCACCGAATGCACGCTATTATAGTGGGAAACAAAATTTTGAGAATGGTCCCTGTTAATACATATTGAAACACATTCTGGAATTTGAAATGGGAGGTTTCTTCGGTGAGAAATGCAGACGATGGTTTGAAATGAGTCTGAGCTCGACTTCTGAGGCAGTGGTAGTTGACTGGAGGAATTTCTTTCAGAATTTTCGGGCAAAAACAGGTGGGAAACGACTTCTCCTTCAGGTCTTTGATTGAGGAACAGCAGTTTGATGAAGGGATGTGATGGTTCTCAAAATTTCGGCTATCACCTTCGGGTCCATCGACTTGCTACGAACGATGAAAATAGAAGAAGAAATCGGAAACAAACACGCACGGGTTCTTCAGTGTCATTCACAGAAACCTGAATTCACTCCAAATACTTTGAGATTATCCAGGTCCGACTTTTGGTTCTCTCCGATGAGTCACCAATGGTAGCAAACAGAAATAACCTAGCGTCCCTGAATAGTCGGCGACAAGTTGCAAGTGTGTCGGCATGATCAAGTGAAATATACATTGTGCGTGAGTAAGTGTGTCAGAGCTACTTGTGTCAGTCAATTATAAATCATGTCGGAGCCAAGCTAGCGCTGCTTTTAATGACAGTCTTCGTTCTCTGAAACTCATGAATATCGTACATCTATATTTTGATTTCTGTCATGATCCCCGAGTGAGGATTCTCCGGGAATCAAGTTCTACATCAAGGACCGTGTCATGGGTCAGGAGGCTCTGACAAACTCAAAAAACCCTCGAACTCTACTTTTACGAGCCGTCGAGGAGGCGAGAACGCGATAACTTTGAGCCGGATCTAAGCAGCCGGTCAGTTTGGAGAGACCACAGAACAGCCCATTCGGTCCATTATTCCGCGTTCAAAACGAAGAAAGAACAGGAAGGGCAACAAACTTTGCTCCTAGGCTGTAGAAGAAAAAAACACCAACGGCATAGGACCAGCGTGAATCCTTAATGCAATGGCATGGATCCTTTACCATTGAGAGTTGGACAGGTACGTCCTTCCCGAATTCGATGCAAAGCCGCGAGGCAAAGGGTGGTCAGTCAGTCATCTAACGAGAAAGCGAGCCATCTTAGCCGTCTGAGAATCACATGACCAGACACTGACATGCTGGCCAAGGTAACTGTCGTCCATGCCTTCAGAAAATATGTCTGAAACATACAGCCGTCGAGTTTTCCTCAGATAGTTCCGAGTGAGCGCAGCAGCTTCGTAAAGCAGGCACGTTTGTAATTCGGTGAGTTCGCTCGAGAACCGCATAAAGTTGGCCCATTGCTCAATTAGAGGCTCGCGTCAGGGCTGTGGGATTCGCTCAAAGTTTCTTTTGAGCGTCCTTTCGGGAGTCTTCAGTCAGGACCTGTGCCAACTCATTGAAATCGCAGACTCGAAGCATTCGTGTAGCCCGTCGATTGTCTAACATGGGACCTTGATCGCGTGTGCTTCTCAAGAGTGGAAGTCGCGCAGCAACTCCTGCACCTCATCGACTGAAATAGGAGAACAATTCGCTCGGTCGATACCTTTGCATGGTCGGCTCGTGATGCCCAATTCCGGAATCGCCTACCAAAGAGCCGAATGCGAATGTGCTTCAAGATCATCGATGAGCGCGCTCACTAGGCTCACCGTTGGGTGGCGGCAGAGTCCGGGAGGACTTCTCTCTCATTGATCATCATCCACGTATACTCCTCAATCATCAGTTGAGTCACCTTTGTTCTTCAAAGCAGGCTCCGCCGAGCCGAGAAGGAATAAGAAAATCCGTGGCCATCACAGAACAGGAGGATGGCGCGCAGGTTGAGGTCGATTTCGTGCAATCGGTTCGATCACCGGTTGACAAACGTGAGATCTCGACTAGAGGATCATGCTCAACAATCTGGAAACATGGATTTCGTGTTCATTTTTCCTGTTCTGTCGATCCTCTCGATTTCTTTCCACTGGCGCAACAGTTTTCCGCGTCGTGGAACGAGGGGAACCAAGGCAAGGAGAGTCTCGCTCAAATCATTGGTCGTGTAATTTCAATCATTCGATCAGTTTCTCGAATCTTGGAATCGCATTTGAACTGACCGTACATGGTGATCGTAGCAGCCGATGATGTAGTGGTCCGACTGTTGGGCCGTCAGAGTTTTGGGGTAATAAGAAGGTCGTTGAGACTTCAAAGTGCTGACGGGGTTTCGGATCTGCTGAAAGAAAGGAGGCAGCATAAAAACGCGGAGACCACTCCGCGACCAGTGACTTCCTCCGCATCGGACCGGGTCATCGAATCAATGAGAAAGGGATAGAGTAGAACGTAGAGATGAAAGTCAGTCGACGATGTCGTCGGACTTTTTGAATCTCGATTCTGAAGCGCTTATCGAAACTTTAGATACTTGGCACTATTTTTCCCCAAAGAGAATCCGAAACCATTCCAGTCGAGAATGGATATCGGCTTTCCAACGAACGTCGATCGTTCCTCCGCTCTCGGTCGCGGCCCTCTCTGACCGTCGGACTGGCTTCAATAGATTGCCGACAATCCGGAGGAAATAATAAACTTCGACCGTGGGACTCTTGGCATCAACCGTCGCGTCGGCTGGTCAGTTCAGCGAACGGCGAATTCCGGGCAGTTTCAATAAACATGTTATCCGGCTGGAAACGTTTTCATTTGTTGACGGGACCAAACCCTGAATGGAACCACGATTTGTCACGATTGAAGTTCCTCCCCCGACAGGGACGTCCGCGCACGTTTCGCTCGCTAATTCCGATGTATGCAAGTATCGATCGTGCCGAGAATCGTAAGAATTTCAAAGGTGCTGTAAGATTCGAGAATCCGAGTCAACAGCAAACCCGCTTCCCGATCGTTCAAGGTTTCGGAGGATCGGGAACGCTCATTCCGTGCCGGCGGTTCGAGCGACTTTGTACCCGCAGCTCGTCGCGTCGCGAGAGCAACATCCGCGCGGAATCGAAACGAGCGGGCTTCGACTATTCAAAACAAAAAGGTTCAAAACCGTCTCAATGAACGTTTCAGGAGGAATTTTGTTTGTGAGGGATTTTCAAAATGTTATGTTCCATTGTATACGAACGCTCGGGAAGCGGACAATAGCGGCAGCGATGCCACGTCGTCCGGAGAGCAGCGACCGCGGCGGCGCGGCGGCAGCGGCGGCGGCGGCGGTAGAGATCGGTTTGGAGGAAAGATCGGCGCAGGCGGTAGCTTTATTATTTCTCAAAAATGCTCCATAAATCAAAGAAGCCACCAGAGGCCGCACAGTGAGAGAACGTAAAAGAGAAAAACAAGAGAAGTAGAAGATTTCTCGATTCTACGAGGAAGATTGAGGTCGGCAGGAGCCCTCAGAACCAGGATCCTGAGGAGCCGACTGGTGACCCCGGTTGTAAAACGTCAGGCTGGGCGTCGTTCGAGACGCCTGTAAAACATGTTGCATCAGCGTCGCGTCAATCAGGAGCGTCCACCGATCAAATTAAAACGATGAAGTCAGAAGCGAAGCGGTCGTGTGCAATGTTTCACACAGAACTGCAATTGTTCCTCTTTTTTGAAAATGGTGAACCGGGTCGCCATCATTAATTTCAATATATGCATTAGCGCCGAAGAAGCGGTGGCAGCAGACCCACTCGCTTCTTCCGCTATGAACAAAGGAACGACTGAATGAGAGAGAGTGAACGAGTGAGTGAGTGAGTGTATCCAGCGTATGCTCTATAAATGGTACATTTGTTTGTTTATCCGCTTTTCGTTCGTTCGTACGCTTCACCCGTGCACAAATTTGGGGCCTTGTATCATATTAAGGGCCCGGAGCGCTCGATCGTTGTTCTCCCGTCCCGTCGTTGCGGCCTAATATCGTCAGCCGTTGTCAAGCGACAGCGGACCCGTAACACGGAGAAGGATAACGAGGGAGCGGGCAGACGGAGAGAGAGAGAGAGAGAGAGAGGAGTCAGCAGGATTTAATCGATGAAAAACCGTTCAATCCTCCTCCGCTCGCTTCGCGAAACGATTCGCGCTCGTACATAAAGGGAGGCAGGATTCTGCTTGGCGCCTGCTTGTTCGACCGAGGAAGTGGGTGAGCGGAGGTGCAGTGAGCGGACAACATTGCGTGCGGTACATCAAGCATCCCATTTCATTTGGATTTTTTTTTTCTTCCTGGTTTTCCTCTTTTGCTGCTTGTGGCCTCCGTCCGTGGCAGCTCTAGCATTCCTCCAATTTTATCCTTTTCTATTTCTTCTCGGCTGCAACGGCAGTCCAGCACTTGTGTCGTCGTTCTCTCCGTCTCTCTTTTCCTGATTCGTTCGTTTGAGCTCTCGGCGGCCCTTTCTTCTCCTTCCTCCTCGTCTCGTCCCCTTCAGGATGTGGCCTCACCGGCTGCGTTCAATAAGATGTTATGATATTCCATAGAATTTATGAGCATTGTCTTTCTTGCACTTCTCCCCTGTGACCCCTGACTTTTTTCCTTCCGCGTCGAGATCTAGATGCGGGGCTTTCCTATATTGGAATGCCTTCTCACCTCGACCGAGCCGATGCTCTGCTGACGTCCTCGTTCCTGTGAAGTCGAGGAAACTTCAACGATTCGGTCGAGTGTGATGGAAAACAACGGAAATCCCAATTTACGCTGAAGTTTGCGCGCTTCCCGCGTCCCATTCAGCAGATTACAAACCATCGTCTACGTAATGGCTCGCACCACCGCACCGGAAACAGCCCTGTTGTTGTCTGTTCTGTATAGTGGCAGGTAGTATGGCTTTTTCTATGAATCGCAGAAGTTTCTCCAAATTTTCTCGTGGGCGGCCTGCGACTCCGAGATCCATTTGTCACCAAGCGGCGAACTCGTTGTTGACAGCCAAATTGCCACGTAGCGTTGTGGCAGAACTTGCCGCAAACCAATTTGACCGGAAACTTGACGATTTGCTCGCGCAAAAGGTCAAAACTGGCAATATTTCCAAACAACTGACTCACTTTCAGACGGAGTCGATGTCGTAAACCTTGTCGTCGATGTCGATGTCTTTGCGTCTGACTCGGTGGTTGAGTTTTGCTCGGTTCCGGGCCCTGAAGGTCACTCGTTTTGAATTCCGGTCCAGTTTTGAAGGTAGCAAGATGTCCTCATCCCGAGTTTCCCGTCTGAGGAATTCCTAAGTAGCGCAAACAGTGAATAAGGGACATGTGTCATCGAAGCATTCGGTGTTCAGAATCGGCTGAGTTCAGACGATGTTTCAACGGTGATGTCTTGTGGTAGTCGTAACGAAGACAGTAAATTCAACGCGACAAAAAGAAGCGAAAACCGCGGTATTTCGCGACTCCTATTGATCGGTGATGAGATGTAGTTATCGGTGTCTACGCAGCTTCCGCGAAATCCCAACATGGCTTCGCTCGAACTTCAGTCTAAAAGTGCCAGAATACGTTCGATCAGGCGGGGATCATGAGGATCGCACACTCATTTAGGCGACAAAGATGGTGAAATCTCTGGAACAATGGTCTTGAGATTGAGAGAAGATTTCCCACAAAAAGTTATGCTTCGGGTCAGGGCATTGAACGCATAATTCACTTCATTGCCGACCTGGACCGTGTTTGAAATCAAAGAGGCAATTGAGAATCAGCGTCCTATATCGCAGGATTCCAGGACGATCGTACGTCTCATACTGCCTTGTATAATGAATTTGAGGATTTGAAATGTTTAATTACATGCCGATTCGTTCAATAAACTCGAATCGTTTCGCAGACAATGTCGTTCGACAGCGAAGGCACAATCGCAGATATTTCGGATCAGCCGTAGCTTGTCCGTTCTCTTGTTTGTTCCTCTTGGATCTTGATGAATTCGTTGTAGGCTTTGCAGCCAGTCGCAGGTAGGTAGAGTATACGGGAGCAACGGAAGGAAGGCCGCTGCACCAGTACTACACTTGATTTCTGCAGCTGAAGTGATTGATGGGTCCTCCGTGCGAAAAAGCTTCTACCGTTCGCTTTGTTTGTTTTCTCTGCACTCTGTTCTTCATCCATTGTCTTGCTAATGTTTCCAGAACAGGCTATAGGCTCCGTGTCGTTTCGGAGAGGGATCAGCGAGGCGCAGTTCGAACACGATTGCGGACTAAATGTGAAAAGGCTCTTCCGAAAGAATTCAGAATTTGCTCTTCTGTGGCTAGTTCTACTCCGGAACGCTGATTCGCGAATCGGCGTCTTAGAAACTTTGCTCTTCCCGCTTATCCGAGCGTCTGACGTCCAAATCTAGTAGTCAGTTGGAGTATTGTTCTCCTCAAAGCATTAAAGAAGTGGGTTTGAGGCATTCGGCGGGAATAACGGGAAAAACTCCCTCTTATCGTTCTCGCCAAGCTCAAATGACAGGTTGCGAGGCTCCGTAACGTTACTCGGAGCGATATCCTGGTCATCTAGGCTCCCCATACCTGACTGGCCACTCCGTTTTCTCCTGCTTTCTTGGCTTGACAAACGACAAGTCGAGTATCGAGATAAAAATTAGGTTTTTTTGTCAGCCTGAGGCGAGCCGCGGAAGTGGGCCTGGTTGCAACAGCATCAACCACGGCAACGGCACTTCATTCAACCATTTGGCAGGAAAAAGTTCTGCGGCCGCAGCGATTTCCCGTTCCACGAACCATGAATACCGTTAGAGATTTCAGCGAAGCTATCGCGCTGCTTGATCCGCCGAGAGTTGTTCAACTTTGGACTGGAGAATTTTTAAAGCGTTTTTCAGGCTCGAAACTGTTCCGTGGTGCTGGCGCTTGCCGTCGTCGTCTTTTCCAGTTTTCCCGCGGCCCTCTATATCCTTCCTTCCTTCCTTCCTACCCGGCGTCCCGCCCGCCCGCCTGCCTGTCCGACTGGCTGATTGGCGTGTTCTGCCTGTGAGAGAGTTACGAAGAGGAGAGCTTGGTTATCCTTGAACGATTTCGCGACAATGGCGGGGTGTGCAATATCATCTGATGATCGATGATTGGAGGGTTCGGCGACGGGGCAGGCAGGGTGGTTCTCCTTCGTTTCTTCCACGGGAGAGATGGGCAAGGCTCCTTAGCTTACCTCGTGACGACCACGAGACCGCCGCAGCCGCCGCCGCCGCCGCTGTTGCCCGAGACGAGTATGGCGTCGAAAATGGGGACCTCGATCAAAACCAAGAGAACGGAAAGCTCGAGACGAAGGCCACCTTCGAATAACCTGGCTGGCTGTCTCACTGACCGACTGATCGAGAGAGAAACGCGGAGCAGGTCAAGGATCGCAGGCTGGGGCAAGAATCGCTGTTATTAGTAATTATTTGCGCAAGTTTGTCATACTCTGCTGGCCGCCGCTCGTAAAGGATTGGTTCTACACAGAACGCGTCGCCAGCCGGAGTGTATTGCCTCCGCATGGACCAACGAGCAGGCGATCCTTCTGTCCGTCCGTTCCTTCAACAAGGGCTCGAACCCTCTCCGAGTTCACGGGGGCACCCTCGCAACCTCGGAGCCCGTGGCACTGTTGACGATGAAGACGCCGCTGCCGACCGCTCGCTTCCGAAAACACCGCATACAGCGCCACAAAACAGAGTACCTACTAGAGAAGCAACAGACGGGGTCGGACGATGTCTTGTTGCACGTTGTTCTTTTCCAGTGACAAGATGTTTCTTTCGCGGAGACTTTGTTGCCTACTATATTGAAATACCAGCATGGTCCATGACAGGCTCGTTTGAGTCGCGGATAGCCACAGAAAAGGAAGCCGGGAAAGGTCGAGAATGAAGAGAGTCGGAGGAATACCTACGGCTGATTGATAGGGGATCCGAGTCGAGTTGAGTCCAAGAGGTTGAATGGAAGCGGTGGACTTGTTTCATGTCAACGTCGAAGACAGAGTGGGTCTGTTTGAATCGACTCGTCCCCATGGCTAGCGTTAGAATATCTTTCCTCCTTTCGACGACGGCGACGGCGGCGGTGAACAGTTGGAATTCGGACACGGATGTATTGTCGAGTGATCCGGCCAATCGAAACACTCGACCTTCCAGCTGTGCACAACTTTGTGCTCTTTCCATAATTCGTCCTCGTCGCCTGTGAAAACATGTGACTCCTTTCCAGGCTCGAGTTTGTCGGTTTGCCCACCCTAACCGTATGCATACATAAGAGATTATGATTTGCATATTGAATATTGATGACCTTGCCTTTGCTCTTCGCGCCAGCGTGCGGCTGATGTCGGCCGCGCGAAATTGCTTCGTGTTTGCGTATCGGCTGTTTGAAGTGAACGAACACACAGAGCGTGAGAAATTGTGCGTCGAGCAACGAACAGAGAGCTCGCCATTCGGGAATTCGTTCTTAATTGGGAGGAAGTGTTCCCCGGGCTCGGGTCTCCCGCTCTTTGGGTCGAGTCGCTTCTGAAGAAGTGAGCAGCATCGAGCAACCAGCGCAGAGTAAAAAATGAGCAGAAGCGTCTGTTGCGCTTTGTTGATTGCCAGTCTCCTTGCGGGGATTGCTCATTGCAATAGCTTCGAGTAAAGATGCACACGATCCTTGTCCGAAAAGACAAACTGACAGTGAAGAAGACTGTCGCTTGTCGGTGGGGCGAACGCATATCGGAGCGAAAGCAGATGGATGTTCGACTATGGAACGATCCATCTTTCGCGAGTTGCTTTCCGAGCCGTGACTTCCAGAGTCAGACTTTTCTCACCGTCGCGATGGTCCGACGATATTCGAGTTCGATGTCGTCTTTGAATCAAAACGCCCCGCATCGTACGACGTTTCGAGTTGAGCCGCCAAGATAAGACAGATTGCGAGCTCGAAGTGTAGTGCAATCGTTATCTTGAGTTTTCGCCGCTGAACGGTGGATGAAGGAGATAGTGGCGACACACCGTTCAGATCTCATTTATTGTCTGGTGGGAGGATATCACTGGCAACTCAGCCGTCTGTCCGCTTACGTCCTTCGGTGCTCTGTGCGTAGCATGACTCGCGTTCGTACCATTCAAGACGCATGCACGCAAACCAGCGGACACCAACGAGCACGACCACACTAGCGGACTTATAGTACGTCGTGGCGTGTTCGTTGTCGTCCCCGTCCACGTCGTTCTTTTGGATGGGTGTCGTTCCGACTGCCGCTTCTAGAGGACCGGCTCTTCCGCCGATGCAG
The DNA here is from genome assembly GCA_021527715.1 of Neoseiulus cucumeris. Classification (NCBI taxonomy): domain Eukaryota; kingdom Metazoa; phylum Arthropoda; class Arachnida; order Mesostigmata; family Phytoseiidae; genus Neoseiulus; species Neoseiulus cucumeris. The sequence continues at coordinate 551,230 of JAJSRV010000081.1, read as the reverse complement.
CACCGATGTTCTTCCGACTCGACGGCGCGCGCACACTGTGTCCACGATTCTCGTCGACACAGTGCGTGTCAGACTTTTGTAGATGCGTGGGCGGTTACCCATGTGCGACTGGATGTGTGTTTTCGTCGTCTTCTGTCACAATCGGTGAGATTCCCGCCTTCGATGGGAAGCATAGTCGGAATTTGCCATGTGGTTCCTGGAAATCGAATCCCATGTCACCGTTGTCCAGGAGCAAGATTCGCTCCCGGAATCCAGGGTCATTTCAGGTTCGGAAAACAACTAGAAATACCGGAAAACGAGCTCTCAATCTGTGGAAAAGTTTCTCGGCATTCGTTTGGAAAACCCGGGTCTTTCGAGAGCGTTTCGGACTCATGATCAATCGGTCGGAATCGGGCTCCCAACGGAACGTGTTGAATGTATGTACCACATACATCGTTCTACTGAGAGTCCGAGACACCCAAACACCCGGTAGTCGTGGAGTTCTGTGCCGCCTGACCTCTCTCTGCTTGTCATGCAGATGTGATTTTTAGGGAGGGCGTGATAATGGACATGTAAATGACTTCGATGTAACAGCGGTGACGTAAGAGAGGAACAGCTGTCTTGAAGGCAAAAACTTTGGAAAACCAAGTCCACTGACAGGAGGAAGATCTGTCGCAGAGTCTGAATGAAGAAGTTTCCTTTTCATTAGTGGGTTTTGTTTTATACAAATCGAAAACGGGAATGTGAAGATCCGGGAGGACGCTCCAAAGTCTCCCTTTTAGTGGGAATTCCTGACGAGCTTATCCTGGTCAAGACGGATCCTGAAAAGCTGAGTGTTTTCCTGGAAATCTCGAGGGAGCGTGTCACCCTCTCATGTCACCCAACCTGTTAATCATGGATTAAAAGAACCAGAGTGAACTGACTGAGTGTTTTTTATAATTTATTTTCGAATCTGCAAGGGAACAATGCTGTTCCTCACTTTGGATAAGGTTTCCATGCGGAGCGAAATCGGTTGAGCCAAATTACAAATTATTTAGTACTCTGATTTTTCGTTATTCGTTGTGAGGAAATCCACCAATTCAGTGAAAAAGTTTCCCTGACGATGATTTGCAGTGAGAATCACAGAAAAAGCTCAGTTGTGCCAGTCTTCCCGCTAGTTGATGGCACAGCATCAAGCAAGAAGACGGGCTCCCGACCTTACTGACGCTGTGGAGTTTTTGGAATTCATCACCGAGCTCACTAATTAAAATCGATCATGATGAGTACATCAACACGCACTCGGCCTGAGCTTGGCTGGCTTTTCCGCTCGATGAGCTGCTGAATCGAGGCTATTCGCAACGGTCAACTTCCATGAAACGTAAACTCGAATAAAAACACGTGGAAAGTTTCCTCAATGAGCTGGAGAATCGGCTCTCAGGCTTCAAGCTCATAGAGGTTTCCTTTATGTCAGCGGACCACCACATTCGCTCCGTAACCCAACAATTTACGCATCGCAAATGAAAGTCGGGACGAGCTCGAGAATCTCAGAGCCGAAGTGGTTCGGGCCAAGGTCTAATTCAGCAGCTCCTATTTTGAAATGAATTTCGTTCACGTCGTACTCATAGTGGATTAAAATTCCGCTTAGGGGTCGGCGCATTCCAAACTGAACTGGAACACGCATTCCATTCTTACAGGAACTGGTTTTCTGAATTCCTAATTTTTTGTTGCTGCTCGCGCGCCTCTATCTGTTCGCGTGCTTCTCTCATAGATCTCTTTATCCCCATCGTTCCCACTCGGTTTGACGACGGAAGCGTTTTTGCACTGTGTGATCGACTCGTTTTATTTGTGAGCTCATCTCCGTTAGGCGGAACAGGAATAATGCGAAAGATTGCAAACTTGAAAGATTTTTCTGTCGTTTTCGTTGAACTTCTCGTCGCGGGCATCGTAGTTCTCTAAGGTCTGCATTCTTCGAAGGATCCAGATCTGAAGTCGACCAATCGTTCGGGACACGGACGGACTGAGGAATCGGACATGATCACGTAAACAGGAGTCTAACAGGAGGAGTTTTAAACACGGTTCAGCTGTCAGGAAATGGGATCGAGAACCGGCGCTCAATTCAAAGCGAACTATGGGGCTCGGCTCGCTGCGTGAGGAATAATGGTGAACGAACACAGGAACGTACGAGAAAAGGCCTTGGTGGGAGGAGGCCGTTAAGAATTTTTTACGTTGCGTGGAGGGAGTGGAAGATAGCGGAGGAGCCAGCCAGCTAGGGAAACGATGATTTTTAGTCCCGTCGTCGTTCCGCGTCTTAATTTGAAGCCGACGATAGATGATGGACTGGCGGGTCTGATTGCGAATTGATGAAGAGAAGAACCTGGCCAGAGAGCCTCGCGGCAACCGACGAACACGCGATACCAAGCCTCAATGCAGGCTGCATTCATTCAGCAGAAAAGCTCCCTTTCCTCCTTTCCCCCGAGTGATCCATTCATCCATCCACCTATCATCTGACTGTGCTTCGAACGAAGGAGTCACCACGAATCGAGGCTCTTTCTCGAGACGAGCGAATCATCGAACATTTCCAGGAAAACGCGTGGAGGAAAACGGAAATTCAGGACATCGTTCCAGGATACGGGTTGACGCATGGGCTTTAGCTTCTTTCGTCGTATTTTGCGAGGTACTCAAGTACACAAGGGAGGTATCTCGCGAGCATGAATCCGGTGGAAGAGTTCTCTCCGCGGTTGCGTTGCGTGACAGCGGTCCCACGCAAGTCTCGTTTTTCCCGTTTCGTCTTAAGGAGACCGAGACTCCCGCCTGTTGTAGCGTGGGTGCATGCTCGTGGTTAAGTTCAACGGAATCGGTTTGGTTATTCGTTTTTTTGAGTTAACTCCATCAATTTGCCTGCCTGAACAGCGTGACGAGACGCAAACCCTAACACGACGAGTACATTGTTTCTCGCTGCCGCCGCCACATTCGACGACAACGGTTTCCCATCTCAACTATGATGGGCTCGCGTATTTACTCGCGGGTAAGATTTCAGTACAGATGAGCAACCCGACACGGAGCATTGAGGGGCTGACTCTGTCGGTCGGGATCCGCTGAGATTTAAGCGTGCATGCGAGCGAGCGAGAGCGCTGGGACAAGTAGGCCGTTCGGGTAGCCGAGTTGCTTGCACTGACTTGTGTGGCTGGACGGTTGCTGTTGGTAACACAATATTCTACTTAATGTTAACAATATTCCCGAGAGGACTCTCGCCTCAATAAGTCAGATTGCCTTCGCTTCGGGAGGAAAAGAAGAAAGCCACGCAAACTCTTCTGAGGCTTTTCCAAGTAGAGAGAACCTCAGATGCAGCTTAAGTGTCCGTCTTTCTGTCTGTGACTCAGTCCGTTCGCTGCTTCGTTGGTTCCTCGATATCCCGATACGGCCTCAATCTGTTGTGACTTCTGCTTTCGCTTTCCCACTTCTGACGTTTAGTCGCTGTCTTTGCAGAAACGATGCAGCGCTGAGCGAGTTTCTCATAAAAAACCGAAGAAGTGTAGACGTGTCCGTGTGAAGTGTGGACAATCAGCGAACTAGAGAGGATGCTCGTGCGAAAAACCCCGGGGGGAAGAGGCCGGAGCTCGCTCAGAGTGGTGTTGAGCTTGCTCACCTGGAGGATGATTGCATAATCACGGGGGACAAACTTCTATTTTAGCGATGAGGACACTCGCATGGCCTTGTTCCTTTCGGAGTTGTTCTTTGAATTTTTTTCCTCCTTCCTCTCACTTCGGTTTGTGTACAATGAAGTATGGAACACGAAGAGTAATTTGAGAAGTATGTCAAACTTCAAACTCTACGAACTTTTCGCGAACAGCGGCGTCGACACAGATCATAGCCGAGCGAGGACGAGATCGCAAAAGTTGAGTCGGAGAAAAAAATGTTTGAGGAAGGTTGACAAGGGAGAACTTGTTGATTTTCTGAATCTGAGCTGTTTAACGTTCTTGCGTCCCAGCCAACGAAGGAAAAAACGCACAAGGAAGCACAGACATCCTGACAAAGCGTGCAGTGCGCGTTGTAGGTGATCTATCATGAGTCTAAAATTGCGTCAGTTCAGCGGAACGCATATTTCTGCCAAGCTCAAAAAACCTGTTCGATCTGTCGTTGGGCTCGATTTTCGACAAACTAAATATTTGCGTCGTCCTCTGATGCACGACTTTCTTTGTTCCCAGTTATTCAGTTTGGCTGCTCGTGCCCTGAAAGCGACTTTTGGAACCTAGCGCCCCACAAGTACGGCACCAAAGTTTCCACTCCGGACCGGTTCCAGTATTCCAAGTCGCGGTTTGTTCCTTTGGTACTCTAGTGGTTGGCCACCCGTAGACGAGCGCGCTCTCACACGAAGGCGGTTTTGGAGATTTCCAGTTGACGGAGTTTGGTGTGGATCCAGAAGAGGGAATGCGTCGGCGTCGCCTCGGGCGCCTTTGTCGTCCTGAGCTGCGATTGCGAGAGAAAATTTCAAGGGGGTGCCGCCACAGTCAAATTACCTCGCTTTCAGTATCGTCTTTTGAGAGAAGCCGAGCGAGGGAAGAGTAAAAACGTACATGGAGGACAGCTCACAGAAAATAGAAGAGAAAAGCGCAGTGCAACTCTCCTCGAATCGTCCTGCCAGCCGCTCGTCCGATGATACCTTTGATAGCCAGAAGGGACGACAAAGGGGCGAATCGGGGTTTTTTCCTCATCTCGTGTCTCGTTCCAAATTATTATTCGCTTTTGGTCCTCCTTGGAGATCTTTTTCGCGCCCATTCCCCGTCATCGGGACGCGTCGCGTCGTTCTGTCGCGATTTCGTCCCTGTTACCGGTGTCTTACGGCAAGCTTCGGCGCGGCGTTCCCTAATGGCGAACACAAAGGATGACGATGACAGCGACAACAACCGCGCACGCGACGACGACAGCAAGAGCCGGGGCGAGGCAAAAGCCAAGTCAAAAGGACCTGCGCGATCTAAACACAAGCCGAAACTAGAGGAGGTGAAGAGGAACGACGACGACGACGACGACAACGAAGAAAAACTGCGAGAGTACAACCTGGTGTCGCGAAAGAGAAAGTCGCGCGGCTGTTAAGTGCTGCCGCTCACATCCATCTCCTCAATTGTCTCCTCCGGTGTTCTATCCTGGTAGCTTCGTCGTGTTATTGCTGGCTCCCCGGCTCGTCTTGGCATGACCTCCTGGCAGCGGTCCGAAGCGAAAAAAGCAAAAAACACAGCACCGTAATCGGCTTCGTCGCCTGGCATTCAATCCTGCTTTCTATTTTCGTATTTCTTCAGTTTGCACCCTTTCTTTTGGAGCCGAGCAAGGTCGATCCAACAACGAAGCTCTTTACGCCGCCGTCCCTCCTCTCGACGTCGACTCTTTAGCCTCTGCTTCCCAATTTGTAGGTTGACCCTGATTGGGATTAGCCGTGTTTCTCGGATCCAACGATCTGTTTCGTAATTTTGATCCGATCTGTCAGAACACTCAAATTATCCCTCGATGCTAAGATTGCGCCGATCGTTCACGTTTTCCCTGATCCTCTTTCCAGGACGGTGAGGTTTCAAAAGGATTGTCGACTCCGGAATCAGTCTGGACGGCCGAGTGGTTTGAGGAGGAGGAGGAGGAGGAGATTTCGGAAAGATGGAAGAAATTGAATGGGGACTGGGAACGAATTATGATGAGGTGACTTTGAACTGACACACAGGCCAGAAGAAATATGGAGATTCGCTTGGGAGAAACGACGGCGATCCAGACTCTGAGAAAAAAATAATTAGCTGGCTCATCTTTCTTCGTCCGTTCCTTTCTTCTTCGTCTTCTCACCGAAGTGGAAAGGAAAGACATTAGACTGTGAAAGAACGTTGCCGCAAATTAAACTGAAATTTGTGACGGTATCTTCTCGAGGGTTTGTGAATACATACGAGTTCATGTCCTTCTGCATTTGGGTCGTTCGCTGTTCCCGTTGTGAGATTTAGGCACATTTCTTAATGTCTGGTCATCAAGGAAAACGTCGACTGCCGACACTGTATCGCAGAAGGAGCATGGCCAGGCAAGCAAAACAGCGAATCGCTTCTCCTTGCACTCCTGCCCCGAAAAGCTATCAACAGCCGGAACAATCGAGATCCCCTAATGTGTCCTTAACGTGAGCAAAGCTTCATGAAATTCGCCGTAAGCCAACCACGAGCTCTCAGTTTCTCGGGAAAAAGAATCAACGATTGTGGATCTCTTGATTGCTTCTTCCAGACTTGCAGCCGGCCGCATGAGAGAACTCGAAAAATCTTTGACGTTGTAGAGTACTTCTTGCACGGCAGATTTCATCGAACACTTTTCCCTGTTTTCGTCGGAAAGGAACAGAACATTGGATTGACTTTTGTGCCGTGAGCATTTTCGGGTCGATTGGAATAAGGGCGAAACGAAACCACCTAATTGAGACTCAAATGTCCTGTGCGCTAATCCATCGATAAACTGGTGAATGAATCGGTCAGTCTAGAGAGAGGATGAATAGGTAGCTGCGTGGTTGGTCGCTTGTCGGTCCACTCCTTCTGTAGGACTACAGAAGCTGCATCAGCAGACAAGAGCGAGGGATCGAGCGGCCATTGAAAGCTGAGCGGAATAAGCCGTGACTGCGGTGCGTCTGTTCTTTTCAATATGACTACTCAGCTGAGCGGAAACCACCCACCGATGTTGTTCCAAGGATCCGAGCAGTCGAGAGCTGTCAGAGGGGCTCGCTCAACAGGATTTGCGCCGAGAAGAATCCCTCCCTCCTCTGGCTAACTGGGCTCCCCAGGGACACCGACCGAAGACGGGCTCGGACCGCAGCCGAGAGCACCGAAAACATTTATGGCTATCCCGTCCACGTCCATCGTTTCAGGGTCGAGGGGTTGGTTGCCCTTGATTTCTTGCAGGAGGTGCAATAATGACCTCATAGCCTGAGGTGCATCCCGTGGCTTTTCTGCCGGGACCGAGAGAACTTCGAAGGAGGATATCCCGACCGGAGACATCTCCTGAGTTGTCACTTCTTCCCGGGATTTCTAATTTTTCTCAGAGTTTTCTATTTCGACATAGCTCAAACCCCTCCACGGAAAGGGGGAGCAAACGGCTAGTTGATAGTTTAGAATCACAGCGCAGAATGAATTTCATGGGTGGACACACGTAGAGCACCCGCCGTACTTTGGACTGGCACAGTGGATAATGTATGGGGTGTGGGCGGCTCTCCGTTTTAATTTGCGGAGGAGGACTACTTGCTGCTGCCGCCGCCGCCGCCGCCGCTATGCGAAAATTTATTATCCTGTTCGCTGCGAGAGCGTTATAATAAGCTATTTGCGCTGAGCAGCCGAGCGGTCGCCGGCTGCTTCGTTTACCAGAGCTTGGACAGCGAATGCGCGATGACGCTACGTGCATGCTCGGAGCAAGATCCAGCCGGAGTCCGAGCCTTCCAGAGGTCCAACAAACCGAACAGGGGAAGAAAGTCGCCTTGGTAAGCACCTCCCGTGGATGAACAACCAACGAACATACTCGACAGGTCACTGGTTTTATGGCTGGCTTCCGAAAGTGTAATGACCCAAGTCTCGTCTATCCGGGGTGCCCGCCCCCGCCGCCCCTCATTCTTTAGAGCTGGATAGATGACGGTGACGCCGGCCGCTTCCCGTATGCTTTTTCATTATCAAGGAAGAGGACGCGGCGGCTACTTCTTCCACCACAGCTGAATAGGACCACATGAGAGCGGTAAAAGCTCGCGACGAATAAGCTGGTCGAGTCTTTGGACGTTGAGGAAAGGCTTAGCTGGCTCTGACTGCATGTCCGTTATATTCCAACCTGTCCCCACTCCTCTTCCGCGAAGTGGTCGCTGCGTTAAAAGGAGCGATAGACGACAACCTTGAGAAAAGAGGCTCTTACTTTCACCATGAAGGTCATTGCATCAAACTCCCACAGTTAAGACCACGTAACTCGATAGGAACAGACGATGGGACTTAGTTTCGGCCATTCGCGTCTCGGATAGAGGCTCTGTGTCCGATGATTCCTGTTCAAAGATTCGGTTTTTCCCTGATTTGCAGCCTATTCGTCATGATTCGAGGCTCCCCTTCGAGACCCTCAGATTTATCAGGTCGACCCTCTTTCCCCTCTGTCCGCCATCGTTCGTTACGTTACGAGTTTATGAAGTTTGATAACACTAAGCCTGTTATCGGCGACGACCTGGACGCATTGTAGCGAAACTCCCCACCAGCAGGAGATTTGGGCTCGAGGATCCAAGAAACAATCGGAAGTTATCGAATTGTTCTCGGCCGGCGAATCCGTTCCACGGTGTCAGAATCATCGGCTAGGCGGCTACGGGAGTATTTTCGACAGGAACTTGCATCCTGAATTCATGAACGATCTCCTTTATCAAGTCTGGGTCAAGTGTGTTGAAGATGCTTTCGGAGGGCGATAAACTCCTCGAGCACATCGTTCCCGCAAAGCTCCCACAAAAATCGTATAAGTGTTGTCTACGAGCTACGTAAACGAGCTCTCAGGTGGCCGAGGAGCTGCGGTCGAGTGATTTCGCAAAATGCAATGCTTGGATTTGCCCGGAAGACGTTCCCCAATCTTCCGGAATGAATTCCATCATGACGGATTCACGTCAAATTATTCTGCGCATGAGCATATATTGGCCGGATGGATGGGAAATCGAGCAAAATAGTTAGAGTTCTTCTCTAAATATTATGACATCGACCACATTTTTGTGGAAAACGAATATCGTCTCTCATATTATCGCCGCAGGAGTTCTGCAATTTCATCTCTGACGAGCTTCACCTCATGGATGATCGGAAGAAGTCTTTCGCCTTCGCATCCTGACGTCATCTGACCAATTATTGTGGAATAGATGGATGGACGGAACGAGGGAGACCTTGGCTTCTGGAGAATATTCGACGGAAAACACATGAGGATTGTATCGTCCTTGATGGCGAATCGGTTGTGCTGCTGGTGATCGCTGCTGCGTTGAGGAGGTTTCGCGGTCGACGAAGAAAAAGGATAAGGGCAGCAGATTTGGTTGAAACGAGCCAACGGAGTTTTGGGGTGGTTAGCAACAAAGCCGAAACAAATGACCTGATTATGGCCATTGGTTACGCTCGGACGATGATCGCTCCGGCGGGCGTCTGGTGAAGTCGACACCAGCGGTCTGTACGGGAGCAGTTGTCATGTCGCTTGGTCGACACTACTTTAAAAGACTTATAGCCTCCTCAGCCACCAACAGAGAGAACAACGACTCATTGCAGATAAGGAAACCGGGTATTCGTCTTATGGCGTCGATTCCATTGTTACGTCGTTGGAGCTTTGGCAGATGTCGCCGGGGACGGTCGGTTGGAGGACCAGCCGTTCAGCCGTCCAGCTAGCAGCATCAGAGAGTTACGGCTATCGAAACGATCACCACTCATGTCTGTTAGCGACATCTCTTCTGATTTCCCCCACGATGAGGAGTGTCGTTCGTTCGAGCGGCGGATTTCAATCGGAGACAACATTTTCGGTGTTCACAGTTTTGTGTTTCCCTAAAATAAGCCGCAGCACAATGAAGTTTGATCATCATCAATCGTCCAACGTGCTAGAGCTTGTTATCGAGGAACGACTCAAGGGAAGATGCCATTCTCACTTCAATATGGTCCACCCCGGTGGACGAATTTCCAAAACTCCCTTTCGAAAAATGTCGGGGATCGTCACGTGAATCATCTTTGGCTCTCTAATATCCACCGAAGCGGAGGAATCGTTCTCGCAGCCCGTCTCGAGACGTGTGTTCGACGAGAATGGAAACTACGATCACTTTCTGTGGGAATTTCTGTACGAAACCCTTTTGAAAACGAGGTGTAGTGTCGCTCGAACGGTTATCTCTCCGATCGCCCTGATCGTGGCCACCTCCTCGGTGACCATGAATGATCCGAAATATCTGATGATTTCTGCGATTTCCAGGCAACTCACGGTTTCAGGGAAGGTCTGAATCATCGCAGATAACGAATTGCCGCACAAAGCTGGAGTGAGTCGGGTAGCTGAGGGATTAGAACTCTTCGGGAACAAGGCAGCGAGCGTGGATGAGTCGACGTGTCGAGAGAGAAAATCCTTTTTCATCGAGCAGTATCACTCCGGCTGAGAGGTGCTCATGGAAGAACTCCTTCGCCAGCCTCGAATCCTGACATTCGTTCGAACGTGTTGACCACAGATGCAGTAAAATGATTCGAGTCAGCCCTTCCCTCCACGAGCATATTCGATTTGTTGAACTCGCTTCCCTAATTAGGGCGCGGCGTCGCTTCCGTATCAGTTCATGAGAAGAGCCATCCGAGACATGGACCGTCGTTGTTAAACAGTGGCGATGTCGATCATTAATCATTATCAATCAAACGCCCGAGCGCTACAGAGAATGCAGAAAAACTGCATTATCACCGATCGGTGATTTCCGGGTCGCTGGTGCCAACAGCGGCGGGTCCGCGAGCAGGCTGCGCGGAGGAAGCCGCCGAGAGAACGAACGAAGGCCGTTTCATCCTTGATTCTCGTCTCGCAGCACGGACAGAAGATTTATTTCGTCGCGGTTTTTTACACTGTGAATTTCTCTCCGCCGCCGCCGCCGCCGCCGCCATCTACTCGCTGCTGCTGGCTTATAATTACGTAAGAGAAGCAGCGAGCGGCCGCAAGAAACAGAGACACCGGGAGATACCGGGAAGACATAGAACGAGGATAACAGCTGAGCGCCGGCTCCTGTGACCATAATATATATTCGTAGTGCTTTCGGCTGGAATCAGCTAAAGCGGCAGTTGCACGAGAAGGAAGGAAATAAGTTGAAGCCTCGTTTGTGTCTAGGTGAATCGAGCGCGTCCGTCCGCCCGCCCGCCCGCCCGCCGATCTGTCTGCGTGCCAGCGCAACCGTCTGAGAGATCGCGCTTTCTTGCTTGCTCCCGCACGGCGCTTACGTGTCTAACAGAAAGGAACGAACGAACACGACACCGTTCGTCAGAAGTTCTAATGTTCGGGTCGGTTCGGCCTATTTCGTAGCCAGCGAGCCCAGTCGGTATGAACGAGCTTTGCGTCCCCAGACCGCTAGACGGCCGCTTGGCCGGCGCGGCGTTCTTTTTATCCGTCCGGCAACTTCTGTTCATCCTCGAGGGTGCAGTTTAAGCCCCAGGCGACATCTTAGCCGCCGCTGCTTCTTTTTTTCTCTTCAGCTGCCTGCTTATTTGTCCTAGTTGGTCGCTGAAGAAGCGGCAGCAGCAGCAGCTGACCCAATTAGCTGGAGACGCCGCGAACTATTTGAAAGATGCCACCAACGGCCTCGACGGGGCCATAAGACTTCCACGCGACCGCTTACCCCCCTCTCCCCCATCCCTCGACGAGTAAGCTTCCGAGTCTAAGGAACGGACAACGAGTCCGGCAAAGCGTTTACGCTTTACGGCTAAAGCGCTTCGCGTGAAAGGACTGCTCAAGAGAGTGCAACCCGTTACTCACTATGCTCGCGCTAAACTTCTTGAACCGCACCTGCGGAGCATCCTTCGAGAAATTGCCACTTTGCGGAGCCTGAGATCGCGTACGGACAGTAGCGAGTCGATTCGCTCCATTCGAATCGTTATGACCTCGGAAATCGCGCTATTCGCACCGCGACGGGACAGGAAACCGCTGGAGCGGTGGACTCCATAAAGGGTCGAACCGGCGGCATCGTCGTTCTGTTAATTTGTATCAGGCAACGCGTTAAGCCCGCAACAAGGTTCGCCGCTTGCTGGCCGCAATTAGGGTAATGATTTTCTCGAAGACTGCGCCTCGGGGGACAACAGGACAACTTCTCGACGATACACGGCAGTTTTTCCGCCGGCTTTTCTCTTCGCTCCCCGCTTTTCCCAGCTTCCATAAACTCCTGAGACTTCATCTCGAAACATTCTCCTCGCGGCCCATCCCGATCCAGTTTCCCTCTCTCCTCTGATCTCATCCTTCTCGTATCGTCCTGTGTGCTTTCTGACACATGCGACGCGAATATCCGAACGCAACATTTCATATCGTCAGAATCGAGAACATGGAGTCCCACGGTGAGGTGTCACCGTGTCGCCACTCTAATGTGTCATTTTCCCCCTCATTGTCAATTCTTGTCATAGTCGTTATCGTTGACATTGTCGTCCTGATCATCGACGCCACTCGTAATGAACCTCAGAGGACTCCATCAGGTCAAGGCCGAAAGAGCATCAAAGCCGTAGCAACACAGGTGCACGCGACATCAACTCTCGCGTCAATGACCAATCGTTATCAGCACCACAGTCAAACAGTGGTCAACCTCATTTTCGTATGACAAATCTGCTCTATGTGTATTTGACAGCAGACCGCTTGTGAGAGATTTCTTGTGTACAAATCTTTCCGATATTCAAGTCCCGTTCTGCAGATTCGGGAACACGTCTGTTGTAAAACTCGGACGAATCGTTTCCATTCGACGGAATCTTCACATCGAGCATATCTGGTTGAGGGAGGATACTCATGTCAGCGCTGTTCTCATTCCTCCAAAACCGAGGGGTCATCGATTGACTTCGCCCGTCTCGGCGAGACAGAGCCTTCCGTGAGAGACAAAGAAATGGATGAAACGAAATGCTCTGGTTTCTGGTCCTGCAGAGCGCTATCAACGACGCATGTTCAGAACGTTCGTGAGAATGGATTCCGCATGGCTCCGAGCGTCAAACATCGATTCTAGCCATGGCATATTTCCAACCGTCAGATGAGGGATCGAAATTGAGTGATTCAGACTTCCTCTTCCGTCTTGGTCACGTCCCTCGATTCCTCCAATTGAATCGCGTAATTAGACTATCAGCTGTTTCCTCAGCGCGACCTCTCTCCGTTGACGCTGCCAGCTTGGAAGCAGCTGACGACTGACTTCAGAATTGACGGCCGATCAGCCGAACGACGAAACGTCCAGCTCGGTTCGTCTTCTCGCAGCTCAACTGACGAGAGTCTTTCAGTGCGCTCGCCCATTCCGCGATCTCCAAAGAAATACCGTCTCAAAAGTCGACTCGGACGTGAACCTCTTGTGTTTTCCACATTCTCGAGCCTTCCTTCCGATCGGTGACGGCCTTGCGGATCGGAGTCTGATGGAGCCGATTTTGATGCGTGGGGGGTGGGGGGGAGGGGGAGAGGAAAAAACAGCGACACCGGATGACATTCAGAGTGACTTTCAACTTTTCAGAATCCGTTCTCCTCCGCCACGTTTCCACTACGAGACTCGTAACCTCGCTCTCATCGGAAAAGTTAATGCTCGCATTGAGTGAGAGACAGATAACGAGCACCAGTCGAGTCCTGGTTAAGTGTTGTCCGAAGTTTGGACTGACAAGGCTTTCGACAGAAACGTGGCATGTATGCGTACTGCTCTCCTAGAAACGAACGTACTTACGATTGTGAGTACGTGTGAAGCTTGCGGATGGCTGAACGAAGGTCGGCGTGAGTGAATGACAGGCGTCACTTTTCTTCTTGACTTTTTAATATACTCGTGTCGACAACCATTGGCAAGCATTTCGGGTTTCTTCGACGTATCGTTCGCATATTCAAGTTTTCGCTTTCTTCTGAGCCGCTGTCGAGCGAACAGAAAAGGAAAGACGTTACTTTATTTGCTACGAGTCCCAAGTGGTCTGGCGTCGTTTCCACTCGTGTCCTCGACCGTTCGGGTGACATGCGAGGTAGCCCCACTGTTGAGTCTACCTGATAGTCCCACGGTTCCTATTGTTCTTCTCTTATTCCCCTCCAACTCGACACCGGGGTTATTTCTATCCAAAGCATTCTTCGACCTAGATCGTATTTCACCCTGTCACAATATACTGTGTACATGCGAGAGAATTTTTCCAGAAGTCGTAAGTTTTTTCTTCCATCGAGAACGAATGGTTGCTACTCGCGAGTCATCCTGCGGTAGCAGACTCTCGATGCCATCTGTTGCGTCCGTCAGACAAGCGAAGTTTATGGCCTTCTCTTGATGCAGTGCATATGAGCCCAGTGGCTCACTGCGACTTTCGATGCCGCTGCCGTTCGAGTCACGCGCCTTTTCCCCGACTCGAAACATCGAGCGACTGTCGTCGATGTCGTCAGAATTCATTCAACAGCACTCCACCAATATGAGCAGGACGTGTCGACTGTTTCCGTTGCGGCCGCTGTCGTTCCAAGTCCAAGAAGACACAGCGAAATGCTCAACTTCGATCCTGCGGTGCGGCGGGCGTCGGATTTTCCCGCCGCTCAGAACACAGGGCCTGGGTTGGATGCGTCAAAGGAGAACAGCGGTCGACCACTCCGGCGCCCAAGGAGGCGCTGCTCGATTGAAAGAGGGGCGGGGGCGAGCAGGTCAATTCCACCTTAAAGCTAAACATATCCTTTGAACATTGATTCTTAGTTTGTGTCTAACCGGAGATTCTAAGCAAGCTGCTGAGGTCAGAGGTGACTCGCGCGCGGGTGGCAAGTTATGAATTTTTGGCAAGGCGTTCGACCTTGGTCCTTAATCGATTTCGTGAGGCTGAAAATGAAACATACACACACACACACACACACGCGCGTACACACATGGAGCGTAGAAGCAAAGAGAGAAAAAGACTGGGCCTGGCTGGTGTCCCTACACTTATAAATCTCCGTAATGGATTGAAAAAAGCCGCTCGCCACGTCGCTAGGCCGCTTGCTTTCTTGCTTCGTTGGCCGTTCGCTAGGCCTGCCGGTTGATCGGTTGGCCGGCTGGTAGGTCGGTGCCCACCGCAAGGTAGTTTCGTCGGTGAAGAAGTGGACAAGGGATGTTAGTTCCATCGGCCGGGCTCCTGTAAGCTAGTTTGTCGCGAGAGAACTTTACCGACTCAATACCGAGCGTTGGTCCCCGGCCGCACCGCTTCGAATATCCACTCTTGCTTGCACGCGAACCTCAGTAGTTTTCTTGAGGGAGTGCTTTCGTCTTGTGAGCAGGAGTCAGAACTCTCTGTAAATGAAATTCAGAATCAGTTATCCGTTCAACGGTCCTGGATGTGGAGAACCTTTCAAAAAAGTATTCTGAATTTTTCGTGATTTCATTTGTTGTCAAATCTTTGACAAGGTCGACGTTGCGGCACTTCTCGAATTGCAGATAGGTTCTAACAGTGGGGCAAGTTGTGAAAATAGAGTTATGTTGTTACGATGGATGTGCGAAAGACACTCATGGCGGTATGGACTCGGATCCTCGGGGATTTTCGGGCTCCTGCCCCTCGCGCCCCTCCCCCCAGGCCCCGAGGATAAGCTGCTGGAGCATGCCCGTCATGCAAAAGATGGAAATGAGTTTCCGTCGATCGTTCATTTCATGCGGTATTCCATCTTCTCATGCGTTCTTATCGAGCGGTGAGTTTGCGGTGGTGATGCGGCTCCAACTTAAAGAGGTTTCTCTGAAGCACTTCACGTCAGAAGTGATTGGAAACCCGGCTCGTCTCAATCGAAAAATCAGACGCTTGCCAACATGCGAGTCGTTGACGAAACTTTCTGGATTCATACAACGTTTCCGGAGCCAAAGGCTATGATGAACTCCCGGTTGCATCTCAGCCCCCCACCCCCAAAGAAAAGCTGAAGAGTTTGCACGGCGCGGTCGGAGCACTCGAGATCCAGGGTCCGCTAAACTAGACAGTGATCCTGGATGCGAATGAACGATGTTGGAGGACGTGGACTATACGAAATTACGCCGAACAATGGCGCCAAATTCAAAAGCGTTTTGGCTCGCGTCAAACAATGCTATTCGTATCGCGCGTCAGACTATTAGGGGCAGGGAAACTCACGCTGAGTAACCCCGTGGCTGTGTAATTGAACAAGTTGTTTGTCGTTAAGCCATTCCGCTTCCTGTTTTACTTCTGCTCGGGACTCTGTTGCCTTCGCTGTCGAGCATTGTTTCTGCGGCTTGGGCTCCCGTCGCCGTCACCGCTGCCTTCCCGACTCTGCCCACACCAAGACCGCTAGCAACAACACGATTGCCAACGCCTCGGCTCCAATCAGATCCGTAACGCAATTGCTCTCCAACTCCGTCTTCCCCCCCCCCCCGCGCAGCTCAAAATCCCTTCTCAGTCTGTGGCTCAGTCGGTCGTTGTGCCGCCCCCTCTCTCAGGATTCTGTGCAGTGGCAACAGCGGCAACCGCCGTCATTGAACAACTGGTCTTCAGCCGCAGAAACCAAAGCTTGATTAAAAACAGTGATTTTGAGGTTTGTTCCGCAGCCACCCAGCCATCGAGTGCTTGAGGGACGGAGGTGGAGACGGGAGGACGGACTCGGAGTTGAGAACTTCGGAAGCGGGCTCTGTTTTCCGGATATTGTCTGAGGGGAAAACAACCACCGAGAATGTTTGTTGACAATGGTTTTACGGTGGTTGTCCGCCGTCCTTCGTCCAAGGAGTCTCTAGCTTTGAAAACTCAGCTAACCGGTACAGTTGGTTTCAGATCGGTGTTTGACCTGAGCGATCTTTCCACGAATGGAAACGTTTTTCGTCCTGGAATGTTTGAAAGGCATGCAATCCCATTGTCGGAGATGAGTGTCATGAGCGTAATCCCGTTTGACAATGGACACCGCACACAGCTGAAGGGATTGGGTTCTCCGCATAGTTCGAATCAACTGTTCCTACGCTCTTAGAACTCGCTTTGTCGATTAAAACAATCGGGGTGGCGCGGAGCTCATGCTCAACTCTTTCAGGATAGCACACTCAGGAGAACTCCCAAATCGGGTGGGAACTGTCCGCAATGAGAGCTGACAGAGCCGCGCGGAGGGATCGGAGAGAAGCGACGTTCGAAGCGGCTTATCGACTAGTTTCATTCGGGCATTGTGACGACGATAATTGTCGAGCGATCCCGCGCACCCCGTTCCCGGCAGAGATATGACTCGGCCTCGCTGGAAAAGCTTCGATTTTAGGCTCTTTTCCGCTGGTGCTGCGACGCTACTGCACCTGAAACACTTTCATCGACTCGATTTTTTTCTTTCCATGAATCGCGAAAGAAAACCTCGATTTCGAAAAGATCGCTCTGTCGCTCGCGAAATCCCCGGGAATTGGAATGCAGGGAAGTAATGGATTGGTTGGGATTCCCGATCGGATAAAACAACAGAGCAGCCGGCCACCCGTACCGTGGATTCGCGGTTCTGCGATTGAAAATGCTTACTCTTGAAATGCAGAGGTCAAATTCGAATGCGAATCGGACGATGTTTATTTTCGAAAGCGATCAGGCTGAATTCAAAACTTCGTTCTTCCGCATCCAGAAGGATTCAAACTCGCGTTTAATGAACAGAAAAAAGCCGTGGACACAAGAGAACGGGTGCGCTGCGCGTGGAGGACGTGCCTTTGTTCTAGAACACCCACAGCAGTTTGCCCCGTAGCCAGCTGCCCCCTCGCTCGCTATCCAATTGCAGCAGTCCTTCCTCCGAATCTCCTTTTGCTGCTGCCTTCTTGCATTCGCACGCACAGAAGAAAAAACCAACAAACCCGCGGTGCTGTCTTCCACTGGGCCTCGTTTCGTCCGCCATAATTGCCCATGCACGGCTAGTCCGGGAGACTGACTGGCCGGCTGGCTGGCTGGTCAGCCGAGATGGGCTATTGGAGCAGCTGTTCGATTTTCAGCGCAGCCAAACCGACTATCTTCAGGAACGCATCACGGGGAAATGGGAGAAAAAATGAGTCGTCCGACGACCGCGCCGTCCTTCGATCTTCTTGCAGCCAGGTACAAGAGAAGTAAGACCGTTCCCTCCCTCCCTCCCTCCTTCCTTCTTTCCGTAGGCGACCGACGCGCTATTCCGTTTTGGGGAGTTGACTGGAAGCAGCATTTCGATCAGAAAATGAAGTCGTTCAACCAGTCGACCAGCTCCAAGACGGGACTCTCCTGCTTGAATCTCGTAGTCGATGTCGTGTTGCCAACAACGGATGGCGATGTCGACGACGTCGTCGTCTTCGAGGTGGTCCTGACCCTCTATGATAAGCCCATTACCAAAGAGGCCGTAGGTCCGCTCGTTCGTTCGTAGGTCTTTGCAGCAAACTCCAGCAATAGCAGGAGCGGCGGCGGCGGCGGCGGCGGCGGCGGCAACGGCATTGGTAGCAATAAGGGTGCCTTGCTCGTTTGCTATATGGCTCCTATGGACTGCTGGACAGCTAGACTGGACTGCCTGAGCCTATTGGTGAAGGTTCCGCTGCTGCCGTCGCTTGCGAACGAACGAACGAACGGAGGAAGCCGGAGGCTCGGAGGTGTTTTTAGCACGGCGTATCAAATGGCTGCCCCATTTGGCCGAGTGTCACTTAACGGTGATTTTTATGCAGGACACACGCAGCCGTCAGCCCGCCAGTTCGCCGGCTCAGCGACTGACCGTCCTATGGGCAGACGGACGGACCGCTCGTCCAGCGAAGCAAGCATGCGAGCTAGCAAGTTGCACACTTTTCCTGGAATATTCGTCAGATCGGTCACTGGAGTGCAGTGAACGAAGGAATGCTTCAAAGAAAGTGCAAACTACATCGGAATCGCGAGCGAATCGCCGCCGCTCTCTTCGCTCTCCGTCAGGGCTGCGGTCTTCCGATGCTCCGAATGAAGAGCGCAACCTCTTTGGATTTTGGGGAGAATTTGTAAATTCGAGTGAGTCCCTCGAAGAAACCGGCTCGGATTCGATCGGCTTCGAGTAGCGGCATCAGCTGCGAATATTCGCGGAAGCGCGATCGGACGCAGAGCAAGTTCTCCAAGCTGTCCACATCCGCATGAATTCAATACTGGCCCTCAATCCGCGGAATCTGGACTTCCTCCTTCTCGGAGTCTCTCGACCATTCCGTCTGAACGATACGGCGAACAAATATATATATTTCTGGAATCACCACTAGGGTTATGAAGCAAGCTTAGGGGCTGAAAGTGCCGCCGTCGCTATATGAGCGTCAGAAGAGCACGAAGGCGAGCCATGGATGGAAACAAGAGGGCAGATGGGCAGGCAAAGTGAGGAGCAGCTGGCTTGGCAAGAAATCCTCTCCTCAGGCGTCAACACATACAACGTCCTCGTCGTCGACGACGTCGTCGTCATCATCCACATATTGATGGCCCTTCCTCGCAAAGAGAAAGCCCGCTCTGTTCCTCGGTTCGCAGAAAGCGCGAAGCTCACGAACCGGTCAAGAAGACAAGCGGCGGCGGCGGCGGCGGCGGCGGTGAGAGACAGGACGAGAGGTAACAACGAACAGCAAAAAACAACAAGGGTCAATATATTGCGGATCGGATTGATGATTTACTGAACGTCGTTCGAGCGAACTGCACACCATCCCAGCTCCATCGGCCACGCGAACGAGCGAAGGAGTCAGCTGACTGACCGGCCGGCCTGCCTGCCTGCCTGCCTGCCAGGAAACCGATCCACCCGAGACCCACAGCTCAAGTGCTCGGCCGTCCGCTATCGGCGCTCAATACCCATACATAGCTAACGAGAGAGTTTCGCAAGTTGATGCCAGTATCCCGTTCATGCTAAGTACCTAATCGGAGCGATTTCGCGAGATGCACAATATTTGATGCTCGAGTTGACGGCGTAGTTCACCAGCTGGTCGCGTGGTACCTTTATTGAATGTCACTCGACATCTACAACCCCTGACCGACACCCTCGCTGAGCTACCGAATCAATTGACAACACCCGTGCCCTGGACTCGGGGCTTCGAATATCGTTATTCGCATCGTATTGCTACCTACCTACCTACCTACCTACCTACCTTGATATGATTCGATGATGCGAGAACAAACCGAGAAATAAGAACGGAACCCATCTCCCGAGCTGGAAACAAGAAATTGCCTCGGACAAGTATTGCTCTCACATGATACCCACTCGCAGTAGCTTCAAACGATACGAACTCCAATATCTTTTTCCGCTTTCGCGCGATGAGGTCTCGGATGTGATTCTTCCTTCCTGCTTATTCCTCTCATCCCAACAGAGGTAAGCGGGAAGGTCCGAGTGAGTGAAGCCCAGTCCCCGAGATTTCCCTCCAATCCTCGCGGGTTCATCAGATTGAGCTCTCCCATGGAGGAACTTCTCGAAAATTCATCTGTGGACGTCGTTTCTGGATCGAGAGCTCAGAAATGCTGCTCCGCTGAACGAGGCAGCAGATAAGATTCGCGACAAGTGACGAAGACCCGTTATCACATCGGGCGTTGAGCGCGCGTCGCTTGATCAAATTTGAGCCACGCACACCGGATGCTCGAGAGGACAACTGAAAAAACACTCGACATCCGGCAGAGCGGAACGGTTTTTTTTATTTTGTAAGCGTGACGTGACGCTGCGTTCCGAAGGAGCGCATCGCCTGTTTGCCCTTTCGCACGCTCGTCCGTTCATTCGCTCGCGCGCTCTCCTTCGAAACTCGAGAATCTCTGCTCAGAGGATCTCAGGAGACTCATTCATCAGACTGAACGAGATTCCGAGTGTTGGTTCTCCAGAGAAATTTCAAAAATTCTCGGACGTCGCTGATGTATGCGAGAACCGTAAATAGGCTTAAGGATTTTTCTCAGCTTGTTACAATCTCGTTCTCTCTCTCACTCACCAAACGCCAAATCCGGAAAACAGTTCGAGTTGAGCGAAATTTCAACACGTCAAGGACACGAGGGGATCTCCCTCTGTTGCCTGAAATCGAGTCGGCGGAGAGAACAAGGTTTCCATCGTGCTGCCGGAGAGACAACTTTATACAAAAGCAAGGATTTTTGGCAATGCATTCTGTCGTATCTCTATTCTCGCCGGAATTATCTTGAAAAATGGGTGAACGCGCCGCGCCAGTGAAACTGTGCCCCGGTTCATTCGTCGAATGGCTTTTGAACTTTGCGAAACAGTTCCCAAAGCGAGAGCGTTCGCGGTCCTACTCATAAATTGTAACTTGGCACTCACTGACTCTTCAGCTGCCTCGCTGACCGGCTGGCCAAACTTCGAATTGCCTCAAAGACTCGATGCGAAACCAAATCGGTTGCAATGGAAAAATTCTTCGTGAACTCTACTGTGTTCTGAGCAACCACCGCAGCGGAACTGCCGCCAGAAATAATAAAGTTTTCTTCTGATTTCCTCTCCAACGTTTCCCTTTCCCACCGTTTTCAAAGTAGACCCTTCTCGAGAGGTTCTTTTGAAAAGAGAGTTCCAAGGTATAAATACGAAGAGATCTACGCATTCCAGAGAGCTCTCGGTCTGCATTTTGTCATAACGGGCCCAGCGAATATACTGGAAGCGATGCGACTGATCGGACCGAAGCCTCTGCATAATCCGGACGATGAATAATTTTTCGACCTGGGAATTTCTACTGAGAGGTGTCTCCGGCTACCTTGTGTGCCTGGAATCGAGAAACCGTTCTTGGAATCTTATCTGCTCAAGCGCGAATTCCCTTCTCGAAAACTGAGAGATGGGTGTTTAGGGTTCTTTACCTCGGTCGAGACGATGATGATTATCTACGGTTTCATCGTCCTGATCCAGTTCTCTGGGTGGAGAATTTATGCATGATTTTGAATTTAATCGTTTGGAACTCATCGGTACGTCCGCTATCATTCGTCCGTTGGTTCGTTCCTCGAGAGGAGACGGAAGAGATTGGGAAGGATAGATGAAGCGAGTGCAAAAACGATTCGCAGAGTCCCTTAGGCTTCATTTCGAATTCGAGGAGTTTATAACCGGAGTTCATTTAAATTCCAGGTGAGTCTTCCTCGGTGCATCATCCTTTAGCCTTGGCAGGCGTCACGAACCGATCGGAACCTTCGCCAAGGTTCACTTAGACGACGTTTTGTAGGTGACTATTCCCAGTTATTCTGAAAAGCGAGGAGACCCGGCTCCAAGACGGAGACTGAGAACGAAAAATACAAAAACCACGATGTTGTGTTGAGAACTCTCTCTCTTTCCGCTCTTTGTTTCGAGAAAGACACTATCGATGTCGAATGTTAGATTTGCGATCGAACCCATCCAGTACTTTCCTGTAGCGATTAGGTTGAAGTTTCACCGACAGAAACTCTCAGAGACTCAATCTCCCCGCTGACTGCAGCGAAGTAAAATCAACTTTGGATCTCGTTGGTCTGGGTGATCAGGATTAAAAAATTCTGAAATTCAATTAGGATCCGCTGTTTCCTTGGACAAAAAAGACATAAATAAAGTTGGTCGCGTTTTATTCACGTCAATGTAACGTATTAGCCCTTTTTCATGATTTTCAGCCGAACTCTATCATCAACGAAATGTGTAAGCACCTGTGACTGAGGTTGTTCGGAACTTACGGTTTTAAATTTGATGATGGAATCCACGAAATTGCGTAACTGTGGTTCCAACTGACGGAGACACCCCCAAAACCTGTGCGAACGGAATTGTCAACATCGGCTTCAAGTGCGCAAGATTCACTCCGATGGTTTCTTCAAATAAAGAGGGCCTTCCGAAATTGTCACTTGCAATACGGAAATCGTTGGTTGCCATCCCATGCTAGCGAAAGTACCTCTCTAGCATTCGCCTTTCGATGGATAATAGAACTGATTAGTGAAGCTGGCTCTATCTTCTTGATCGTCATCGTTGTCGGAGGACTTTACAAAAACATGTTTGCCCTTACCGCGCCTCTTTGCAAAAACAAGCATTAAGGGCCATTGTCGTCTCGTGTTCTTATAATTCCTCTGCTGTGCACGCGGTCACAGCATGCGAGGAATTCCCACGCAAACCTGGCTGTCGACGAATCCCAGTACAGCGGCTTCCTCTCCTTACGAAAGCAATTTCAGTTTTTGCTTTTTGCCAATACTATTCTTCTCTTCAGGGAGTTTCGCACTGCTGCGGTTCCGAGAGAAGAAATGTACTATTCTAGTCTGTTAGCTGGTCGCTTTTTATAAACACCGAAGCCCTACATCGTTCAAAGAGGCCGATGCGTGGTGCTTCAGCAGCTATGCTGTGGTCTGACGTATAAACACCGAAAGCCGCGGACCGTAGGTCCGTTGTGATGTGCAAGGGCTTCATTTCTTTCGTTTGAGGTTAAGTGTGTAAACATCTGTCATCTTTGTAAAGCGTGTCTTGTTCCCTCTCTGTTCCGTTCTTGTATATCAATGTTTACCATGCCGGAGAGCCATCAGTGTCTCTGGCTGGTTTTGTAGCTGGACTCGATGGTGGTTGGCAAGCCGATCCGCCGCGCCGCGCCGCGCCACGATTCGCGCTCAGTGATAGCATTGATCTTGCGCAATCGAGCCTTGAGGAATTTCCAGCGAGCAGCACAGCGCATAAATCATCGCTGTCAGCGGAACTGTTGCGAGAATTGGCGCTGTCAGGTGAAAAATCATCGTGGAGTCATCGTCACCCCTAGATGCGTGTGAGCCGTTGTAACTGAAGGACCTGATGAGGCTAGGAAGACTGCACAGACGAGGCGGAAAACAGAAGCAACTATGTACAACAATGACAAGCTAGCACCGCAACGCAAACTAGCAAACAAACCAAACGTCCATAACGCCCGCACTGTGTGCAGTTATAAATGGCCCCTATAAATCTATTTTTATAGTCTCGGACACCAACAACAACAACGGCAGCAGCAGCAGCAGCAACAAGAACGACACCACCGACGAGCGCGGCAACAACAGCTTCAGTTGGGAAAGCAGAAGCGACAAGATAGTGCACATCGGCTTTACAAATGCCGGGAATCCTTTTGCAATTGAGATTTCGGAGGCGTTTCTAAATCCGCTCTTC
The DNA here is from genome assembly GCA_021527715.1 of Neoseiulus cucumeris. Classification (NCBI taxonomy): domain Eukaryota; kingdom Metazoa; phylum Arthropoda; class Arachnida; order Mesostigmata; family Phytoseiidae; genus Neoseiulus; species Neoseiulus cucumeris. Next base: position 527,659 of record JAJSRV010000081.1, on the reverse strand, counting down.
ATTTTGTTGGCGTCAACGACAAGCTGAAGGACGGTCGGCTGCTTGGTGGAAAAGACGGTCCTCCAACTCGGCTCGGCTGGGGGCGAACAAGCCATACGTCTGGATTGTGCAGCTGCAATTTCTGTCGTGTCCGCTCATCCTCTCTTCTAGCCGTAAGAACAAAACGGAGACAACGATGCGATGCCGACCCATTAAGCCGGCCATGTGTACCACACGACGCGGTTTGCTCAATAGGGTGCGAGGCGAAATACGCGAACGGCAAGCGAGCTGTCAGTCGTAAGCTAGTGATATGTTGAGGAAGTTATTTTGCGCTTCACTCAAGCTTCCCATCCATGTTTCCCCATCCATGCAAATGCGCTCGAAGCCGAGTCTGGGGAAGCGCCTCGAAATCCCCTTCTCGCAATACTGCGGTGCCTGCTGTCAGTCTTTGCAACGACCTTGCCCACTTTGTCGGCTCAGGTGGCCGTCCGGGTGGCTTGGTGGGAACACTTCGCCGTCGTCTGTGGGGAGCGAACGATTGGGGAGAGCACACCGCTTACGATGGATGAAGATACGGTCAGCAAACATCAAATGGAAACCGACAAATTGGATTGATTGACTCGCTCGTCCGATCTTCATCCTTTTCCCCCTGTCAAATGTAATCGTTGGTAAGCGGATGCTTTTTCCCGCCTCGATTCGCGATTTCTCGCGGTCCCGATGCCTTGATTCGAGCGCAAGATGAAAAACAGGGAGAGAGCGAACGAGAGATCGAGGAAGCGCACCGAGTCTGGCGGACCAGGCCGACGGAATACGAAAGAATCACGTTGGCTCGTTCTCATACCAGGCCCGTAGAGTCAGTGACAACGGCAGCCGAGTAGGCAGGCAGGCAGGCTGGGTGGCTGCCTGGTAAGCGGGCAGGAAAGCACCTAGGTCCAAAGTCCTGAACGGCCCTCTCTCCCAAGGTTCGGCGAGGGGTCCATCCTCGCCCTCTGCCGTCCAAGTGAAAGGGTCTGGGCCAGCGAGCGAGCGGACTCGAGCTCGGCACCAGCAGCCAGTTTGAATGGAATAGTGGCGCGTAGAGTGCGGATTGCTTGCCGTAGTAGTGATGAATGCAGGTTACGAGATGTGAAACAGTGACTGTGTGTTTGCCGTTGGATGTGCTGCAAGTCGTGTTGTCGTTGTTGTTGTCAATCCGCGTCAACTGATGCTACTGCTGCTGCAACCGCTCTCGCTGCCGCCGCGAATACCACGTTCACAAGATTTACCGAAACAGCAGCAGCAGCCGCCGAAGCAGCACCAGCAACAACTCAATCGTCCACATCAGCGAGTTCCACCAGCTGCTCCACAACTCTTGATACTGCTTCTGAGGCAGCTCTCTGGGACAGCGGCAGCAGTTCAGCAGATGACCGATGACGACGACAGCAGCACGATCATTCGAGAAGCACGTTCACGTTCGACAACTCCACTGATGAAATGACTGCAAGGTGCAAGCTACGAAGGGACAATTCTGGACATTGTTTCGATGTCCAACAACGTCACTAACGGGCTAGAACAGTGCAGACTTGGGTTGATGCGTGAATGCGTGTGTTTCAAATGTGAAGTGTGACAATTTCTTCTCCTTCATCATCAAACTCCAACTCCCCCCATCATCTCCAATCGGTGCGACCAGTGGACAACATCGGTTCTTAACGAACGGATTCTCCCAGCGAACGGACAGAGAGGATTGTGTGTGTGAAGGGAAATTTTTCCTTTTTCTACGTCGTGTGACCAAGTGTGTTTGCCTCGACCGAAAGAATCATTGGAACAACCTACAAAATGCTCGTGATCGGGGGCGCCCATAGACGCCCTCCGGGCTAGAGGGTGCGCAATGGGGTGCTTCGGACTGGGATCCTGAGGTGGTGACGAGCTAGGAGAAGCAGAGCGTCAGCAACGACAACAGCATAACAAGAAGAAGAATAATAATAACAACAACAACCACGGCATTAGCGACCGTCAGCGGCACCAAACAATCTCACGAACGACGGACAGCGTTGTTTGTCAAGTCATCCATCGTCAAATGCCGTCGAGTGTCCGTCGACGTACCATCGAGCACAGAAGTACCGCAAGTCACGGCTCTGAGCGGAATCGCTCGTCGGCCCTGAGAATCAGAGAAGAATCGTGCTAAAAACAAGTTCGATTCAGAAACAGAACGTGTTCGAACCTCAGGACAGAAGCCTCAAATCCTCAAAAACTGAGCGAAGTGTTCTCTCTGCGAGTTCCATCTGCTCGGCGAGTCTTCTGCCTGAGTCGTCGACCGACACAGGGAAAACGATAGCCGTGTGAAGACAGTCGTTGATTTGTCAACAGACCAACGGAATTAGCGGAGCAGCGGACAACTTCTCTCACTCACTCACTCACTCGCGCTCGACTGACCAAGCAGGCAGGCAGGCAGGCAAGCGAGCAAGCAAGCAACCAGCGGACCATCGAAACGAGCGAACAACCGTCCGACAGATCGATCGATCAATCGAACGAGTAGAGAAACATACGACGAATCCGCTCTCACTGCTTCGATGCCATCTTGGGTTTTTCGGTGCCACCTTGTTGCAAGGGTTGTTGTTGTTGCTGTTGTCAGGGCTTATCGGAAATCAGTTCAGCAGATCACCTCAGCGACGCCTCGACTACACAACTGTATGCTCCTGTGTTCTCGCTACGACAAAACATGTCATGCGCACACGGCAATCAGTCGAACATTCGCTGGTGGCTGACGAGTTCCGTTGTTTGCAATGCCAGTACTTCGACAACAAGTCATCTCCGGCGCAAATCTACCTCAGACACCGATCCTCAGCGAGCACCGCCCGACGAATACTTTGTTACTCAACAGTTTTTCAACAATTGCAGCGACAGCAGCTGCAACGACAAACGAAGCATACAACAAAGCAAACAGTGTACTCCTACTTCTATTATTACTACTACTACTACTACTTCCGCAACTACTGCCTCAAATCTGTTCACAACTACTTGTTGTTGTTGTTCTGTGCCGATTATTTCTGCCGATATTTGTTGTTCACCCACTTGCCAGAACAACAATCTGCACCTCAAACAACAACAACAACAACAACAGAAGCAGCAAGAAACGCAGCTGCGGCGGCAGCCGTGGCAGCAGCAGCAGCAGCAGCGACGAGAGCAGCTGTTGCGAAAATCTTGCGAATTCGCTGGTCCGAAGCAAGTGCAGGTGGACCGAAAGGTCAGAAGAGATTTATTCAACTTGTTGAACCGGATAGTTGGTTATTATTACTATTGTCATTATTACTCAGAAAACGGACAGGAAACAGAAGCAAAGAAGAAGCAGAACTCTGTCAGAAGGGGCCTCGAGGGCCCGGGGCCCGAGTGCCCGTCCAGTCGAAAGTGTCAGTGTGGTCTCCAATTTCAGCCGAACAACAACAAGAAGTGCGACGCAAACGAAGTTTTATCATCATCGTCCTCTTTATCACGATTATTATTATCGTCACATCAAGCATCAGCAACAACAACAATAATCGAAGAAAAGATACCGAGTTATCAACTCAGAAAAGTTGTTTCAAACCAAGTTCGTCAACGTCGTTGTCAAAGTCAACAGCAAGCTCGAGCGGAGTCGGCTCAGCGCAGAGCAGCCGAAGCAGACGGAGAAGAAGCCGAGCTATACCAATCCCATCTGAAAGATCATTTTCAACAGAAAAGCGAGTTCTTAAAGTATCGTTGTGCTCGTTTCTGTTTTCTCCGTGGGTGGTATCTACATCTCGACGGAATTCATCGTTTTGGGCCGCCCCAGCCGCTGAGACGGGCTCCACCACCGCCCGCGTCAGAACACTCGTCAGCCATGCTCGATGTTATCCGTTCAGTGAAGTCTCTCTTAAAGGTATCGCGAGTGCACATCGACAATGATGTCTTCCGACTGCACTACACCGCGACCTGTGTGATCCTGCTTGCTTTCTGTATAGTAGTCACCACGAAGCAGTATGTAGGAGATCCCATCGACTGCGTCCGGTCCGCGGAGGTCCCTCAGAGCGTCATCAATACCTATTGTTGGATCCACGCGACCTACTCGGTCAAGTCGCTCATGCATTCAAGTCACCAAAAGGATGTTGTGTACCCCGGTGTGGGGTCAAGATCAATAGCGGACTCTTCGCCAAGTGACCACAAATACCATAAATACTACCAATGGGTGTGCTTCATGCTGTTTTTCCAGGCGACACTCTTCTATATTCCTCGTTGGCTATGGAAGCTATGGGAAGGAGGCAAGATACAAACGCTTATGATGGACCTGGACGTAGGGATGTGCGGTGAAACGGAGAGAAAGCATAAAAAGAAACTGCTCGTTGATTACCTCGTCAACTCGTTACGCCAACACGACTGGTACGTGGCCAAGTACTTTACCTGTGAATTCATGGCCTTCGCCAACGTCGTCGGCCAAATATTTCTTATGGACAAATTCTTCGAGGGGGAGTTCCTCAACTACGGACTCGAAGTGATTAAATTCATGGACCAGGGAGACGAAGAGAGACTAGATCCCATGGTTCGAATCTTCCCGAGGGTCGCCAAATGCCAGTTCTATAAGTTCGGTCATTCGGGTACTATAGAGACCCACGACGCCATTTGTATATTGCCGCTAAATATTGTCAATGAGAAAATCTATATTTTTCTTTGGTTCTGGTTCATAATCCTGTCGATACTCACGGGGTTCGTAGTTTTACAACGAGTCATTCTGACCGCGTGCCCGCCGGTACGCGTCTACTTGCTGAACATGCGGTTCCGACTCGTACACTACGACCACTTTCACACCGTGGTGAGACGGGGTTCTCTTGGTGATTGGTTCCTGATTTACATGCTCGGCCAAAACCTCGATTCGATGATCTTCCGAGAGGTGATCGCCGATATGGCCAAGAGGATGACGGCCGAGCCTAAAGATTCGTCTTCGGCTGCATGACGACACGAGTTCCGACCGCTCCAGCACTGTCGGGAGGCTCCGCCACCGCCGGGGATGGTCGGCTTGGGTACTGCAAGGACGAGCTTCGCAGTACCTTCCCATCAGGAAGTCTGAAATACGGCTAAGTCGCTTAACCGTAGCTTGCTGATACTCAAGCGGACCCTTCTTCGAAACTCGCGAAACCGACCACCGCCACGTCTTCTATTACTACTTCGACAACCATCGCAACCGCAACCGCAACCGCCGCCGCCGCCGCCGCCGCCAAACGAACGAGAATCTATTCCTCTTCAACCGGTTAATAGGTTCAGGGAGTTCTCGTTCGACCAGGTGCCTTAACTAACTAGTCGCGATCTCAAGCAAACTCTTTCCGTTCATCACCACGTTTGCCTTCATCATCGATGAATCAAAATAGGAAGAAAATTTCTAATGGAAATTACGTGAAACCGTTGATCGATCAATCAGTTCATCAAGCAAGCAATGATTGAAAAGCGTTTGTTCATCGACTCTCCTCTGGAGCTCTGCAACCCAGCAATAACAGACCATTAGACAGCCAGCTATTGTTGTCCAATTACCGTCCGTTAGACCTGTCGCCATTGTACAAAAGACGGAGCAGCGGATGACAGAGTTGATATTGTCACAAAACCGGAAGTCATGACCACGAACGTGACTGCCAACTCTTTGCCTGAAACATTCGTTGATTTATTCGATCAATCGGTCCATCATCCATCATCGACTCATTGTTTCACACTGTGGTGTTCACAGCTGATAGCCACAGCCGTTATCTTCATCTCCATTGTCATCATCGAGTTAATCGTCATCAATCGCCATTGGTGACGAAACCAATCGCCTTAAACCTGCCTAACTGCCTGCAATACCCTGTGTTGTCATGCCTCCTTCTATAGTCTCATCAGCCGAACGAATTTTCAATGTCAGGAACGCGCGTCAAGAGCTACTCTGTCAGCAACGACTGACCGAACCAATTGCGAACCAATTCATCCGCCGAAACGGACTGCGAATTGAACGCGACTTCCTCTGTTAACTCGTGTCAAAGTCGGATAGAAATCTGCCGTTACAGCTCATAATCAGTTCAACCGATTATCGTTCTCAACAATTCAACCCTCAATCTACGTGACTTCCTGCCGCGATTCGACCTCGAAGTCATTTTCCACCGACGAACGAAGAAAAGTCCGCGCAGGAAACGCACGTGGAACCTGAGCAGAGAAACATTTGCGCAAGTAACGCCCCCGCCGCAAAGCGTCGAGCGTTCAACGAGACGACGCTCACGGATCGGGAAGATTTTCATTCACAAACGTTCGAGACGGAGCGCTCTTCGAAGAGTTTCCGTGAAAACACACTTTCCACCTTTCCTCGTCTGTTTTTCTCCTGTTTTAAGAGGTCAAAACCTCTTAGAGCCCAGAGCGTACCCGCAACTCGATTATGCGTGATTCGACCCCGAAGCAGAACGTTGATCGTTTTCCGTCGATCGTCGTCTTCGCCGCCGCCACCGCCGCTGCCCTAGTTGCAGTTGTGGTCGTCGTCGATCGGTCGGTCGGTCGGTCGGTCAGTCGGTCGGCTAATGTTTCTGCAAATTATTACTGTTATACTCCTGAATTTGTACCTGCCCTAAGAAAGAATTTCAAGTGATCGAAGCGAAGCGACTGCTAATGTCCTGGCTCAGCAGTTAGCACCACCGAGCGCTGCTACAACGTTCTTATTTTGACGGAAGCATGTTTGGACGGAAGCTTACCGTAGCGACTACCTATATCATGACCGCGATCAAGACCCGATCGAAATCATCGTTCAGTTGTCGACAACGTTCGAGTTGTTGTACCAAAACAAACAAACGTAGAAAAAGTACGCAATTTCGAAACCGAAAGAAACTACTGAAAGTGTCACCGGTCACGAGAGGGAACCGGGATTCGGCTGAAGAACTGAAGTTTCTGAAGAACTTCAGAAGATCCCGCCGCGTAGCCTCTCCGGCATCCGGACGACACATTGGACGATTGTTGGAGTTTCTTACATTTGCATCAAATTACTTTTTCTGCATTGGAGTTTACATCGAAACAACATGAAGATGATCATGAGCTGAAAACAAAGCGACTCAGATACCAAGTTTCAAAATCGATTCGGCGGTCCGTCATTCCGACCGAGAATTCATCACCGAACTCGGAAGAAACTCTGGAAACCTCGGAAAACGCAGCCGAAATAACTGATTCAGAAAGCAACAAGAGATCGAAGCGATCTTTCCGTTTCATCGCAGATGATCTACTCCAGAACGAGTGGCGTGAGTCTCTTAGTCTGTCTTCTAATCATCGACGACGGCAACAACAACAAGCCCATTGGTCCGTGCGTGACGCACAGTGCGTCCCGTGCGGGCGATTCTGCGACGACTGGGAGCAAAAGTCGGTGCCTCCATCTCGATCGGAGTAAACGAACCGATGAAAATGATAAAAACGAAATCACGCCCTCGAGGTCCTCGAGCGGAGTAGAAGCGGTCGGATGAATGCACGAGGAAAAAAACATGCCATCACCTCCGAGATTCGATCGATGTTTCCCCAATGAAACAAACCAACCAACCAACCAAACCAATCGACCAGCAAACCGAGCATCGGCCAGTTGGCCGCCGCTCGGTTCTCGGTGTCGGCCAGCCACGAACGACTGAAACGAACGCCGAGGACTCATTCGGAGCAGCGGGGAAATCATTACGGTCATCTCGTCGAAACCACGCGAATTAACCACTGAAAGAGAGAGCTACACACAATGGAAACCCATCTTCTACGTCTACTACAACCCATCATCTACCATATCTGTCGACACTTTTGAATCAAATCAATTCCAAGTTAAACGTTGTCGTCTTCTTCTTCTTGTTCTACACCGCGTTCGTCGCCGCCGACGATCCTGACAAACCCCAATCGCACCTGACGGGGCGAAATTCAGTCGCAAAAAGAAATACAGTGTCATTTGTTCAAACTCTGCCGTCGATGTCATCGCCCATCTCCTCCTCCTCCTCTTCCTCGCAAACTTTGGACGCAATGTGGAAGATGATTCAGTCGCGACATTCGAGCTTCAGGAAAGAAAGAACATTTACTCATGAAAACTTCACGATTCGAGAATCACTGGATTTGCTGTTGTTGCGTTCGAATGTTCATATCTCAACGGAGGGAGGGAAAGTTCCAAATCGTCGAAGTTCGAACTTCCTCGGTCTAGGTCACCAGGACGAGGAACGCTAAACACTGCCACCTCTGCCTCTGTGACGTTGCTATCCAAGCTTCCAAGAGCGTCGTCGCAGACAGAACCCGAACGATTCGGCGATCTTTCTCCTCCCGACAGAAATTATGTCGACACCATTTCAAAATCCATCCGCATCGAATTCATTTGAAATTGAAATGCCTCATTCCGTGACTTCAAAATTCACACCATCGAGCTCGTGGTGTGGCCAACGCTCTGGAATGACGGCTGCAGCAGCTCACCTTTCCTGCCGAACAGGATGTTTACGACCCATCGGTCGATGAAAGGCGATGAACTACATTCTGCCCTGACTGAGTGAAAGTCTGAGAAGAATCGCGCAGCAAATTCATAACGATTTCGCTTCCCGAATCGATGAAAACTCTTTCCGATATCACAATCGTACGCCGATTCCAAATCTGTTCCCACCGTGGAGCCGTTTCCCACAGTTACGAAATCGACTCTCAATCCATTCATCTCTACCCATCAACCTACGATCTCATCAATCCAACGACATCGGCTCACCGGCAGAGTCACACATCAAAAAAAAAAAGAAACAAGAATCTTGGATGTTAAGAAAAAAAAAGAGAAGAAGATAACACGTTTGAGGTTTTTGATGATTTTCCGTTTCAAGCTTTCCGTGACTCCTTAGTACGTTGCTGACGGAAGATCTGACCCGTGGAAACTCGACCAGTACAAGTTTCCCGGAGCCTCAATGAAGAGTTAGCGGCCTCTTCTCTCCCTGAGGTGTTCGTAAGCCCGCGCTTCAACAACAACAAAAGCTTCAACAACAGCGGCAGCAGCAGCGACAAAACCGATTCCGGGAAGCCAGAGGAGAAAGAGCAGCAACAGAAAAACGTGCCTGCAATTGAGGTTTCGGATTCGTTGTCGGTGAAAAGCCGAGCCCGGAGTTTTGCACCTCGGGGAGACGGCAAGATGGAGGGAGGAGATGCGTTCCTCCTCCATCATGTGCCAAATAAAATTCAAATACAACGACAACAACAAAGAAAAAGAAACAAAGACGACAACGACGTAGACGTCAGAAAAGACGCTGCATTGAATGACAGTGAAACGACAACTACGACAACAACAACAACAACAACCAACGACCTACACCAAGAAAGACTGACAGGAGACAACTGACGACACATCACTGACTCTATGCGAAGCATACATGCTGACGCATACGTGCAAATACGAATGCAAACGAGAGTGCATACATGAATGATGTTGAATACTGAGGGAAAGGAAGCCTGAGAAAAAGTACGATCATGGAGACGACGACGTGACCGTCGTCGACACTTTGTAACCGAATGTAATCAAATAACCTCAAGAATCATGATGATCGCTTGACGACGACGACTATTTGAAACGCTGAAGATTTTGCTGAAGAATCGTGATATTTTATCGAAGCCAAAATAGAATAGACTAGCTCTACTTGGCCACTGCAGCGGATGCCGGAATGCGCGGAAGCCGTATATTTCAAATGACGATTTCCGGACAGCAAAGAACCGATTCCGAAGCTGCAGGAGCACATGCAGCGACAGAATAAGGAAAGAAAAACCGAGGCCGACAGCGAGAACTGGAATCGAGACCACAGATGATGACGACGTCGCCGCCGCCGTGACGATTGCGGCGCCACGCTCGACATTTTGTCGCTAGGTTCGGCACAAGCGCACTGCCGCATGATGAATTATGATCGAAAAGTATGTGAATGTGACAGAAAACAGAACCGCTCTCTGTGTACAGTACTTAGCCAAGAGTAAGCAAGCAGCGGAACCGACGAACCACCGATCCGGAGCTCGCGCTGAGGCTCATCGTCCGATGACAGCAGCAGCTGAAGATTGAGTGAAGTGTATCAAAACCGACAGAAACACACTGAAGAGGCACACGTCACGCACCTCCCACTCTGCCCGTTCCTAATCCAATGCCGTCGTCGCCGCCCCTGTTGTTATAGAAGCAACAACAACAACAACGAGTTCGTCAGTGGCGACGACGACATCAGCCCTCTGAAACAAGTTCGTTGAAGCTCGCAGCCATCATCATCAGCCTGGGCGCGCAAGCTGGACGGAATCAAGCTTGCCGGCAGGCAGATATTCAATTACTGATGATGATGATCAAGTGATGAACTAATCGTTGAACGCAGCCTTAAGAATGGGTCGTAGCGTTCGTTTCGAAACCGATCATAGCGAAATTGTGAACGTAATTACGCCGAGCAAAAGAGCGAGGAACCGCGGCTGCGTTTCAATCTCCAGAAACAGAGGAAAATACGGAGACAACTCGTCTGCGCGGATTTCGCCGCCGAAGCGGACAAGGACAGCCGCCCGCAGATAGTGAAAATCTGTTCCTGCTGATACCCAGGTGAGTGAATCTGTTTCTTTGCTTTCTGTAGAACTAAGTCGTTTCAGCTTCCAGTGGGACTAGATTTCTCTAATAGCCCGGCGGCCAATGAAAGGCTAAGCTCTCGCTCGCTCCCGAGTGGTCAGGAAGCTTGTCCAGGCAGGGTCAGTCGGTGCCTCTCTCTGTCCGTCTGGTGCTAGAGCTAAAACTCCCTTGGCTGCAGCTGCACACAGTTCTCAAGAGCAACGAACGAACGAGAGGGCACGCATGTGAGAAAATGTCCTGCTGTTTGTTTACCAAGGGGAGAAGAAGACTTTCGTGAGATTCACGCGAGCAGGGTCGCCGGTGCAAACGTCTCCCGTCGTAATTGTTCTTCCGTAGAATCGCTGACCGGTCGGTCGGCCGACTTTGTGTTTTTCGTTCAAAAGAAACACGAGTGGGAGGCGACGAAGGGTTCGCCAGGGCCCGAAAAATGAAGTGAGTGAGGAACAAAAGAAGCGGGGTTAGTGTTCCGGCGCTGGGCTTGGGAACATTTGTGGAAAAGGTTAAACATGCAAACTCGTTTCATTCCCTCCCGAGGATTACGAGGAACTCTTCTTGGCCACCTTGCTGCGCGATCAAGGGGCCCGAAATCGTCGTCGATTTCCACGGGGGAGTGTCTTCTCGAGCATGATTATCGGTGGATAGCTCCGCGTTCTCTCTCTCTCTCTCTCTCTCTCCGTCGGTGTACCGAGCGACACTATGCATATCAATGAGCTTATGCATTTTGACTCGGAGGAGCTCTGTCGAACATTTATGCGATCTCGCTCCAACTCATAAACACCAATGCCACAGTGAGCGAGTTTGAGTCGGGGCCGCAGAGCGCCGAATGAGTAGGCGCGGTTCTCACCGGTATTCGAGTCGCGTCATTTGGTAGCGCCCTCGCTGCCACCGTCTCGGCCTTTGAAAACAGAACGGCGACGTCAACGACGAACGAACGTCGGAACGCAGTTTTTCGTCGTTGTGCATCTTTTGGAGATGCCTTTTTTCCATTCATCTCTTCATTGTTTGCAGCAGATGGCTTCTCTGCCACCAGCAGCGGCAGCAGAGCAACCCCGAGGTCGCGTGCTCCTCTAGTTCGTCTGCATTACTCCAACGTTTTTTCCCTCCTTTTAGTCTCCTCGGCCTTCTCCCTGCTGCTACAGTTTCTTGGTTTTCCCGTTCCCACACAAGAAGGAGGAGGATATATATTCCTTCTCCCTCGAGTGTTCAGACTGGCAACGGCAGATAGAAGAGAATCAAAACGAAATGAAGAAGTCAGGGGACCGAGACAGAGAGAGAGGATGCCTGAGATTGAGGGCTCAACTCAGCTTGAGCGTCCTCGGTACTCCTGGAGCACGGCAATCCTTTATTCCATCAACTGTTTGTCTTACCAACTAATTGACCGACCGACTGACCGACTCACTCACTGCGAGGGTGAGAACTGACTGAGTGCGTACGGCAATTTATTCAGCGAGTCGTTTGCAAAGCTTAATTTGCACCTTGGCATGCTCATTTGCGTGGTCATAATATTTGACAAATGCACAACGGGAGTGCTTCGCCGTCCTCCGTCGGCCGCTGGCTTGAGCGCTCGACAAAACTCACTTCTATGGCCGGCAGGCAGGCAGGCTGGCTGGCTTCGATGGAATTCGAAAGAAGGTCTTCCGGCCCAGCGACTGATTCTGTTCAATATGGACGAGGGCCAAAACAGCGGACTTGAATCTGGAAAAACTTTGAGCGATGTTTGTCTCTGGGTCCCGATCGGTGTTTCCTTCGAGACGTCTTTCTGTGGACCTGATTTCCAAGCGATCGCTGGAAACAGTTTCTGCTCCGCGTCCTCAATCTCCAACCGTTGACTCAGCTCATTGAATACCCTGTCGCGAGCAAGTGCTCGCTCATTCGACCGCGGACAGCCCATAGAATTGAATCTGGGTCCTATGAAAATATTTATCGACCAAAAGATACAAAGCAACAGCTCTTCGGTCGGCTTCCTCGTCCGAAAATCGGACCTGTCCACTGGCTGACGAGGAAAGCACCTTCGAAACGCTTGGGGCCAGCGAGTCTCGACGCTTTTCGTATTGGAAAGGGCGCTCGGGCCGTCCGCTTCGAGCCTCAGTCAGTCAGTCGGTCGGTCAGCCAGCGTTTTGTCGTGCTCGACATTATTGGCAAGTGGTTGGCCTTGAGGTCTGGCTTCGGTTTGAAGGGAAACCTCCTGCCGCCAACGTCAAGAGAACACAGCCACCCACCCACCCTGCCAGTCTGTGGATTCGCTGGTCGTTGTCGTCGACGACGACGCTGAACCTCGATTGAGCGGTGAACTGTCACCGTCGAAGGGAATCCTTTTTCAGGACGGGGAAAGGACGACCTGACCGGCCCGCACCGGGTCGTGCGCAACGTAACAGCCCCATCTTGCGAGGACGGGGCTTTTTGAGGGAGCGTTTACCGCTCTACCGATTGTGGAGGGAAAGGAGACGGGAGAAGCAGGCGGTGTGTCTTTATGTGTGTGCTCGGGGTGTCTTTGGAGGCTGTCGCAACCCGCTCACGTTCGCAAGAATCAATCACTGCTGGGGATATCAATACGACGGCGCGGCGGACGACGTCGATGACAAAAACGCCACCGAGGATGAAAAAGGGGTCTTCAGTGGAGTAGCAGCACACATAAAAACCTATCCGATACTCTATTGACACTTGGTCTGCACTACTGAGTAATCGTCTGTGTTTCCAAGAAAGCCAAAGCGTCGGTCGTTGCCGATGTCGATTTAGTTCAACGCTTAGAGAGCGTCTGTTGCCAAAACCACGTGTGGCACTCGAAGTGGGCGTTCAGATTTTGAGGAGATCCACTCACTGAGAAATTTCCGCTTCGAAATCTGAAAATTGCACGAGACGTGCAGCATGCAGCAGGGTTCGGACCCGAGACCCTTGTGTTTTTAGTGACGACGTTGAAGAGTGAAGCTCGACTGCGCGTCTGCCGATTTTGATGAATGTCCTTGCTCGCTCGGTGACTGACTGACTGACCGGGTGACCAAGAAGAAAAATTGGTGCGAGACTTCCTAGCGCGCTGAAATGCCGACAGGGAACAGGTGGGATATCTCCGGTTGTTGGCTTCCTCTCGTTTCACTCCCATTGCGAAGATTCCGACATGCTCCGCACGTCCGCCGTTCAACTGTTGCGCGTGCGTGAGTGAAGAGGGAATAGAGCGAGAAAGTGAGCGCGTCATGAGTGAGCTGGCTGAGCGTCCGTCCGATGTTGCCTCCGAACTTGGAGCAACGTTTTCGAAATCGAAAACTTTTATTGTCTCTGTCTTCTATCAAAGCAACAGCCGGCCCGGCTGCCGCTCCCGAGCGCGACTTGAAACCGACAGGAGCCTCGTACCGATAGTTTCGGGGCAACGTCCGCTTTTCGTATTTCAAGAGGAGCTAGAGCATCTGCGATGATGGAACTTACTTGAATTACGGAATTCGTGTCCTGCTCCAACGCTTCTCTCTCTAAACGTGAAACAGAACTCCTCCTCACGCATCCAGGAGCCTCACCATCCCTTCAACGCGGTTTGCAGAAAATCCCAGTTGGGGTTTTTGCGCAAACGGCGATATCAATATCACGAATCGAGTTCTTTGCTGGTTGGCGCAAAGCCTCACGTAAGCTCCCGGACCGGCGCTCCAGATTCCCCTGATAAGACTCTCCTACTCTTCCCACACGTAGACCACCAGTTTGCGGCCCCCTCTAGGGCCACTGGCTGGCGGCAGCGGAAGACTTGTGCCGCACTTCTCCCATCCTGGAGAGTCTCTTGAAAAGATTTGTCAGAAGTATTCGGCGTTTGCTTTAGCTGATGCTGTTGTCATAAGACAAGCGACACACTAGTCCAAGCATCCGTCCGTCCGTCAATCAGTCAGTCAATCACTCTGAGAGGCAAACAGGCGGGTTATACGAAACGAGTGGGTTTATCTCATTCTCGGTGGGTGAGTCGGTCGATCGCAACATCTTGTTGCTGCATTCCCGATGTGGCTGTCATCCTGAATCAGTCATCGAATAAAAAGGATATGGTTTTGTCGCTATCACTGAATCGACGAACCTGCCGCACGATGTTGCCGGCGCGAGGCGTTCATTCGATCTGGGTTACGTCGGTCGCCGGTTGTTACGGCTCCATTGCACCATGAGTGTTGGGCGCCGAGAGTCGTCGACCGCAGACCATACGCGTGTGCCGTCAGGCAGAATCATTCTTATAGGCGGCTGTAGCAGAGAGAGAACGAACCGTCGACCCACAAAGTCATTGCCGTTTGTTTCTCACACGCCCGCGGAAGCGGAGAATTGGATCCGCGCGAATCCTCTCTGAGTCGATTTTTGTATATGTACCTCCTGCCGAGTGAAAGAATACTCAATGGAAAGGTGGAGGCCGTCGTCGATGTCTATTGGTTTCTTTCTCCCTCTCTCTCTCGAAGTTGCACATCCATACACGTGGCTTGATGGTGGCTTTGCGTGCGACCCGCAATCACAGTCGTCGAGTAATAGTCGCAATTAAAACGTCCGACCGATCAGCAGTGCTCGGGGTATCGCGCGGCGGCGGGCGCAGCGTCAGCCGGCGGACAGAGATACCCAGTCTCCCGCTTGCTTGCTTGCCTGCCAACCAACCAATCCACCGACGGACGGACGGACCGACCCACCAAACCCACCATCTATCCGGGCGAGAGCACAGCTGCTTTCCCCTCAACCATTAACATGGGAAGGCGTACGTTTTCCGAGCTGCCGGCGAACGCGGCACTCAGTCAGGGAAACACGGATTCAGACATGCGGTCGAAACGCTGATGATGAATTTCTCTCGCTCTAGTTCTGTTTCTATCTGATCGTTCCCGATTTTCCTCACAGAAGCTTTGTCTAATGTTTCGGCCGCAGCTCACTAAGCATCTGTGTCAATGCAGACTGGAAGACCACCAGCGACAAAGCAGCGGCCCTTTGACGGAGAGAAATATCGAGAGTGCTACTCTCTCGCACTAAACCGAGCCACCGATGAATCGACTTACAACCACTCGACGCTACCACCGGTCTACATCCGTTTCCCTGCCTTGCGGCGCTGCAAGACTGAATTAGAGTCTTGCTAGACACCATTTCGTAGTTTTTCTTCGTTCCCTTTTTGAAAGTAGCCGGGTGAGTTGCGACGGAATCCTCGCTGCATCCCTACGGGCTGGAAATTGCCGCGAGGTACCGCGACGGAGTGAGGAACAACAAAAAACGAGGTTCAGAGGGAAACTGTCCTTTTTCTCGAAAACTAAGTGCACTTCTCTTGGAAAGATTGCATAATTTCGCGCGAAGATCGAGTGATTGCTGTTGAGGATTCTCGTGGAATCGTTCCACTGTTTTCTATTCAGATGAGTTGGATTATGACAAACATTTGAATACAGTCGACACCTTGAACATCATCCGACATCACGCCTCTCCAGGATGGTTGCAATTTACTGGTGTGAGTCAACGGGACGTAATTTGTCACGAATGTCGTCGCGCCGGTCGGATGCTAACGAACGCGAACAGTTAGTCAGTCGCGAAGTAAACTCCTCGCCGACTGATCCAATGCACCGCGGACTGTTTCCCTTCGTCTGACAGCGGCGGTCTCTGAGATTTTTCCAAAGTGAATAATTTCTGCCGAAGCAGCGAGCGGGAATGTTCTGAGTGAAGCAATTGAATTCTGGTTAACAACTGAAGAGCCTTTCCAGCGGTCCCCAGTTTTGAGCGAATCCAATGCAAATTTGGGAAACAGCTTCCCGTGGATGCGAAAATGTTTGGGCATCGCTCAACGAAGGACGACGAAACGAGCCAGTGACGAGGACGACGCAGAGGGAAAATTTGTTTCGCTTCCACGTTGGCTAGCAGAAGCTACGACGACGACGGTGGATCCTTCGTTTCGTCGTTCCGGTATCGCCTCGCGAACAGCTTTGTTTATCGAGAAGCTCGTCGTCGTCGCCGCCGTGCCGCACGTCGCGGAACGGAACCACACCGAGAGGTAGGAAGAGACAGAAATAAAGAAAGAGAAAAAACAGAGCCAAGGAGAGAGACTCCGAGTCTACTCCTTCTTTCGTTTTCTTTCGCCTCCCCCTCGCGGGGTTGCCCACCTTCTCCCCAGTCGCGTTCTCCGGGTTCCGAATCGGCGGTGGCGGCGGCGGCACCGACGTCGACTGCAAGCGAGGAGGACGGAACTCGAAAAAAACGTCTTCCTAATTTTGGTTCTTTTCCGAAAGGAGCTCTCTCATATCCTGACCTGAGCAGGTGGCTCCTCCGCGGGTGCTCCAATACTCTCGACGTTATGTACCGCAAATTCAACGCCAGAGCATTGACAAACCGATTGTGTTTCTTTTCGTATTCCTTGTGAGTGAGTCGATATAGATTCCCCGAGGTGGAAGTTCCCCGCCGAACACCTGTACGGAACACTTTCAGTCCTGCGCCTATCGCTGTGAAGGTTCGCTTCGAAAGAAAAAAACCGTTGAATTCGTGTCTTCGGAAAACGCGACTATGAACGATGATATTGAAGTCGGGTCATGAATTCAAAGTTGAAATGTCGATCGAGATCTTCAGCGAGCACGAAGGCGGTGATCTGAGGAAGGAACCAGCATTAGCTGTTCAGTTGGGCCGTTAGTCCGGAGTTATAAAACGACCATTCCGCTAAAAGCTCCCGTGATTCTTTCGAGAAGGCAGAGCGCACGAGAGAACGGCTTCAACGATTCGAATTCGTCTTCCCGAAACAAGACGAAGAAAAAACCCTTCTCGCCTTCTCGTTTGCCACAGTATGTCTTCTCGACGTTTCAACGTAAACAATGTCTGAAACGTCCGTCTCTTTGGCATGCAAGGTCTTCCGACGGTGAGGAAAGAAGCCGAAGTAGAACCGAAGTTTCCTGACAGGGTCAATTCTCCCGACCTTAAAATTGGCGGGAGCTGACGCCAAGACCTCTGATTCACCTGAGCGAGTTTTCCGCTAGTTGGAAGAAAGGAAAACGATGGATGATGTTCAGAGCGAAATTTCCCGCCGGGAAGAATCTGGTTCCATGAAATCGAGAACACAAAACGATTGCCTGCCCGCGATCGCCTAAAGGTGCTTTCGTCAGACGGACGGACAGCGAACTCTCTTCTCGAGTTGAGTTGCTGCCTGTTTGGAAGCCTCTTCTTCTCTAAGCTCACTCAGGACACTCTCTGAGGTGACGGCATCAAAGCAGATTCGTTCATCTCGAGCTGCAATGCTGCTGCCGCTGCTCGGGCTGCGAAGCACGCGAGCCAGAGTCGCGCCCGTGTTTCGCTTTTCGATGGTTTCTCAGTCAGTCAGTCAGTTCCGTTGCTCTGTTTCTTTCTCTGTCTGCCGCGGACGACGACGACGACGACGACTCCTCTTGGCTTGCTACAATAGCGGCGGCGGCGGCGGTAGAACATCGACCAATGTTATTCGGCAGGAGCTTGAGAGCAGCGGAGAAAAAAGAGAAGACTTGCCAGTAGCTGCGGCCGCGGACCAACAACCCTTGGTTCACAAACCAAGCACCATCTGGGACCGTTGGTGACCTTCTGACCTACAAACACCGCTTGACATTACAGAGCTGGCATTCCCAACCTATTTGATTCCCTTTCCTTCGGTTGGCCGTTCGGCCGGCCGGCCGGCAGGCCAGCGGTGTGTTTTCGTATGTGTGTGTGCTTCCGATATCCAGTCTGACAAAGTGGAAATTTTCGCGCACGATTCAAGCAGAGGTCGGAGCCACGCGACCGAGCCGGCGGGCGAGGTGTATAGAAAGGATATATAGCGTAAGCAACGGAGTACGTCGGCTGCTGCTGCAAGCAGTAATTCATCCGAACTATGATGAAGCGTTGTAAAAGTAAAGAAGCTTTGAAGCATACCGAGGATAGAAGGGAAGGAAGAGCCTCTACCGGAGAAGGACTTTGGCGATTCATCAGGGTAATCTCTGCCACGCAAGCGAGCCACCTCGCCGGCCTCTCGGTCGGTCGGTCGGTCGGTAGCGAATTCTGCCTCTCAAGAATTTTATGAAGCCCCTGAGGGACCATTGTTGACTGTATCGCCGTCCTTGGTCAAGGTCTCCTGCCCGACTTGCGTCGCTGAGCCGCAATCCTCGGTGCTTCAGCACGCCGCGCCGTTTTGCTCCGCTTTTCGCCGATCATGGTTGCCGCGTCGTGATGCATGGCAAGATTTTTGGCTTGCCGTCGGTCCGGTATCGTTTCGTCTTCCTCTGCTAAGATCTATCGAAATGACCGGCTGTACGAACGACGAGCCGAGCCAAACGAGCTACCTGGGGATCATTTTATGGCGGGTCGCTCCAGCCTTTGCTCCGGTGGCAAGGTTCGATGCCTTAAGTACCGTTTCGTCGTCAGCCTTCGCTCATGAATTCCAGTTTGATGCTGGACTCGAAGTCATATCAACGTCAGCGCGGCCGGGTCGCACAGGTCGTTATCAGAAATATTTCAAAAGCTGCATTTCGCTTCTTTGCCGGGGCCATTTCGCAGTGTGTCCAATACTGGAAGTAACGAGGCCACAGATGCCCTTGCTGCCGCTAGGTGCACCTGGAACGAGTTCGAAACGAAACGAAGACGACAACCGAGGAAACGCTGATGCCGTTGGCAACGATGGCTGCCCTCCATACGTACCACCACCGCCACCACCGCGACCATTGCGTCCTTCGGCCATTAGTTGTTGCGTTTTCGTTCTTGGCAAAGAGAGCAAAACGACTCTGTAAACACTACATAGAACTTCTGCGTGCTTCCCACAGGTCCCCCTCGTCTCCACTGAAAGCTCGTCCTTGTAGTTGCTCTTGTCGTTGCCGTCATCGTCTTGTTCGTTGCTTACTCCGAAAAGCTTTTTCGACAGTGTTTGTCCGCGGGGTCTGTCTGGTCAGCAACTAAGCATCCGGGCAACAACAATTAACCATCAGAGAAGCTCCCTGAAGCAAACGACCGAGAGAACGAGGCGGAAGGTGGCTGACTGGGGTAAGAAGCTACCCAAGCGACCAGGTATCGAATCCTCAGCTGAAGCTCCTCGTCCCGTCCGGGGTAGTTTGTGGGAAAGCGTCGTATTCGAGGAGTTCTCACTTCAATCATAGCGAGGAGGAGGAACATCTCGATCGATCAGTTCGGAGCTCTTCCATTCTGTTCAAATGTCATCGAGTCGAGACATGGTCGGAGTACGGAACGATGGACATTGGTTTTTGGAGAACGACACCGTTCAAACAAAACAGAATGTTCTCCGACACTATCGCACATTCGAAGTCTCGACCCTCAACCGACATATCTTCGATTTTAATGTCGTTTGTGACAGCGTACGGAGCGTCGCGCGATGGCAGTTTGTTTTACTTGATCAATGTGCCTCGCTCAACCATTTTGTGAACCCACTCCCGGAAAACCATAAAAGAAGTCGTCGTTTGCCTGTGGCGTTTCGAAGACTTGTTCCGTTCTGTCGGCGAGAACAACGTCGAACCATCTGACGGTAAATGGCTTCTGCCTCGGACGATACATTTTGACTCCATAATTATGTCCCTGACCCAAGAAAGCGAGTCCTTCGTCGTACTCGAGAAGAACGAAACAATGGCCAGTTTGGAAATCAAGAGTTCTTAGTTTCGAGCATTTCGAGTTTCGAGCCGCGTCGATGAGGAAAGGCTCGTAATCCAAAGGGCAACGCTCCCCCGCAGCTAATCGTGCGCCGCCGCCGCCGCCGCGTTCGAAGATCGTACGAGTTGTTCGGAACGGCTTTTGTTTCGAAGTAAGCTCGACATTAAGCACGTGTGCCAGACGGGTAAGACGACAGAAAGTGTGAATGCCTGCTTGGGGCTGATCGTCGTCATCGTCGGCGTCCTCCATGCTGTTTCTGACATGAGCGAGCGAGCGGGCGAGATGGTGGGCGACAATGTTGAGCGAGTCCTCATTACCACGACTTGTTGTAGTTGTCGTTCTCGGTGTCATCGTTGTCGGTTGCGGCAGTAGCGTGCAGAGAAACAGCTGCTCGGCTGCCTCTAACTATCGCGAGATAAAACAAAGCGACAATAAGAAAAAGCGACACTGCCGCCTGCGATCAGACGCCTGCATCAATGGCATCCTCAACTCTCTGAGCTCATCGGCCCGCTATTTACGATGTTTTGATGAGTATCAACGACCCTTTTGTCCGATGAGTGAACTCCGTGTCGAGCTCACTCCAACCGGGTGGCTTGCATCAAACAAAACTCTGGAGATGAACGATATGTCACGAACGAGAAGCGAGTTGCACAAAATATCGCGTGGTGGACCTCTTCGTGCGGCTGAAAGCGCTACGCTTCCCTCATTCACGCACTCAGCCACCTGCCAGCTGGAGCTGTTCGGGCTATTGAACAGCTTCGTAGTTCTATTCAGTGCATGTCGAGCGGTCCTCAAGACGCTAAGAAATTGTTCTCTTTTCAGGACTTCAGACCATACCAAAGGAAAACCCGGACAGAGTGAAGGACTCGAGCACTTGGAGGGCTCCGCTGCCGCGTCATGTATAGAAGAACACTTTATGTAATTAGGTAAATCGGAGAAGGAGGAGGAGGAGGAAGCTGAAAGGAAGCAAACCGAGGATACAATATTCCTGTACCCTAAGCGGATGTGCTGCGACGAAGCAACTTCCTAACAACTTTCTCATGTGAGGAATTCGGTTCAGTACTTTTTGGTGAGACAGTATGAAACTGCCCTAATGTTTAGTCGTGTGCAGAAATCGGAAAGTTTTGCATTAGTCCGGGAATATCTGCTTTCATGTTGGTCGCCTGTTATCCACAGTATACGGGAACTTGAGCAAAGCGGCGACAACAACAACAACAACAAGAGCAGCAAAAGCCTTGCCAACGATCACCACGATTTCATTGACGTGGACGACCAAATCATTTCTCGTCGACGATATTCTCGCCATCGAAAGAGGAATTCTCATGAGATCCATTATTTTATAAAAACTCGATTGTTACTGTCTATTATCCATATGAGCGGTTAATTACAACAACAACAACAACAGCTAATGCCGTAACGTTACGATTAACGGTTTGGAATGGGAAATACTGAATAGAAACTGTCGTAGCGAACGATTGTCATATAAATAGCCTTGACTGCCTTGATTCGGTCGACCGAGGCGCGTCTTCCATTGCCGGACGTGCAGCCAACGACCCTGCAGTAATCCGCAGCATTTCGGTACCTTATTATCGTACATAGGAAACGGGAAAATTCATAAACATCAAGCCATAACTAGAACTGATGATGTCGCGTGAGTGTGAATGAGTGGACGATTAAGTGATGATGATTATGAATGAGTGTGATTGTGCCACTGGTTTCGTTATTCTCGACTTGATCGATCGAAGCATTATTTCATTCGCTTCTTTGTTCTCTTGAACTGCACCATTATCATTTCGGAAATGTGTGATCTTCGGTTCAAATCGAAGCGTTTTCTCGTTTTCTACGTTTGAACTGCAGTAGAATCGAGCGGTTCTTCGCTCTTCGTCCACCTCGAACCACATACTGCCGACATCTGCTTAGTTTACTGATACCGTCTTTTGCACCGGTCGAGTTCGCGAGCCCACTGTCGGCCACCTATCTAAAGGAATTTCTGTCGATCGACGTTCCTCAGTTCGGACAGCCACTGCGACTGGATGATAAGTGTCCATTCGTTCTCTGGGGCTCAGTGGACAAAGATTCGACAAGATAGAGGATTCATGACGTGGGGAGGAAGAAACTTCCAAGTGGCCACTTCAACACTCGGCCTCGTTCAGACTGCGCATTTGAATGGGAGACACTTTTGCGAAAGCTGGATGATTCGCATGTCCTAATTTGGGCACTAGATTCCACCTCGGTTCGAGATTCGTCCTCGTCCGGTATGGATTCCGTTTCGACACTCGAGCGAAAAATTCGCGGAGGCAAAATCACATCAGAAATGCGACCTGTCATCGTTTTGACGAATATTCTCCGACGAAACTGTTATCCTTTCCTCATTTTGGTTTAAAGCCTAATTTCGAGACTGGACGGCCGAGTTTAGGGCAAAAAAGTGAGGCTCGCAGCAGCGCCTGATGGGATCCGAGCGCTATCGGAAAGTGCAGAGAATGAGTTTGACTCCTATTTGATTGATGGAACCCGTGGAAAGTTTCTCAAAATTCTGAGCTTTCAGTTTCCAGCGACGGTAACAGCAGCCGCTGCTGCTGCTGCTGCCGCCGCCGCCACCACAGGGAAAATGGAAAAGGCAAAAATTCCCGATGGAAAAGTCCGAATTCTCGATTCGTCTGAAATCTGAGCTGCGTTTTGAATTGATCAGAGAAGGCCAACTGGGGCTGAGCTCGCTTCTATGCGTTTGCGTCTTTGCCGTACTGTCAGATGTGTTTGACGTTGGCAATACGCTGGAAGAAGCCGTTGAAAAGTGGCGCATCCTTGTGAGCAGATAAGAAACAAGAAAAGGAGACTGAAACAGGAGTAGAGCCGACCAGCAGGTTAGCTTGCCTGCCTGCCTGCCGGACGTCCACCCGACTGTCGTTCCCTGTCCCTCCTTCGGCCAGCTGCAGGCAGTCAGGCAGCTAAAAAGCGTCGCTTGCCTCTGGATGACTGGCTTCAGTGTAGTTGTTCGATGTTGGAATTCTCTCTGCGGTCTCTTCTTCGTCCCTTTTCTGCGGCCTTTCCAAAACCCGGTCCTCCTCTGGGCTCCCGCTTCAACACGCTCCACTAGCTAAGGTATCAAATTTTCAGATAAATCGTCGGAGCCACTACTAGCTGCTCGAAACCACCGTTCGTCGTTTTTCTCTTCTTTAAGGAATCTGTGATGGCGTTCGATGGGTGACTTATTATGTCCTGATGGAGGACACGCTCTCTCGTGACCATTTGCCTTGGTTCATCTGGAAACTCCCCTCATCAGGAACATGGCTACTGGACTCCTTCAGTGAGTCCTCCTGGTTATCGTTCCTTTTCCATCGAGCTCCTTTTGATTCCCTGGAAGCTCTGTTTACGTTATCTCCTTTCCGTGTCTTACCGTCGGATCCTCGGTTCTCCTTGGTGGATTCTACTTCTCTTCTCTCTGGCCGTGTCAGAGAGGCGTAACTCCTCCTCGCGACCACCTGAAAATGATTCTCGGACCGCGATGAAACTCGTCAGGTCGATGAAAATAACATCAAAAATTGGATCACTGCTCCTTTGAGTGATAGGTTGAGTGGAACATAGAGCGACGAGTACAGCGAGCCAACATACTCTCACCGGCAAGCGGTCGATGTCTGATCTTTGCATCGGTTCCCTCATCCAGACTTTCGCTGCCCAGGCGTTCGGTATAGTCATCGCGGACTCCGCGGAAGCGGACATTACCATTCCAGACGACAAAGGATCTTCGTCGCTTGTCGATCCGCCTCCTTCCTTGTTCCCTTGATTTGCTCGTTTGGATTTTTAGGGTCAGTCCGCCTTGGAACGCTCCAAGCTCGACTTCAAAATATTCAACCGAGGTCGATTCCCGGCTTCACCACCACCACCGCGGCATAGCCGTCGTCGAGGTTCCGACCTCGATCCTGATATTGAGGAATTCTGAGTTGAATCTTATTTTCGAATTCAGTTTCACCGCTGTTCAGTTTGCTAAGAAGGTCCAAGTGTTGTGCGCGGCCACGGGAGCGACGCGGAGAACGTAACTCCGCTCGCTCGCTCGCAGGCGGAGCGACCCGGGGTCCCAATCTCTCAGTCTCTGGTGACCTCGTAACAGCTTCCCGCGAAAACGAAACGGATCCACCCCGTACATTCTATCAAGGATTGCGCCGAAAGCTCTCCGACCACGTGGAGACCACTTGCGTCGTTCCGGGTATGGAATGGCGAGTGTTACGGGCCACCGTGTGCGATATCATATTTTTCGGGGAAACAACAGTTAGCTATCCGAGCAGCCCACTCACTCCCCCGCCGACGTCCCTACAGACGAAAAGACACCGGAGAATGAGAACAGCACGAGGCAAAAACTGAAGGAAAACTTTGCTTGTAACGTAGATTTATCGCGTAGCTGATGATGAAGTGTGAACGCGGAAACGACCTTCACCTTCCGAGTGCTACTTTGGTACCTGCGCTCCTATAGCTCGCTTTCGAGACTTTCTTCGTCTCTGTCAGCTTGGATTTCCATCGTTTGCTGTTTGTGTTTACACATTCGATTGTGTTTCTCAACTCGACCGTTCTTCCTCATGTGAGTTTTTCCTTTT
Source organism: Neoseiulus cucumeris (assembly GCA_021527715.1). Classification (NCBI taxonomy): domain Eukaryota; kingdom Metazoa; phylum Arthropoda; class Arachnida; order Mesostigmata; family Phytoseiidae; genus Neoseiulus; species Neoseiulus cucumeris. The sequence goes on along the minus strand of JAJSRV010000081.1, from coordinate 502,990 downwards.
TGAATTCGAGCTGTGATCTCAGATGTCTCACAAACGCGGCTCGGTCTCTTCCACGTCCTAAACCCAGTCTCATAAACCTTGCTTCAAGCTCCTATTCATGGTTCCGGCTTAATGTCTCCCTCACCTACGCCCCGTCCGTCCGACCGACCGACCGACCGCTTCCCTGCAAGGTGCGAGCGATCCGCGGAAAATATATCGGTTTCAATCTTCTGTTTCCACCACTTCTGTTGAAATATTTCCTTTTGTTCTCTTCGTTCGGTGTCCACAAAAGCAGACGAAGCACTGCGTGTGAAAAGTCCACGGCTGCGTTGGCAACAAGATCCACCGATGAGTTGCCGGGTTGTCCGCTGGTTTTGGCTTCGTCCCTTAGGCCAATTGAATTCGAGCATTTCGGTTGGCCTGCGTGGTCACGTCTCGACCCCTCCTCACGCGTGCATGTGGAATGCGACCCGCGTACAAGTGCTCCAGCGTCTGCAAAGTGGACCGACTGCGTTAGAAGTTTACGTTTGTGTCAGAGAAACATAACAACACTCCGGAACAACGAGAGCTCTATTCCTCTTTTTCTCAAGCGACCAGCGAACGAAAATAGGGAATAACAAAAAACTGTTCTCGATCTTTGTCCCCCGAGTCGAATTCGGATGAGTGGGTCTGCGCCAGGAGATCCAGAAAGGTTTCCGTACGGATAAGCGGATTCATGTGGCACCGTACTCGACCCGACGTCGGATTCCGGAATCAGCTTCGGAGCCAATCTCGGAGTTTGCGAGAAGCCGCGGCGGGTCGCCGCCGAAAACAACACCTAAGAAGTCAAACGGAAACAATTTTTCTTCCCGCGGAAATTGAAGAAACGATCCGCACACGCCCATTGTAACAAGTCGTCGGGAATTTCTGAAAGAATTCACGTCAAAAGTGATTTCTCGATTCGCAAAACGGGCTCGAGTACTGGAGGCGATATTCGCGCGCTGAGATCAGCGGCGGCCGCCGGCGAGAACAATTCCAGTCTGCCGGTCCGTCCGAGGGGAACAAACGTTGAAAGGACGAAACGCAGAAGAAGCGGCGGTAAGAAAACGAGAAAAAGTGAAGATTCTTTACGTTGGCCTGGTGATATTTCTTAATATGGCTCCCTTCTCTTCGTTTCTACTTCTTCCTGTTTGGTGCTGTTGGTGAGGCCAGAGCCTCTACACCTCCTCAGGGTGGAGTTGCAAAAATAACTCCGAGTTTCGACCCGCCGCCGTAGTATCTTTCTAGGCTGCTCGCTGTCACGGTTACGTTTAAGATATAGCGAGGCTCGCTTGCTTGCTTGCTCGCCGTAGCCGGCTTGCGAGAAACCTCTCCATCTTTGTGATCGTGCGCGTACCAATATGAGCTACCTCGACGGCAGCTTCGGAGGACCTTCCCCCGGCATCCTTTTTTTCCTTCGCTTTTCTTTACTACCGAGGACGACAACAGTGGGAGCCATGAGGTGTCCGCGTCCATCGCCTCAAATCAGTCGTTTGGTCAAACGGACGGATGGACCTTGTTCGATCCGGACGAAAGTCTTCAAATCAGAGTTCTCTTCCCGACTTTTGTTCGGTGAAATTATCGTTAAAAGAAATCGACGACTGATATAGCGAACAGCTTGATCAAAGGGCGTCAGACGGAATGTAGCTCCCCTCACTCGAAGACCTCCGGTTTTCCTCGGAACGATTTATTGCCATCGGATATCGACAAGAGACAAAGGAGCTGAGGGTGGCTTCCTGACTGAGCTGGAGAGCCATCGAACCAACCAACCGACGAGCGAGCGAGCGATACAGAGAAGAATCGAGACACGGGAGCGTCTCAGAAAACAACCAATACGGATACAATAATTCGTGCCACACTTTTCATCAAGACACCCTTTGCTGTCACGGCTGTTCCCGGAGGTGTGCCGCGAGCCGCATCAGAAGACTCCTCTGTCCACCGAGGAAAAAATTCCCTTCTCTGCAAGGGACCCTCAGAGGATTCGCTTGTCCCCAGTTCCTCGAAAGATCTCTTCGCGATCGGAGATCTCCGGGAGGGTCCCTGTCGACGTCGCCCAGAGCTCCCAAGTGTCTCCGTTGGTTCTCGGAGCGAAGCGACTACAAGGAGTTCTTTTTCCGATCACCAGGGACTCAGCGAGTTTCCCGAGGGTTCGATGTTGTCTTCAAAGGTCTATAAGGGGCACCCGAGAGTCCAAAGCGACACTCGAAAGTCCCGCCAAAAGAAGCAAACGAAGCCGTTCAGGCAGCTGATTGTTCGGGTGGGCGGGAGGTCGAACGAAGGGCTTAGCTGACGGAAAGCAGAGAAAAGGTCGAAAAAAAGATCCAAGCCTGAAAAAAAAACGAACGGAGGTGGCGGGAAGGAAAAAAATGTCCAAGTAAATACACACAGCCTGCCACCTTGGCCTTGTTCGTCCGTGTAATAGCTTTCTTCTCTCGGTAATCATAAACATGTCAGCCCCGTTCGCCAACCATCGACTTACTACAAATAACACCTGACTCGTCGGTAGGCTCGTTCGCTCGAACCTCCCTCGCTCCAACTGGCGGCGTGAAGACACGGCAAGCCAAGCGGCAGGAACTTTGGTTGACGACTTAAGCGGCAGGAACTTCACTCACTCTCTCATCAATCAATCCATCCATCCGATTCGATGTTGCTCATGTCGTTCCTGCGTCGTAGATCACTATTGGGGTCTCCTGTTGTTTCGTTCCGCCTTGAAATTTCTAGAATCGTGGGGTCTGAATGGCTTTCGTTCGGTGAGCTGAGCAAGCAACCTACTGACCGGCCGACTATGAGAGTTTGACCGCATCGAGGACAACGTCTACAACGTCTACGATGGGCACGACGTCCTCGCCGGCTTCGGCGACGGGAACGTCTGAGGAATGCGGCGCACTGGTCTCGCTGGCCTGGTGGTGCCGTCGTCTCGAATCGCTCTCAGCATGGCAGTACGCTTGACTTCACGAAAGTCTTCGTGGTCAGCGCGGCGGAGTGATTTTCCCGTTTTTTTCGAAAGTCCGCTGACAGAATGTTCGTCCAAGACGCTCGAATGGTGTCCTTCTAGCGTGAAATTTTCCTTCCGTTGTATTATTTCATCGGGTCAGGAACGAACGTGATTATCGTTCTGTTTCTTCTCAACTAAACGGAGAATTTCTCGGTGCCGAGTAGCTGTGGAGTGACGGGAAGATTCTGAGGTCGTAGTCTGATGGATCCTCTCCTAAGTTCAGAATTACAATCAATTTTCAATATTCGACTCGTTCAAGCGTTCAGCATTAGATCTCTCCCAATCCTTCGCGGCGCAGTGGCATATCAAACACTTTAGGCAGTCGAACAACTCGCTCTCCCAAACGAACAGTGGATCCGAATCGTCGAGGCCTCAAGGTCGAATCGAAGATCACGGCTCCTTTTTACGATCATGGATTGATTTCCTGGAATGAAAGGAGAGCTCGGTAACGAATGGAACTCCGCGTTCCAGACCGTGGTGCAAAGAAGAGACCTCGTGTTTTATTCAGACAAAATCTCAAGTTTCCTCGAAAATCTTGAAACTGCTTCAAAGGCTGCCATTTTCATTGAAAAACATTAGGTGAAAATCAATCAAATTTTCCCCTCGCCTGATTTTCCTTTCATTCAACTGCCAAATGCACTCGGTGAAAAACTGCAGCTGATATTTCAGATGTGGAGTCTGGGAATTTTTCTCGTTTTGTTCGATCAAGTGTACTTCGGCGGAGTCTGATCATGTTTTAAGTTGCGAAAGACTAGACGAGTCGAAACGTTGCAATGTCTGTGAACGAGCTCGAGAGTGCATGGGGGAAACTCAAGCGCAAAGCCTTTTATGCCTGAGGCTTTGACGGTGATCAGCTGATGAGTTGGTGAATGGTGCGTGAAAGAGCGTCGAACGCATGGACGAAAGAGCAGCGGTACGAAGCCACTTCCACTCACATCTCAAAAGCATACAGTCATACTTGGTGGAAGAGACTTTCAGAACCACCGCAAACGACCGATCGCAGCGAGTGAGTCTTCTAACGGACTCAGTTTTTGAGAAAGTGGTGTCCAGTTTCGGTGGATGTCGTCGCCGCCGCCGCTGCCGCTGCCGTCGTGGTCGTCGTCATCGTGTCCGCAAAAAGTTGCGTTCATACCCATCCGTCCGATCGGGCCTGTGGCTAACAAGCCTGTTCGCTTATTCACTTGAGCGAGTCACTACTACACGACATCCGGAATACGTAGAGCGCGATGACGGCAACCATAACTGCGGCCCCGCGGCGGGTGGTTTCGAGTGAAGACAGTGGTTAATGAGAACGAGAGTTGGCGTGCCGAAGAGTCTTGAGTTGGGGAGCACCGATTCCCGTGGATCGAGTACTTGATTTCTATGATGACTTTGTTTTTCATCTGAGTCTGTATCGTTATGATTATCTACATATCAATCACAAGCGGGGGTTCGTAGGTGTATCTACTCATCGCCGTTACTCCCGACCGTGAACTATCATTTTCCATTTCTATCTCCAATGATTGTCATGATAACTATGATTCAAATGTCTCTCTGGATTGTTGTGGTGCATTTTTCGGTTGATTGGTCGACATGTGTGGATGTATGTTTTTCGAATGATTGAATAGTTGATTGATTGATTGATGATACGCGAACGATGCTCGGTCCAAGTGGAGCTTCGATCGAGCTGTAGAGGGACGGGTGTACTTTGGGACAATTTGACTCGTAGCTAGCTGAATAGAGACTGAGAATATGTGAAGCGTTTGGCTTTTCGCAATGTTCAGCTGAAGAGCACTGGTGTCTAATTTTTGAGAAATAGAGAATAACAAGTGAATATAATATTGACTTTGGAATGATCACCGTAGCGTTGACGGAATTTTCACGTCACGTTTGACAAAATATGCAAGGGACATGAAGACACGGGAGCGGGAACCATGACTGCACCTCATTCGGAACGAATTCCGGTAATTCTATCTCAAGACACGATATTTGAAACATCATTGCATTGACCGATCGGGCGCGAAGACGTCCTCGCCGTCGTTTCTCGTGCAAGTTTTTCCATTTTCACTCGATCGCTTACAGCCGCGAAGTGTAAATACATTGACATCATTGACAACTTTTCTCAGAAAACGCGACTTGCGTCAGGTTCTTTGGAAGTTTCTGACCAGAATCGATCCTTTGGAAAACTAGACGGAGGCATCAACGTCGATACAAAGCCGCACCGGATCGGCATCGCAAGCTCGAGAAATGTGGGGTTGATTCTTTGCTGAAGTTATCATCGACCGAACAGAAAATATCCCGGGAACACAACGACACTGTAGAATTCTGACACTAGGCTGGAAGCTGGAAAGCATCGGATAATTCAAAAGCTCAAAACGAACTTGCAAGTCGAATTTCGATCGATCGGTATAATCATTGCTAAATCGATCATCAGGTAATAAATCGGAACTGTCGGTGAAATGAATGAGCTAGAATCAAAAGCGATCCATCGCTCTGATAAATTCAGAAATGGTCCGAATAATGGTCGAGTGAAATGACTGCTACATAAAACGAGTAAGCTATATCCGGTTCATTGATCCATTTGATTGACCCATTCTATCATTCATCCGTTCATCGACAGATTTTCCCTCAAAGATCGATTCACGATCAATGTTCGATCGTGTCTCACACACGTTTCCGAACACTCCGAGTTGAGAGCAACGCAATCAGGGAGAAACTTTTCCAAAAAATGTTTCCATCCCCGTAAACAATTTCGTCAAGCGTATTTCCGAACGAGAGCATCTCAAATCGAATACTTGGCGAGTGTTGAGGGAACAACGAAATTCTTCCGAATGCGTTCGCGTAGACAGGAATATTGACAAAGAGTCGAAGCAAATCAGAAATCTTTGACGGAACGTGTTTGTCCTCGTGAACTCCTGCTTGCCTGTATGTTCATACAGCGTGCGTGCGTGGGTTCGTTCACGGCTTTTCGTCATGCCCTGTCACATCAAGTTCTAGCGAGGGAGGATTCGAGAAAGAGAAGAAGAAGCTTGCCCATTGTTGCCGGCGGCCGATTTTGCTATAAACAAACTTGCAGAAAACAGTAAGCGGAATGCAAAAGGTATTAGACAAGCGTCGCTGCCGAACTATTTGAAACTGAAGTGTTACTTCTCCGGTACAATGACCCCTCAGACAGTTGGCCCAAACAGAGAAGGAAAAAGACACAACCACGAGTTGAGAAACTAAATAAATTCCCGAATGCAATTTGGAGCAAGCCTAGATAGATGATGAATGAGGTCAAGGCAAAAAATCGTGTAGACCGAGGCGTGGAGACGCGAGGCAAACTCTCGCATCTTCGCTAGCACTTTTACTTTACTATACTCATTATTATTGAATCATTATTACTATTAATACAATCATTATTATCATTGCTGGATAATTGATATCGATTGAAGCTACCCACTTACCATGCCTCCCCCAACAGAACGAGAAGACGACTTGGATAATGAGGATGATCCTGTTACTGATGATTGAATATACGATGACTATGATGAACTATATGACGACGATGAATATGAAGAATAATTATAAGGATAATTGAGATGATATTAATAATAATAAGAATATTATATTGTAACTAAAGACTTTCCTCTGAGTTAATATAAAAACCAAAAACGAACTGATAAAAATCTAATAAATTTATTGAAGGTTAATACGTACAACTACGTGTGCTCTATTGCGTGCAACTTTGAAACGCATGAGCATGGTACGAGTAGATTGTTGAAACTCGATTCTCATCTATTTGACCGAATTTTTCGCAAATCCACGATTGGACTTTGGCCCAGAAAAGGCGCCAAGGAAGTCTGTGGTGACGTACCATATCTAGACGACCTTGCCTTAGGTTTTGAGCATGTCGGTTTGTAGCAGCATGTCTTTTTGTTGAAGGATCTCCGCCGAGCTCGCTGATGCACCAAACTGTTTTCTGAAGGACTTGTGCGAGACTTCAATGAGTCGAATACCCTTGACAAGCTACAGCACTTATTTCGTTTCACAAAAACGAAGCACCGTCCTCGCACGGCCCAAACTCCCGCCTTTCTCGAGGATTCAGCGGTTGGAAAAAAGATACGCGCTCACCAAATCCGATCGCGAGATGAATGTTCAGACTTTCCGAAATTCTTGTGCTCCCGGATCCTCCGGAAGACTCGGAAAGAGGTGCGATCGCGAAGCTAGACGACGCAGGATGACGGCAGGGAATAAAAAGGAAAACGGAAGACACACGAAAAGGAGAACAAACGGACGTACGAACGGACGGGAAAGGAGATTACACTCCTGATTAAATCCGCTTACCGAACTTGTGTTAAGTGGCTTTGTTCTTCTTGCGAGAGCTCGGCAGGCGGGTAGTCGGACGAGCGGCTACCCTACTGCGCGACGTATCAGGGGCGGGGAGACTTCTGTCGCCATGTCGTCGTCAAAAAGAGCTCATTGTGAAATCTACACTCGCAGCGGTTTCACATCGCTGGATCAAAATCCGAAGTGAATTTCCCTCTCCGCTGTCTTCGCCGCCGATTGTGAATATTTTTTCTTTCCTCTGCGCGTTTTGCCTGCTCGGCTAGGAGAAAGGGATCCTCTGGAAGGGAGCGACAGCGGCGACCGGAGTCGACTCCATCGATTCGACGAAGGAGCGCAAACGGACGACAACGACAAGACTTCCTTTTCGTCTTCGTTTTCGCTCCCTCCGCTTATTGACATACAATAATAAGATTTTCATTCGCGGATTCTTCTCTGATTGCCTCGCCGGGTAGCTCGTTCGCCAGTTTGCCCGCTCGAGGAACCTTGAAATGTCAAAGCTCTTGAAACTCGACTGACTGTCGCTGCTTCGCTCGTTCCGTCTCAAGTCAGAGTTTCGTCTTCTGCCATTGTCGCCGCTGCTCTCTCCATTGCTGCTGTCCACTGTGAGAGGATCTCATCGGAAATTCGCTTCTTGCCATACTTTGCCAAAATGTCTCGTCGAGCCGAATCCGCACGATCGTTCTCTGAGTCGCCGATTCGCTTCTGATTGTGTTCGAGTGGTCGCGGGTGACGATCACGTGCTTTGTCAATATTTCGCAAAATTCCAATCCGTGAAGATTCTTCCGGAAAAGGTGGGGTGAATAGCTCCAACGTCGACTTCAAGCAAGGAAATAATTTCGTTCAATACTCGGCTCGAATCCAGTTCACACGGAACTCCGTTCTAACTCAGGGCAGGGGTTCCAAGTGGTAAGAACTCGAGTCCGACCGACATCCTGAACCGCGGTTTTATCCGTCAGGGCAAACTTCTTATTCCAAGCTAATCGGCCCTCGACCGAGGCCACGCAGTCGGCCAGTGAGCAAAAAAATGTCCGGAGAGATGGACGCGTGACCTCTGCACTAGGCGGTGGCGGCGGCCGATTTGAATTTGAAAAGCGCTAAAGCGGAAATCGTGCCGACTCGACTACTCCCACTGGAACGATCGTCGAACAGAGAGACCTTGTTGGCACGAAAGTCCTCTCCGAGTTACGGCCCTTCAGCGGTCGCAAATCCTGTGGATATCTCTAAATATCTGTCCTATCTATCCTGAGCTATACAAGAGCTCAGAGGAAGCCGCGGCATCGGGATAGGTGCAAGTGGACCATGTCGCCGACCGGCAACTATGACGAGCAATGAGCAACAAGTTGGCAGCTCGGAGCGGTCATGGTCCCCGGTCGGATTGGTCATGGCCTTCGTCGGCGTCGCCGTCGTTGTCGAGCCAACCGCCGAGTGCGCCAATCTGCAGCTTGCCAACTCGCCGAACAACTTGACAGAGCCGAGCGAAGCTGGCCAAGCGACTCCATGCAGTCGTTTGTAGGTTGCCGTTTGGTCCTCAGCTCATTGGCACACAGAGTGAAAGCAACTGCATTCTCCACTGAGCACCCTCGAGGGCCATTGCCAAGTTCACTTCACACCGAAGGAGGCTGGCAGACCTATTCACTCCAGGCAGCTTGACGCGACCAGCCGAGCTGACGGCCAAGAGCAAACCCACTTAACTTGTGGCTCAAACGAGCCGACCCAGCCGCCAATCCGCCATGCTGCAAGGTAGCGCCGGACGCTTCGCTGGAAATCAAAGCTCGTTCGACCGCCTTATGTCAAGTCGTATGATAATCGTCGACATGCTGTTGAGCTCTCTTCGTAATTTTCAGATTACTTGTGTCAGAATCATAGATTCAAGCCGACACCGTACGAGGATGAGATGGGAAATTCGGATTTCTCTCACAAAACGTAGCGACGCCACTCTGTTGTGGCTTCCTCTGCTGAAAAGTTCAGGATTTTATGTCACGGAAAGGTTGTCCTTGCGAGGACGCGGCCGACTCCACGAAAACGCAGCACGGCTCGATCTGGTTACGTCTCACAGGAAACCGGAAGTGATGCGCGTTCGTCTTTTGGTTTTTTTTTGACAGCGCCGTTTCGTCGTAGCTGTCGGTCGATACGAAAATGTTCATTGGAAAATATCAGCTCAGCCTTCCTCGGGATGCGTTCCACGAGTCGAGCAGTTTTTCGTTGACGATTTCATCCAATGAACGGTCCCTTGTCCTGAGCGAAAGCTTGAGCTCTAGCTCGCGAGAGATTCGGATTTGATTCTCTCCTATAATTAAAACCAAACTGTTGTCATATATCTTCCTTTCGTGAAATAGTTGTATCGTTTGATCATTCCCCAATACATATCAGACAGGGGGTTGTAGAGTGAGCCCACGACCTTGCATGGATTCCGCAGAAAAGTTGTCCTTACATTTCGCGTCCATCGTTTTATTCCTAAGATGTCATCGGGAATCGCCATTTCCCAATGACTTCGCGCATGCGCGCCCAGAATGATTTTCTTGTCCTGATTACCAACGAGCCCAGATTCGCCACATGAGGAGGATGCCTTGGAAAATCTGGAAAGAACGACCGATGACTATGTGATGACGGTACGATCCGAACATGTCGAGAAATCAGCAGAATCCACTCATCGAAGCCGTGCTGTTACGAACACGGTGAACGTGCAAGGCATCGACCTCGAGCCCGCCCCCCCCCCCTCCATCAAGCATTCGCTCTATCTCCACCGGGACCGAGTTGAGCAAGAAGCAAAACTAGGTCATAGGGAAATTTCCCGAGAATGGCAGACAGCTCGATTCATCTACTTCCGGAAGATATCATGAATCACCAATGTGGTGGACGAAATTCTCGGAAGTCTCTAAATTCCCGCTGCACCATCACGGAGAGCCTCCGAGACGGGTAATTCTCCGAACTTTATTTTTCCAGGCCGGAAAACGCCGGTTCCGTGAAAAGCTACTTCCAGAAGCCAGACGCCCGCGATGAAGCTGAGTGCGTGCTGCTCATTCTGAATGATTCACCATCTGTTTGGAGGCTGAGAAATAGACGAAAATAAGGAAACGAAGGCCGGTGGGAGTAGCAGAACAGAGGGCGAACAGGGCGGTCACAAAAAAAGCAACGACTCATTGCCCAGAGCTCGTTGCAACCAGCGAGAAAAACTGAGCGAGTGAGAGTCTTAGCGAAAGTCCAATTTGAGCAGCTGAGTACCGCAGCAACTGCTTTCGCCGAGTAGGGCCTTCTTCAAGGATCAAGAGGTAGGGCCCTGGCCTTGTTAATGGACCACATTAGTTAACAGCATAACCCTGTTACCGTCCCTGATTGCCATCTCGCGAATCTCGCGCCTCTTCAGCTCCCCTTAACCTCGACATCCTGCCCTAACAGGGGAATTGGGTGAAGAAAAGTTGCGATTTATGTTTCCGTGGCGCCTCCATTACCGCGGCATCACTTCACGAAAAGCATCGAGGATTGATGAAATTCATCTCCTTCTTCTCGATGGAGGTTCCCAGCGAAAGACTACACTGAAACTCGAAACCGTTCGCTCTCACGCCCCAGACAGGGTGGATTCTTGTTTCATTTTCTTCTTGCTCGAGCCGATGTTGATCTTGTCGCCAAACTTGGCATGTTTGTCATGAAGTTAATGGCGACGTTGGCAGCGCCGAATATCAAACATGAACCAAGTGAGAGCGATTTGATTCTCACATGAACAGAGCCGACTCGAGCACACAGTAAGTAAGCGGAGTATCGCGGCTCTCCGGTTCGACTGCGCGGGACCCCGAATGGTTCTTTCGACTTCGACGGGCCGGCCAAATACGCGAACATGGAACCTTGGCTCACGAAAAGAACTTGCGCGGCGCCGAATCGAGCTTTGCGAGCAAGTAGGCAGGCAGGCAGCCATCAACGCGACTCAGGGGCTCTGCTTGTGTATTGATCGAATGGATGGAATTGAGTTTCCTCATTGGTTTCGATTTGTCAGTGGACCTGCCGGCAGTCGAGGCCGGATCTCTGCAGGTGAGCAGGTAGGCTATGAGAGAGCTTTCTCTGAGGGAGACACGCACACACTTCCCCACTCGCACGCCAACACTTCCCGATAGCTCGGTGTTGCCGATACGTAGACGAAAAATCATTTTCGTGTTGAAGAGTTTCGCGAGGAGGAATGGAATGAGAACTCTGGAGGAACCGAAACCCTGGAGCCAAGCTCATCCACGAGTTCCATCCGATATGAAGTTCGTGTTTTCTCGATTCCTCAACTTTCGCCCACGTTGACCCGTGGTACGACTCGCTGGCGGGCGTAGGTTTGCTCGATGCTTTGAGAACGTCCGGCATCGATCGCCGCAGCTGAAGCATCGTCGATTCACAGTGGGATCTGTCGTTGGCTCCGAAGGCTGGGAGTAGCCGCCGAAGTGGACTCTATTCCCCGTGAAGTCATTTCGCTCGGGTTGCATTGAATCTTTTTGATGCTCTCCTCTCCCTGCGTCTCGAATGCCCGCGCTCTCGTGACGAGCGCGCGTTGGAGCACGAGATGGAAGTAGAGCGCTTATGAAAAAACGAAATTTATACAGATGATGCCGCAGATGCATGTAGCCAGCTCATTTAACAGCAAACGGTTCAGCAAAGGGTCTGCAGCCAAAGACGTTCCGGATGCTCGTTCACTCACTCGCGTTCTCACCGCCCGCTTATTCCTTTCTCACCCTGCGACCGGATGAGCGACTCGACTACTGCCCGCACCGCTTGTCCGAATGATTCAGCCCCTGTGAATACATGCTCCTATCAGAATATCGCTGTTTTTTTTTGTCACCGTCATCTCTCGCTCCTGGTCACCCTCACCCCCTATTCCTTCCAAAGCTGTTGCCTCTGGTGCTGATGGTACCGGTGTAATTCGACCGCACCATGACAACAGGAGGACAGCATCTCGGCGTCACGATATTTTTTTCCCTCTTCCTCGAATCTCTTCGCAATGCCCCGCCGTCAGCGTTCTCGCCGAAAAGCAAGCAGGATTCTAACGTCGACTGCTGTCGAGCCCGTCGCCAAAGGCGTCTGAGGCGCTCGCTCGGCCGCTTTTTAGGTGACGATATTTGGCATAAAAATGCCATCGTTTGGCCGGATCGCGTGCTCATGAGTTTCTCGATTCTCCACCATCTTGTTCCCTCGCTTGCCGGCTTGCTTGCCTGCCTGTCTGCCTAGCGGCCTACCGGACCGCTCGCTTGCCCGTCCGACCGGTCGTTGAAACCTCCAGCGAACCAGTGAGCACGTACGGTACGATTCCTACACTGAGACGCTATTCCCTATGTAAAGTACTCCAATCCGCTTGGAAGTTATCTGGAGAATTCACTGTTTCGAGTTTCGGGTCGCTTCCGATTTCGGAGACTTCCACAGAAGATTTTAGAGTTTCAACGCTCGAACGTAAACTTAGATTTTGACCAATTCCAGTTTTATTGACAACATCGAGTTGTCTTGGAACGGAATGCGACCATTGACCGAACGAATCAATAGCGGCTTCTAATATTGTTCACGGTCTAGAGTCGACCTTGGAGCGACCATGTGGAGAGCGGCAAGCTTGGTTTGCGCTCGAATCGACAATCAAATGCATAAATAAAATCATCCACGCATCCCTTGCAACAGCGCATGCACGGCAACACTTAGCAACGACGTTTGCTTCCGAGTGAGTGATTCCTTAGTTGTTTGAGACGCTAGGATTCAGCATTTCGGAATCGATTTCTCAAAATATTATAGTATTAGCGACAGCAGGGGAAGCAGGAGACCGAACGAAGATCGGAGGAAACGCGGACCAAGTGTGCGATTTCATTTTCGGAGGACGCGTTGTGAACTGGTGGGTGGATGACCGACCGGCCAACCAACCAACGCGGGACTATTCCGAAGCCAATCAACGTTGTACAGTCAGATCGTCGAGGATCTTTCTCCAGAGTTTCTTGCTCTCTATCCTTCTCTTCCGTCTTCAGTGACCGCGCTTCCTGTGGATTGTCTATTTTCCTTCCACGCCCCCCTCCCCCGTAGTCACTGGCTCCTTGTACTCAGGGTTCTCTTTCGACTCTTGTGTTCCCAACTCTGCTACATCCGGCTCCTTATTCGGCTTTCATTATAACACGGCCGCCAGTCTGATCCGTGCTATCCTTCCTGAGCTACTGACGACATCCGGCAGCGTCTTCGATTGACGATGCTGCCGCGCCGCACCTTCGCCCGCTCATCTCGCACTTCATAGCATTCCCACACGAATTATCATCGATATTCAATGGGCCCACAACCAATGGAGCTGTCGGGCGAGCTTCACATCGATTGTCTCTGAATCGTTGGATTCTTCGTTGTTCGACCGGTTTCGTGGTAAGACTCGTCTCATTTCACCTGACTCTTCGCTCCTTTGCCCGCCAGCCTCTCGACTCGGTCGACGGACACCGCCATCACCGGGGCTGCAGCTGTCCTTGCCATCAAGTTCACCGGGGAACAAGCTCGCTCTACTCTGCCGGTTCTTTGTCTTTCAGAGTCATAGTGGCGGCGCCAGTAGTGGTGGTGGTGGTAAACCAATTCCCATGCTAACTCGACTGAACACACAGGAAGAACTACTTGCTCTCGTTCGTGAGGCTTAATTCGAAATCGAAGTCAAGTCAATTGTGGTCTCCTTGTAGCCGAACACTGAGGTGGATCGGTGAGAGCTGACTGCTATTGCTCCAGCGGAAGACCAGGTTACACTTTCCGCTTTCAGTCGAGGACAACGACGAGGATACGATGACTCCAAACGGGGGATGAAGAAGGGGAGTCAAGCGGAAATCTCATGCCAACATCGAAAAAACACGAACACGAGGCTTGCATTCACGACGTCAATCGAGTGGGATGAGCCCTGATGGAGAATCGAAGCACGAAGCTCCGCGAACGCACGGGAAGAACTCCATCTGAGGGCGAGTAGAAGCGGTACTCCAGAAGAGAATGTCGTGGTGCTACCGAAAAGCAGGACATGGGCAAGGCACGGCTCCGGGCCTTCATTACCTCTTGCTTATTCTCGCTCATTAGTAGAGGCAACTATGTCCTCGCATTTCGAACCCCCGTCGCCTCCTAAGGAACACGCCGAGAACAAGAGGCTGGACGGATGAATCGATGAACGTCAACCGCCAGAGTGAACGGGTCTACAAACGAATGAACGAATTAGAGAATCTTCGTTGAGAACTTTCTGTTCGCGAACATGAGGTCACGCCGTGACGCCATTACTTCCAGTATGAGTGTACTTATCTCTGAAAGCATATGCAATCCTCCGTTTCCTCCTAAGAGTGGACCCTGAGTCTTATCGGTTGAAGTCGTGAGCGTTGGCTCGAGATTGAAGAGGGATACGTCGGACTCGGGAAGCGTCTTGCAAAATCGCACAGGAATAGGGGAAAGGTCTCCGGAGCGACTGAGGGAACGCTGCTCCGTCGATTGGTGCCTTCCGTTCACAACACATGGCCGAGATTTTCCATTCGTTGGTTCGAAGGCTTTTAAAAGCCCCGAATCCAAAGTGACAGTCCATGAAGACAGAGAATCAATGATCAGAAAAAAAGTGCGATCATTGAGGATTTCAAAGTTTGTTTTGGTTTTGCTACGAAGGCAGACCGAGGATTCAGATGGATGTTGGTCTGGAGTGACACCTCACGTCAGCCACCCGGCCTCCGGAGATTTCGACTCACTGCTCAACCGGCTGCCTGTTCACTCAGCGCCACGTATGACTTCCTCAGTCAGCTTGAAAGGCTCCAAGGAGAAAACAAAACACCGTCGTCGATTTTCTTCACGGTGAAAACCTGAGCTTCTTTCGAATTCCTCACCGAGAATTCCGAAATGGGAACGGGAGTGTTTTCCGCCATTTTTTCTCTCGTTCAATCCGCTTCGAAAACAAAGTTGTTATTCTGAGAGCGACCGTCGCAATCCATCCGAGAAAGAATATCTTTGCCGACATTCTCTTGGGATCTTCGGATGTGAAGGTGCCCTGGGTTTTTGTCTCGCGCCTGACACGTGGATAAACCTTGTGTTCGACCGCAAGCAGTATGCGGCCTGGCAACTACTTCGAAAGGCAGTTCCGTGCCGCGTAAAACTTTTGTAGCGGGGAATAACGTATTCAAACAAATCATTACAGCTTTTGCAGGGCGGTCCCGGCACAACTTTTGCCGTTCCTTACCGACTCGGAGCCCATATTCTCAATGGGGTCAATGGGTCTTCCCTCCGACTTCGGGAAAGCGGCTCTTTGGGGCACTTGTGGCCACCGTCCGAAGGGTCAGAAGAGCAACAGATCAAGCATTCAACGGCGAGTGTTGAGCGAACTACATCAATCAATGAATATTTAATAACTGAGTGTAATGCCGTAATGAAAACGTGCATGCCAGTCGACCGCAGACGAACTGAGAGGGGGTAATTGCGCCCCGTCGTGACGATTCAAGTCGTTCACTGAGTGGTGATTGAGTTCAGCGGTGTAGTCGGTCAACTTGTCCGCTTGTCTCCTCCTACCCCTTCGTGTCGTGGTGTAGGTGCCCTCTTTAGGCTCCATGCGTGTATCGTGCGCGCCAGCGTAACTGCGCAGTGGGTTTTACTACCTGATCGCAAGCTCAGCAGCTAAGACACGCATCGTATCGTGGGCATCGAGCGAGAAGCGAAGGAGATGAAAAGAAGGGAATGCTATACCTGACAGTGGACCCACTTCAAAAGGCTCCTGCTGTTGTACGTAGTCGAGCAGGCAGCTCGTCACTCGAACGGCCACCCAACAAACGATCCGAGCAAAGTCGACCTAGTAGGCAGCTAAACAGGCAAGCAGGCCGGTCTGCTGGCCGCCAGGTTGGCCGGCACTGAACCAAGGTGACGCCGAAGGTGGAGTCGATCTGCACGCGACCTGTCGGAATGAGTAACGATTCTATTGTATTTTTAACCTCGGCAGCTGTTCCTCACTACCTCTACATCAAACGTGGTCAGTAGTTCCGGGCGTGAGTGAATACCAAAAAACGATCTCCACGGCTCAGTTTGTTGAAACCTCCATCAACAGATAGATGAATCCTTCACCACCTTCATTAGCGACGCAGCCCTGTCTGGGGGTCTTCCGCAACGTGGATGCGGAAGGAATTCCTTCGATTGTTCCGAACAAAATGTTGTGCACTCGACGCACGCAACCTCGAACGGAGAAGCTGAAGGGGGTCCGATGCCAAATTCGATAGTCTATTGAGCAAACAAAGGTTGAACGCGAGATGTTTTGTGGGGTGAGCATGGATTTCAACTCGGGAGCTCTGAAAGTGCGGTAGCTATGAGTGTTTATCGACGCGCATAAGGGAACGAGCAGTGGTGGGCGTTGGGACGACAGAGGAACCCTTGGTCTGGTCACTCGCGTCGCTCGGATCTTCCAGGAGCTTATCCTGGCAATTTCATGGATTCAAGCTCCGCCATGCCTAATCTGGGAAATGTTTGCTCGTTTATTTCTGTTCTCTACTTGACGAGACACCGTCTTCCGACGGTGACAGTCCAGCTTTTGGCCGATATCAGTCGAAGGAAGAGAATCGAGCCCGTCCGCCTTCAAGTCGACCAGAGATATGCATAGAAGAAGGAAACCATAAGGAGGAAAATGGCTGCAGCACGAAAAACACAAGAAGCTCTCGTGGCCGTTGCGGCGGTTATAGCCATATGGTGATGGCAGTGGTGGTGGTGCAAGTGCTGCCGCTGTTCCATTTATGCTAGAAGGGCGTAGACTATCTAGAGCGGTAAGCCCCTTTCCGTTGTCTCAGCGGGCAAAGAGGCAAGCTATACACGATGGGTGGCCGACTTTCACTCGCCTCTGGAAGCCTCCCGGTAACCACTTATTCAAGGAAGCAACCGTACGAGTAGTCCCCATGTCGCGGAAGGCGATTCGAGTGGACCGGATCGCACCGGCTTGATCCTGAACCGGGCTAAGCCCTCTGTGTAGACGCGACACAAGCCGAAGGCGCGGCATCACCAGTAACATCAGCAGCATACGACAAAGCTCTACTCTCCTCATCTTCAGCGTCGCTTACATCGTTGTCATTGCCCCTCGTTCAGTAAAGCAGATCCTCCAGATGAGCCCAGCATTTATCAGGATTTATTGTGTCTACTGTCCTCCTACGAAGGCTCTCCTTGAGCTCACGCCTCCGGCTCCGAATCACCTCATCGAGTCAGGCTGATTCAAAAATCCATCGTTCAAGATCCACGGTCACCAAAACGCTTCGACGCGAAATGGCAAGCTAGGACGGTTACCAAGGTTTACGATCTAAAACTCAAAATGCTTAGAGCTGATTGCTGTGCGTCTTTGCTGTCCTTCCTCACTATATTGAGTCGTGCGTAAACTATCTAGCACGGTGAGCGTGTTGCTCGTGCTCAGCACGAAACCAAAAGGCATGTAGCGGTATCTCGATGGTGCCCGACGATTGTGCTCTCGGCCGTGACCTTTTGCATTCTTCTGATCGCTCATCCCTCGTCGGTTGGTCTGTCGTCCCGCTGTCGTCGTCGATGAACCGTTGACACCGTCGTCGCCTGGAGGAGAGATGAAGCGCGCAGGGAGACAGAGAGGGTAGATCATATTAATGATCCGTAGTCTGTTCGTCGTCGGCGTCGCAACTTATCTTGAAAATAGCAAGCTCCAAACAGAAGCGCGAGGAGGAGCAGCAGTAACAACAAGAGGGACAGCGGCAGCTCAGCCTTGGCTTTTCTGAGAGCAAACGCCAGGGAGAGGCGACAGCGAGTGGGCGCGCAGGCGATGCTCTATCATTTTTCGGAAAAAAATTGCCTCCACTTTGAAGCCCCTGACCGTTTTAGCCTTTTTCGTACGGCCAGCATCGCCTCCGCTATAAGCGACTGTCGAAGTCTGTAAACATTCAAGAACAGCAGTGGCGGCACCAGCAACAGCTCATCCTAACGACATCCTTAGTCTGCGTGGAGTTTGTTGTTGTTGTGAGTATGATCCTCAACACAAGAAGCTCCTAGTCATTCTGGCAGCAAGCTTCCGGCAAATCCTCGACCTGCTACCATCGAGTCATGCACAGCCGACGGCACTAAACGTTACGTAAGGAATCCACAAAAAGCAAGGTCCAATGTAATTTCCAGCTTGGGCTCGAGACTGATTGGACAGAGGTTTGGTTGAGCTCCAGGCGTTGCCTCTCGTGTGTTTCTTCCCCTTCTCCGACTCAAAAGACGGATCGCTCCGATCAGGCGAGCACAAAGATGACAATCCTGACCGCGGATCGAGGTAGAGTGTTAGGCAGCTTATCTTGCAGCGTGTACGCTCCTCAGAAGTTGCTGGCAGGGTTGCCCCCTTCGACGGCTCGACTGTCCCTAGCTGATACTTTGGCTATCTCCGATCTATCACTTGTTTCTCGTTCTCTTTCTCTTGAGCTAGCGAACTTCAGCAGTTCGGCTATCTTGGAGGAGTCAAAACTTCATGTTGCTATATATAACCAATTCGAAATCCAATGATGAGGAATCATGATTCCAATGTGGTCAATCTTATGAAACTTCTCAGCCAGGAACGATCTTGAAGTTGATTTTTTGTTGCGAAGTTCTCAAAAAGATAAGCGGGTCTTGGAAGTCATCACGAGAGCCGAGACTCGCCTCTTTCTTCGAAAAGCGACCCGCAAACCAAGTGAGAGCGAATGAAACACCAAACTCCACTCGAAGTTCTGGACGAAGCTCAAGTTCTGAGCTGCAGCATCAACATCAAGAACAGCAACAGTGGCAACCGATATTTCAAAGGCTCTCAACAGTGAGTGTTGTTGCCAAAAGAGATGAACTCTATTGCCGACCGGCGGCGGTCCGTAGCTCCTGCGAGAAGGCAGCGGAACCTGCAAGCGGAGAAGCTGTATGTGGCGGCGGCAGAAGTAGTAGTAGCAGCAGCGCAACGGCGGCGGACGCAATCTCCTAGCTGTGGAAACAGATAAGTACATCGGAGGCCTATTTGGCTGAATTATGACCTGTCCATAGTCGACGGAGGAAAGGCTAGTCGGACGGGCAAGCGGTCAGTCAGCAAGCCGAACGAACAACTGACTTTTCCAGCAGCAGAAAGCAACTTTTCCGTCCGATTTGCCACTTCATCTTTAGCGATTTCCTACGCGGAGTTGATTATCGGGGCCCAATTTAAACCTGCTCTCTGCGAAGATGACGGTTCAGGATAAAGGCGGGAATGTGCATGGAGAGTATGGAACCACAGACACAATTTTTGGAGTCATAGCGTGATCGAACCTGCCGCTTGGGCTCTGATTTTCTTCATGTTTAGACCTGATTTCAACGTGTGGTGGAACTGCGCTGACCAGTCGGCCGCGTCTTCGTTCCAGAAATCGGCGAAAACGATCGTGATTCACCGAAGTTTGGCCAAGGACAGATCCAGTTCCTTAGCTTTCGGATTAACAGGTAGCGAGTGAGCTGATGAGCAGAGGAAGGCGACGGCACTTCTGGAAAAAAAAGCCCCGAGTCAATCCACCACCAGCACCCTCGTCGGCGTCGCTTCCTTTCAACGGGTCTCCGGGGGCTCATCGACTTCAAACACAGCTCTCCACCTTTGAGCCAACGAGCTGTGCGGCGCTTGGGACTGGGAGTGGAAAATGAGGAAGCTGAGAATCGGGAAGAAAGCCTTGCTAGCTAGGTGCAAAAAGCGTCCTCCTAGGAACATTCCTCCTAAACCGACCAGGTCCTCACCACCGACGATGCAAGGCACGCTGGTCATCGATAGAAAGGATGGAAAAAACCTTCTTCGCCAGTTTCGCGGCCAGGAGCTTCATAAATATCTCACTCGTTCAAACCTATTGGCAGAGAGCTTTTTCCGGAAGGTTTTTGTTCCCATCGGCTTCTTAGACAGGCTGGATCAGTCGCGACGAGTGAGGGCGTTGAAAGTGCTCTCCTTGGACAAGTGATTTAGAAAGGACTCCCAGACCGCGCCAGCAAGGCCCCACTCATTTGCATGACAATGCTCGTTTTTCTTCTTTCTTTCATTTTTCCATCTTTCCATCGTTCGCCCACTTTCTTGATCCGATCGCGACCCAGACTGCCATTCCTTCATTGATCTCACTTCGAGTTCGAAGGGCGGCTTCCGAAGGTAAAGTTCTTGCTCTTTGTGGCAATGTAGCTCGTCAACGGCACTTGTTTCTCTCCCGATTTCAATTGTTGCTTCTCGGGAAAAGCAAAGAATCAGGGCATCGAGCAGCTTGCCGGGAAGCATCGCTGTTTGAGGGCGAATCCACCGTAGATGCTATGTCAAGTCTCGTGAGGGTTGCGACGGGGTGGTAAAGAGTTTTCGTGGAAATTCAATACGACACTTGAATTTCGATAGCGCTTTTTCATGATGACGATGTCAGCAGCTCGATATGGTCGGCCTCATTTGGTGTTTCCTCAAAGAATTCGCACCTTCAGTGATAGGGAAAGTCGAGATCTCTCTCATTCGACAAGAACTTTGTTTACCTGATTTCGGACGACTCTGCGAGAAGCTCCTCTGCCGGGTCACACGCAGTCCGTTATGTTTGTGTATAAACTTTCAACTATGAACATAATACACGAGAGGATTAATTAAAAGCAGGCGAGCGAGCGAGCGAGTAAGTGAGTGAGTGAACCAGTCAGCCAGCCAGCCAGGAAGGGAATGACTGAAGCAAGGAGCTCAATGTGTTCCCTCGTTGAGCTTGTGTACCATGTTGCATTAATTGGAGTGTCATTTAGGACTCACGCAAGTCCCGTAATAAAATTGTTGCCTTCTCCCCAGAGCACTGGGATACGCGGTATGCCGTCGCCGCCGCCGCCGCCGCTGCCGCGCGAAAGATCGATGAGGCCTTCCCGAGAACCATTAAAACTTCTCTCTCTTGTTAGGAACGATATCAGCTGCAACACCAACTGCCGTCGCAGCCATACTTACCTATACTCCAATCGAAACAAGGCTCATTTGTGGTGGTGGTCGACGTTGTCGGCGGCGTCGTCATGGAGGTGGCTCTCGCCCCAGTTCGCTTGACGAAATCCATTTTCAGCGGGCGCCCCGAGCGAGCGACGGACGGTGCCGATGGGGACGGAGCTTCGAACTCTCGTCGTTCATCGATTCGTCGACGAGATTCTCTTGCGGAGAACTCCAGCCGGCTTTAAAAACTCACACGTTGACACCTGCAATCAAACGCAGCTCGGAGAGTTGCATTCCAAGCGAGCCAGACCGCTAATAGTCGCTGCCCCGTTGATTGGCTCCGTCGGACAGTTCATCCAGTCGCCCGCAGATGTTGCCTAAGAGATTCGTTTCAGATCCCTGATGGGATGCGGATCGATTAAAGGTATCTGGAAGAGTTGACTGCCGTGGTCCGAAATCTGTTTCATTTCAACCTGTCGACGCAAATACATCGACGTGCGCGATCCATCCCACGTGCTCTCCGGTCCGTTGCATGTCAGGCGAGAGGTGTGCACAGCACGTTCGAAGGAGCGACGCATTTTCAGAATCTCGCTGTCTTAGATTGAAATTCATGAAATAAAATTGGGGGAACGTGTCCATGATTTCCGCACGTTCACGGATGCGGAGGAGCGACATGCCGTCTTGCTAACGAGCGTCGTTCCGCGTGCGTCGCGCGCACGCAGAGTCGCCGAGCGAGGGTTGGAGAACTCACACGACCTAAAGAATGCGGCCATGGTTATTGATCGGCGCCAGACCTAATCCAACTATATCTGTAGGGGATCATATACGTTAATTAGGGGCAAATGACACAATGGTAGGAGTTCTTCTCCCCTGCCTCTTATGGAGCTGTTGCCTTTAAGGGGGAGGGGGAGGGGGATGTCACCTCGCGAGGTCGACTCGGCCTCTTTCACCCTCAGTCCAGGACACGTCAGCCCCGCTTCGGGCTTAAAATTCATTCGACCCCGAGTTCCGGGTAAAAACCCCGGGTCCCCATCGGGCCGAAACCCGAGTTTGCCACTTGGTTTGGAGCTTGACTCCTATCGAGGAGCCTCCTCGCGGACCGGCGGCCGACGCGCGCCAGAACCGCTTATCGGCTCCTCAAGCTCGCCGTCAAATTGCCAATTAGCCGAAGCTTGGGAGAGAGGTATATCTTCCATCGTTCGTTTTCTCCCAACTAACCGACAAGACACCACTCTTCGTAGCTGGCAGCTCCTGCGTCTTATGTTGACAACAACGACCGTTTTTTTATTGCTTCTGTTGTTGCTGCTGGTCCCGTAGGTGCCGCGCCGCTCTCTACCCATGCTGCGGCCGCTTCCGGCGGTACTGATCTGTTATTATTGTTGTTGTTGTTGCTGCGGCTGCTGCTCTTGTTCCCGCCGCTACTCCTGACGTCATCGCAGTCGTTGTCTTCGTCGTTGCTGCTGGCAGCCATGAAGGAGAATAGGACGACGAAAAGAAAGCTAGATAAGTAGTAGTAGGCAGAAATTCAGCGATGAAGGCAATTGAACTGAGCGAAAGTGACCAGGAACGTGCTCGGCGTGCCCCTAATTCGAACCAGTTTGATTTCGGAGAGTGCAGACTCAGCAGCTCGGCGCTCCCAGAAAGCAAGCAAGCATGCGGGAATGCGGGTGGGCTAGCGGGCTGGCAAGCAGTTTTCGTCGCGGACCTTCTTTTTCTGAACCCACATTGGAAGTGGCTGAGGAGCTTGGACGGGAGGGGACGCCAACAAAAAGCGGACAACTACACCCAGAGGCTGACTTTGTGCATGTCTGTTGTCTCAGACTCGGTTAGCCGTCACGGGGGACGTTCTCCTCACAAGGTTGGCTGTCGTGTTGATGGTGACCACGTCGACATTGTTGTCATTCTCGTTGTTGTTGTTGCTGCTGCTGCTGATGTTGTTGTCGTTGCGAGCCAGAAGCCTCGGGCAGCCAGCTACAGCTACGGCAGCACTGCTGAGCAATGAACAAAGCCAACAATACGTTAACGGTCGCTGATGGCAGTTATTTTTGGAAAGGAGAAACGGGCGCATTTGATCGAGTTGCTTTGTTACAGAATTTTTTTTTAACCGTGTCTTTCTTCTTTGCATAGTTCTTGTTCAGTTGACCCGTTAACGCGTGCTTTGACTGCCCATCGAGCGGGTCGAGTAGCCCGGTGGCTAAAAAAACTTTCGCTTCGGTCGTCTTCATCGCCGTCCTTCGCGCCGCCAGTGTCTTCTCCTCTTCCTCTCGAACCCATCTCGTTTTACACTAGGATGACCGGCAACAAAAGATCACGACCGCCTCTGGTGCTGCTGATGTTGCTGCTGGATAACGGCCTGGACCCGAGGTCGGATTCATGCTTTTGTCGACGATCCACCTGCCGCTCAGGTCAGGATTCTGCCGGGTCCACGTCAGAGAAGCGGTCAGTTGGAGGGCCACTCGTCGGAGGGCCTTTCATAACTCTTCGACGGATCTTTGAGCGATTTTCGAAGAAAAGGTTTCCTGAGCGCAAATGTTTCGTCGGTTTGTGATAATTGTGTCGAGGGTTCGCTGAATTGAGATGTCGGACTCGATTTCCCTCTTCCAAAGTGTTATTGATTGTGCTGTGTGGCTTGTAAATCGCGTGTTGTGTACCTAGATATACATATGTACACCTACTGTACCCGCGGTGTGACGGCAGAGGATCCTCGTTCTGTGGACGTTCACCTCAGCTCATCCATCGTTTGAATCGAGCTTGATGAAAACATTTTGGTATTCAACTTCGCCGACGTAAATCTTCAGTCGCTTCTCGCTGACAGGTTACCTGAGGAGCCGGAGATGCTTCCGAGGTTGGGTAGAGCCGTAGGAGTAAAGAAAGATCGCCACACGAGGCATTTCCCGACGGAATAGCAATCGGTGTGTTCTCTGACTTGGTCACCGCCGACCATTCCTACCGCTGGCGTTCGTGTCTTTTTGCGCGCATTCTATTGTTCGTTTTTTTCCCGCTTTTGCCTCCTCCTTGCATTCTTCTCCTCCTTGTGGCGGGCAAAGAACCGGTAAAGACATCGGTATGGAGGCTCGTTTTTTTCGTTTTGCTGGATAAGTCCTCAGGAGGAGCAGCTTGAGGGGGAGGAAAAGAGAATTCGACGAGCGTTCAGCCAGCTCGTTGAAAAAGCAAGCAAATTTCGGCCTTCGGGAGTTGCTCGCTCGGTTCACATATACTGGCGGTGGCGTCGGTGGAGCTGCTGCCGCTGCTTTGACTGGACGAGAAGGAGAACGAAGAAAAGGAGAAGCAAGAGGACGAGAAGGAGGAGGACGACGACGTCGACGGACAAGCTGAACCAACACCGGCAGTGGACGATTGGTATTCGATGACGAAGCGACTTTTGAACGAGGCTGTGCGGCCGGTCGGCCGGCCAGCCGGCCCGCCTGTCTGCCCTCTTCCTGCTCTCTTGCTCCTCGTCATCGCCGTCCCCGTCGTCGTCGTCGTCTTCCTCCTCCTATTTCTTCTCCTCTTCTTCCCCTTCTAGTTCAGCGCACGAAAGTTTTTTTTCGAGTTTTATTCCTTGAGGAGGCCACCGCCAAAGGTCGGAGAGGTCCCTGGCTGGTCAAGAGGACAACCTAGCCAGCAGAAGATAATAGCATTAAAAAGTTGCTACGCCAAACTTGCTACGTCAACCGCTTCCGTTGCGACCGCTTTCGATAGAAGTAGTAGCGGTGGTTGTGGAGGTGGCGGCGGCGGCGGCGGCGGCGGCAACGGCACTGGAGTTCAAACATATTCGTTTCTGTTTGATATTTCCATTGACGAAGACAGATCAAAGAGGGGTAGACAGGGAAGACCTTGCGGAAAAGCTCTCCCGTATCGGGCCAAGATATTTGCCCTTTGTCGGACTTTGTGGCCGAGCTCGCGACCGAGACCGCACTCAAACCCCTGGCCCGTCTCTGAACGAGACTCTGGCGTTGTGATCGATTCAGTCAAACAGACGTATCAGTCAAATGTTTTCGCGTCACGACAACGTTTTTTTTCATCGTCCCCATGAACGGATCGAGGGCTTTTATGGTTCGCTGCCCTGAATGAGTGTCGATTCTCTCTATTCATCGGACACAATCCAACTCTTACAGCGGGAACGAAGAACTTCTCTGCTGTCGCAGATCATGAGAGGTTCTTTTCGTTATTCTCTTTCCACACTTCCCACTCCAGGGTAAGGCCGTGCTCTGGCACCTCTTTCCAATCGCAGTTGATGAAGTCTAAGATCGCTGTGGGTTCTTGGTTTCATTACTTCTCACCTCGATGTTTTTCTCTTTGGTCTAGAGCAGGTGTTTGTCTTGAATCTCCACTGCGGGTGCAGAGCGTTCGCTCATGCAACTCGCTTTAGTTGCCGCAGTTGGTGAGGTAGAAACGAGCACGTTCTCGAGTCCCCGTCGTCTCTCATCTTGTCAGAGTCCTTTCGTCCTAATGAATATGTCTTAGGCCTGGAAGAACGCTGGCGGTGATTGACTCTCAATTAGGTTGGGTAGCTCGTTGCTTCGTTCGTTCATTCACCAGCATCTAACCACCGAGTGGGAGGCTACAACAACAGCAGCTGAAACGCTAGCACTGAGAACAATAACAGTGAACACCGTTTCGCCTGCCGGACGCAATCCTAAAAAATCTATCGAATCTCCAAGCTTTCGAGCCTCTGATCGATAACGTCCGGGAAATCGATGCATTCCGTTTGATTTCGAGAGGCGTAGGTCTCAAAGTGAAAAAAAACAGTGCAAGCCTTGCCGCAACATCCCATCGGACGCGGCGTTACGAAAATCTTCCTCTTGAATAGGAGGAGTTGTGTACTGTGCCATTTGTGCATTTGATTTCAGCCGTGTGATCACAATCCTCATGAGAAAGGCGCAGCTCTTATTCCGGGTCTCCGAATGTCAAAGGTTCTTCCATCGGTGGTATCCGGCTGTTTGGATCGCGGCCCAACGGAATTCCATCGACGGCTTCGAAATCCCGATCGATACGAACGTGCTGAGTTGATAAGTAGCAGTTGTAGCGTGATCTATACGCAGTCAGCAATCGAGTGAAGGCGTTCCTGGTTGCCGGGTCATTTTTTTCTACGGATTTGTCCTGAAACAAAGTGAGAATCACTTTCTGCGTCCTACCCCTACTGCCCCTGGCTTGCTCGATCAGGTGTTCAAAGCGAAGCCCTTCAGCGCTTTCTCCATACACGCGTCGTGCCGTTTTATAGTCATATAGTGGTCTTTGGAATCAACGAATGGAGCAGGCGGGGAAAAAAAGATGTCACGATGTGGAGGTGAATTTCTGAACTGAAATAGTTTTTGTTAAAACCTGTATTCTGCATGAAAATCAATCCCACATTCTGCGAAACGAGTCTCCCCAGTTCTCGCGATCGACCTTCGGCGACAAAAGTGCACGGATCACTTTGAGAGGTAGTGTCCTTTGTTTTCCCTCCTCAGGGAAGCTCTTTGAAGCAAGTGCGATTGAGCTAAATATAGATGTTTTTGAGCTATTTTTGTCGCGACTCTTCTCGATGTAAGTCTTTAGTCCCTTTCCTGTCATCCCACTTTGAGAACGAGGTCTTGCGCGGCCTCTAAACGAGTCTGTCATCCTGCGACACGATCCTGGTAGGTTCTCGTTCAAGGGCGCAATAGCTTTCTGATGCTGCGGCGCGTTGCGCTGGACTCAACACGAGGACCAGATATCTACATACCTACGTGCGCTGAGACTAGACGAATCAGAGATTCAGCAGACATCAATTACAAGCCTCTCTGACGGAGACGCTTACCTATGCAGACGAATGTTGTGGTTACGACTCGACCTCTGACGGCGGCGCTGGACTATCGGGTTACAATTTTTCCCGACATGTCTCTTGCTTCAAGAACAGCGCGGCTCCAAATTCTTCTCATTGCTCTTGCCTCGAGAAGGTCCTCGAATACTGTCGTTGCTCTTCGCTCGTGTGGATGGAATATTCTCGAATGCGGAGCTCTCGAGACGAGGTCGACGACTCGTGTGAACGTGAGAAATACGTAAATCTTTGAAAATAGACGGAGCAGGGAACGAGGAACGATGAGGAAATTTGTTTTTAACGCGCAGTGTCTCCCGGCGGGCAGCTGTAACCCGGATTTTCGAACATATTTCTTCAAGAACAAGGTCTTTGCGCTTCGAAGGGGAAACACCCGACCGACGAGCCAGGCAAGGGAGCTGCAACGGTGGAACATGAAGCGGCGCGGCAACGGCATGTTGGCAGCGAGAAGACTGCTACGAAGGTAGAACGGTTGGAAGGTGGGCTGCCAGCCAGCCGGCCAGCGAAGCTTTCCGTAAGGAGAACCCATGAGGGGGATCCCGTAACGCGGGCAGGCGGCCGTATCGAGAAGCCGGAAAGGAGAAGGTTGCCTTCAGCCAGCCAATCCGAGCAAATTTATAGCGTTTCGCACGACGACAATAGGACGAACGCGCCTTCCAGCTGGCACAGAGACGCACACGTAGGCCCAGGCGCGCTCCCACACACTCGCAGAAAGCGGCCCGTTCGGTTAGCGCAAGACCGTTCAGCCGTTTGTTCACCCGGTGCGCTCAGATCAGCCGAGGGTTCTACAGCGCGCGGGCACCTGCCTGCATACGTTTTGTGACCAACGGAGGCAAAGTGAGGTTCTATTTCACCGAACGCTGTTTCTCCCTCTCGGAAATGACGACGCCGACACCGACAACAGCAGCAGCGGCAGTGACGGGGATTTGTCCAAATACCATCCATCAGTCATATGATTGCTTTGGAAGCTCTAGCACACTTCTTCCCAGGAGCCACTTGTGGATCCCTCGTTCGCTTCGGTGGATGATCGTTTTCCCCCTCTCCATTTCCCTGTTCTCTCCCGGGGCCTCGCTCCCCGAACAACCGAAATGCCCGTCCGCCTGTCAGCCGTAACGTTCGGGCAGGCTGGCTCGGCCTACGGATCGCCAGTAACCTCGCCACTTGCTCTGCCGCATTCACATGCAAGGGGAAGCAGGTCAATATAACGCGATCGGAGGCCGATCTCGAAAGGCCGCGGACTCGCGTTGGAAAATCCGCATTGGCTGATATCGGTGTTTTGTCTGGCAGCTTATGCCTTGCCGCATGACGGCTCGTCCGTCTGTGACCGCCAGTGGCCGATGTCGGCGCGAAGTGGTCTAGATGGGTGTCGCATTTGGTTGTAGAGGTAGTGGAGACGTTGTTTCGATCTATCAGTGGCATCGAAAGGGACATGAAAGCAGACCAGCACAAGAAGCAGGAAAAATGGACGACCAATTATCGGACACACGCGTTTGCTATGCTAACTGATGCCGTGGTCAGCGGTTCGTCCTGGTGGTCGCTCGGTCGGTCGGTCGTTCGCTCGTTCTGTCGACGCATCGGACGTTCAGCCAGCTGGACGAGTGGTCACTAGCTCGCTCGCTCGCTTTCCCGGTCGATGAAAACTCTATTCACGTCTGTCTCGGCCTATTGAGCCTTGCTGCCCCACTACCTAGCACAAGCGGGACGATCGCTGTCTGTGCCACTACGGTAGCCACTACCATGACCTCGTATCTGTCAGCATCAGCAAGGACGTCACTTCCATCTCGGTTTTCTCCATCATCCCCCTCCCCCCCTCCCATGATCGTGATGAGCCGCAGTGGCATCGTTAAATCCGGGATAAGCCGAGGCCATTCGTAATACAGTTGCTGTGAAAATATTCATGAGAAACTCACTCGTCGTACACATCGGTTCCCCTCCATATCAAACCCTGTTGTTTGCCGCCGTGTTTCTCCCTTGGCGGCTCCGTCATCCTATCCGTCGCGATCCGTGCGATGCGAGTTCTTCTCTCGGTCGTCTGCCGCGTGGATACACTCGGGTCAACCAGCGAAATAATTATTGCGGGAAAATCAACGCATGGCTTGCTCTCTTGCTTGGCGAAGCGATGAACTACCCAAGGAACAGGCAAAGGCAAACGGACAGCTGAGATATCCTCGCTCTGTTGCTCGCCCCGACGGAGCTAATCCGAAGGACCCGAAAACTATCCTTGGCAAGCGGGCAGAAGAGAAAAATGAGCCAGGAAAAGCAACAATGACTCCGTTGTCGAAGAGGATTGATCCAGAATCACTCCCTCCGTCCCATAATAGTAGTAACATTTGAGCTCAAAATTTTGTCCCGAATTAGTAGTTACATTTGCCCATTTGCATGTTTCGATCGTTTTTCTCTTAAACAGTTCATACTGGAATGATTGAAACGGAGCATAGGCCCCCTATTCCCGGAAGAGAGACACTGAAACGAATTTTATTTGAAAAACCAAATATTCTGCTCATTGATCTAGAAAACTCGAGGATCGTTCGAAAGCTTCAGGTCTACAATAAATGGAGCTGGGGATCTCGTTCCTCCCTCTCATCGACTTCATCGAGCGGGACGCTAGATCTCCATAGAGTTCGGCTCGGAAATCCTGCGACAGTTGACATCTTGCTCCTCAAGGCGATGCACGGCGAATGGATCTTTGCTTGATGATTTCAGAGGTGGATGTACCAAATGTGACTACTAATTCGGGACAAATTCGAGATGCATTCCTTCGAATGCGAAAATATGTCGAGATACCCGCGTTCATATGATACGTTCTAGCTATCGCATGATCTTCCGATTTCGATTGTGGGTGCTCCTTTGTGTGATGTTCACGATCATGACTCGAAAATTGAGCATCTGTCTCAAGTTTCCTCAATTTCGACTCTCAATTTTAAATGTTACTACTACTATGGGACGGAGGGAGTAGAAGAATATCGAGACGATCAAACAGACGGATTACGGCATTCGGTCATTCCGATTCGGGTTCGCTCACGAAGCCGCGACCACTGAGGTTCGAAACTCGATTCAGAATGAAATCGTGGGAAGAAATCGCACCACTGAATCTCTATCAAAGTAGGTATGCTCTCGGCGGCTAGGTTGCGAGAATCAACGGTAAACGGAATTCCGATCCTCATTCCGTATCGCTCCTGGTTGAACTTTTCCCCCTTCCAACATCCGAGGTATTCCTTTGGAACCAAAGTAGTCGTTCAGGCAGGTCTCCTCTGCCACGAGAGCATTCCTTTCCAAAACCCCTCTCTGACTTTTGCTCTGATTTCTTGCGAGGCCTCCGATTGTCACGCCGGAATCAAACACTTGATTCCGGGCTTCTTGAGCCACGAGATCTTTAGAGAAAGCGAATACTTTCATTTCTAAGAGCCTCTTTGGAGACATTGTGAGCTGAGATGAATAAGCCAGCTCCTTCAATCAAAGCGTCAAAACACAAAAAGTAACTGATAAGCATCCGATAAGGAAGCAGACAAGTCGCTTTTAGACAAAGTGCTAACACGAATGATCTCTCGAAGGACGATGAGTTTTCTCAGAATTCGTTTTTGAAGAATTTTGATTCGTTGATTTCATTCAATTCAGCCTCCCTGGATCGAGACGTTCACCACTTGGCTGTCGCGTTGACTCGAAAGTCGGCAATTTTCGCAATCGGAGTCTTTCATGAACTTTCTCAGTCGGTTGGTTGGTTTCTCTAAGCGTCCCTCCTTTTTTGGATGTTACAAAGTGTCAATTTTTTCCTGCCGCTTGTTAGTCAGCCAACTGTTGATGCTCCCCGCTGGTGGAATCCGTCCGTTCCTTTCTTCCTTGATGGTGTCGGGGTCGTTTATCCAGTGCACGATGCTGCCGACGTTTTTTGCGAGGAACGAGTTTGTTTGTGAGTATTGTTACTTTGTTTCTGTTCATAAAAAACTTCAAGTGTGTATCACCGAGATGCGAGAGCGAGACGAAGAACATTTTCTTACGAGACCACGTCCACGGAACGCTTGACGTGCTGCTTGCTGCTACCATCGTAGTCGCCGCCGCTGATGCCTCTGACGTGCAGGACGACAGACATGCACAGGACGACATTGACCTCGATTTCCATTCAACAGCGAAGCCGAATGCCAACTCCCTTCTCTCGACTTAGAGGATACGACTACGACAACAAGCCGACGAGGGACCAAAGAGAGAAAGCGGAGGGAAGAAAAAAAGGACGACGAAGACGTCGTGTACATATCCTCGCTGAGCTGCGATGGCGAAGGAGTCATCTTTTCTTTCTCAGTCGGAAAAGAGAGTCGGAGCAGTGAGCCTCACGTGCCTTTGTTCGGATAAACTAGGGAAGAGTTCGGACCTTCCGACCGACGAGCGGTCGGACGAGCGAGCGAAAATCTTGGCAAATAGTCGCACAGGACGGAAAACTTGAGGGGAGGTCAAGAGAAGAAGAATTTTTGCGTTGGTTTCGTTCTTCATTTTTCCGCCTTGTCTCCGAAAGTGTGGACCGCACTCAGTACAGGCTTCGGTTCTCCTGATCAACCTCGACACCCTTCCGGCGGCAGACTTTCAGAAAAGTGCTTGAGGACGGATTCGTGGATCTCGGGCGGGTTTCTGGCTGCTCGGGCTGCCGGCGGTCGCTACCTCGCATAGAATGAACGGATAAAGCGACAGTTTGAAATTCGAAACCGGACCGACTGAGGCCTGAATCCGAAAAGCGGACTTACGCCGAAGTTCTCAGGGTTCTAAGACCTCTCTTCGCCCAAACCAGTATCGCCACTTCTCTTGCTACTTCAAATCTAGAACCGAGACGAAAGTTCTTCTCCCAGACGATAGCGATCGTCGTTACTGCAAAGATTCTTTCTATCCTAGTTAGAATTAAAGGTCATGACGAGTCAGCGGTCAGTTGAGTATCAAACAAAACTGTCGAGCTGTGGAGCTTCTTTCGAGACATGTGGCAGGACTCCATGGACGCAACAAGGCCAAGGGGAGAGATTAGCCAATCCTCGAGTCCGTTCCAGAAGGACGCAGGACATCTAGTTGAGCCAAAGGTCAAGCAGGTCGCTCTTTATGTTCTCGTGTGGCAAAGTGAGCGAATCTCAGTGAGTGGCGAGTGTTGGCTTGTTGGCTGACTGACTGTCTTGCTGGTGAGAGTGCTAAGTTGTTTGTGCCCGGCGCCCATCCACGCGCACTTCCTTCACTTCCTGAGTTCGGGGTCGTGTGTCATCCTATAATTTGAGAGCTGCTTTGCAGACTCCTCCGCTGTCGCCGCCACTACCGCCATCCCCGATGAGAGTGCCAGGGAAAGCAACTGAACCATGTGGAGGAACAACTAGCCACGAAATCCGTCCTCTTCGAAATGTTCTCACCTTTTATACCTCAATCAATCTTCGCATTGGAGAGCAGTGTTTCTCCTTGATGTTCTTCTTTCTACTTTCGGCGACCAAAAGAAGAAGACATTCACAGAAGAACCGAAGAAACGGCGCCGGTGCCGTCGAGACAGAACAGCAAGCCGGACAGGAGCGCGACTGTAGCGGGAATTTCGTAACGCTGCTGAACCGCCCTTTCCTCAGAGGGTTAAGAGTGAAAGACGACGACAAATCGTTGACTCTGAATGTATGTTGCTCAGTCGTCTGGCCGCGCATGCGGCACTTTGCGAAGAGCGACCGTTGCTCTTGCTGTTGCTACGGCTATGTCGTGAAACTCCTTCGTCGCCGGCGCCGCGCCGTCAACGGTAATCCCATAGGAATTCAGAGTAAACTACGCTGTTTCCTTGTTCCGTCATCCAGCAGCAGCAGCAGTCACACGGCTGTCGCAACCATGACAAGAGAGGCGAAGACGATCCTACAGAAGCGGGAGGAGCAGGCCTGCCATGATAGAAACGACCGAGTTTATACCGTTCCGGTGAGCAGTCGGTACGGAATAAAGCGAAAATGATCGACGGAATAAACGGCATTCAGCAATCCCTGACTTTTGATTTTCTCATTCAGCACGAAGTCTCTGAATTTCAAATCGAGGAACGTTCGACTGCATTCCAGCACGTTCCAGTCATGCGTCGCCTCAAGCCGTCGGGACACTTAGCGCAAATGAATGCAAGCGTCAAGGCCGTAACGGCCCCGATGTCCCCTTCGAACGAACGATCGGGGAAAGACAAGTCGAACGAAAAGCCGTACCGAGAGAGAGGGATAGATAGAGATTACAATGATTTAAGAGGTGACGCCCCGTCGGTCTCTACGTCCTTTCGCTACAATAGATCATGTTTAGTGTATTTAACTAAGGGATTACCTGCTGCTCGCTCTACTTTCTTCAGCTCTCTTGTTCCTGAGCTGTCCCGGAATGGCCCAGGCACGTCAAAGACGTTTTCCAGAGTTTATTCTTGTCGACTCAACTTCTCGCTCATTCGCTGGCGCGTTTTCTCCTCGGTAGTCCCGTCTCTCGGTGGTGGTGCTTTTCTCGTTTTTCGCTCATCCTCTACGGCCTCCATCTGCGCACTCGCTACGCTCGTCCAGTACGCGTACTCTCCTTAACGTCCGTTCCGTGGGGCCGGCAACTGAGCTTTACCCGCCTAAAAACCCGCTGCAGAATTTATTGCCGCTTGCCTCGGCGAGCTTCTGTTACGAGCGATGGTGTCAAGGTTTGTGGAACGCGCGGGCTATTGATTCAATCAGTCCGAGGAATAAGTCTCAAATCCGTTCAGTATCAAATACAATAAGGTTGCCACTTGTCGGTGACTTCCGAGAGGAGGAATGCCGTTTAATCACTCTCCAGCAATCTAAGCCTTCCACGCCAGATGCAAGCTGACCTCAGCAGAGGCTGAATATTCAAAGGGGCTTGTTGAACTTCTCGACAGTTTGGATGACCCTTGGATCGAGCTAGTGACACCCGGGACGCGGTTGCTTATCATTGTCCCGGGGTCCAACAAGATTTGTCACCGTCCCGCTGTGTCGCCGAGACGGTTATTCAAGAAATTATACAGGAACTCATTCGAAAATTGCAAGCGGAAGGCTTGTTCCTTTTATCTATCATCCGTTGGTTGAGCACTTGCTTGGTTTCTGATGCCTCAAGGTCCGCTAGGTTGGCGACCACTGCTTTGCGAATGAACAAGAATAGGCTCTGAAGTAACAGAACTTGTCCAAGCGGCATCAATGCAGCTTAGACGGATGGCCAGACGGACGGACTCGGCCGGGCTAGGCGCTCAAGCAACCAGCCGGCACGCTGAGCTCTTCCTGCAACTCTTAAGCATCGACAGTGCAACAGGGAGACAATAGGAGATGAATTAATGTAACAGCTGATAAGATTATTGCCGGCAGCTTCATGCCAAGCCAGCAGGCAGGCAAGTAGCCGAGCAAGCAGCAAAGCTTCCTAACCGAACAGCAAAGCAAAGATGCCACACAGCCTACAGCCACTCTTCGAAGCGACCATTCATCGGTTCGTTCGTTCGTCCACCGGTCGGCTCGCTCGCTCGTTCGTTCGGTCGTTTATCGAACGATCAACTGCTACTCTTGGTCGCAAACACTGCGACAACACACGAGCGATTGTTTTCGGAAGTCGAAGGTTCAAAGAGTCTTGAGGAATCTCTCCACCTTTCTCTTTTAGTCATTGCGTGTCGTATGCCGCACGTGAGGAAGTAACGTTGTTTCTTTCCGACTTTGTACAATCATATGACGATTGATCGAAGAGGAACGAGCCCATTCATGGATCGGAGTCGAGGTTACAAGTATTGTATCAAGAAACAGAGACCGATGAAGCGTCGCCTGAGTTCGATCTCCGATGCCGGTCGAGTCCTCGCGGTGTTTGACTGATGGCATATGTGGATGATTCTCATCTCATCAATCGGAGGTTCGCGGTAGTCAGAGACTCTCAAGTTGAATAAACGAGGCCTTGAGAGCTATGTTGATTCGACTTTTCTAATTTCGTACAGATATTGTGGTGTGCTCCTTTAGCTCGCAGTCCCGTGGCCTGCATAGAGTCATTCGAAACACTCTGTCATGATTTTGGCTCCCAATTTATCTGTAAATCCGCTTGTTCCAGGTAAGCATCTCGTCTTCGGCATCGAGAACGCCCAGAATCCGTCAACAGGGGCCTCACTCAGACGAGGAATCGTTGCTGGAACAGCTTCCCGAGGCAAGTGATCGGTTCCAGCTTGTTGGGAGCCAGTTTGAACAAAAGCTGCGCTCGCCGTCGCTCCTAGAACTGCTAGAGCCCTGCAATGGAATTACTTAGCGGGAAATCCTTGCCTAATGGCGCAGAAAGATTCAGCCTGCAAAAAGACGAAGAGGAACAGGTTTCCCCGTTGCTCTCCTTGTGGCCTCCTCCTCATCCGCTCGCTCGTTCGATCCTTCTCTCACTCACTCAGTCAGTCTGGGCTCGTTCGTCTCTGTTCGAGTCCTCAGAGATTTCGCTCACCCTCAGCAAATCGCCAGACGATCCGTTCCTTATTCCCTTCTTCCATTTTTTCCTCGCCGTCTCTGCGGCCGTCGCCTTTCCACGCGCTCTAAAGGACAATTTCCTCAGCTCCCTCCGTTCTCCTCAAGTCTAGAATCATCAGCCGTCAGCCGCTCCCTGCGATGCCACTTGTAGAGTTATCGTTCGTGGTGGGAGAAAACAAAGAATTCGATGCGAGGGAACGGAGATCCCGATCAGAGTCGTTCCCAAATACGCGGTTTGCTGCAAGCCTCTACCAACAACGTCGTCGCTGCCGCCGAATCCACCACCGTCATTGACGAAATCGCGCGTTCGCTTGACGGCGAGTGGAGGAAACTCGACTTGAATTCAGAGAGTGAACGCACCGAAGCATTTGACTCAGAAACGAACACTGAGCTGGTTGGGTTTCGTTCAATCTGTGAGCGCGTGCGTCACGTTCAGATTTCTGAGCAAGCTGCAACAAACACGACATTGATTGCTTGCCAACTCGACTCCGACGCACTCACACACACACACATCTCGCGCCCACATTCTCCTGGACGGGCCGAGCGACGTCCTGAACGACTCCTGGCACGCAGTGGAGTGCCGCGCCTTTGGAAACGGCTATAACATCGCTCGATATCGAATCAACGGCTAATTGGACTTTCTTCCTTTCGTTCGTTCGTTCGATTCTCTGGAGTTATTTGGTCGCGTCCTGAACTTGCTACTTAAGTCAAGGCCGCTGAGAATAAATAGCACACAAGAAGGCGGAATGTGGCTTCCGCACTCCGAGTCGTCGTCGTCGCGGTTGCGGTGCCTCCAGCAGAAGCGTATTGTAATGAAGCCATAAACGCAAAAAACAATGTTTGGCAAACACGGACGAATAAGAGGGGTGCGAACGGTTAGCAACCTTGCCGCACAAAGGCTCCCCGAGCTAGGCACAGCTTTTCGTGCCCGCAGGGAGCGATTGAGGATAGGTTGTTACTGCTTCGATCCCTGCTCGATCCAGGTCTCTGTGCTCCAAAGTTTCGAAGAGAACATCATCGCCTCTTCATTTCGGAATCCTCTATTCGGAATCGTTTACAAAGTGAATGAAAAACGACCGAAGTAGCCTTTCGCTGAATTCGAGTCGTCCGGGAGAGAAACTTCAGAAATCTCGGGGGAGTGAAATTCAGTGGGACACAAATCTTGGACGAGATGAAACCATCAAGTCCTCTCGTTCTCTTTCATCAAGAGCAATCTTTCTTGGCGTTGAGGAATTTTTGTGACTCAGTGCTGTATCTCCAACACAGAGTTTATACTCTTCGTGAGTCGGCTTGGGCGTGCTGGCCAGCTGCTATTAAAAACTGTCATTATTGACATTGTGGATTATTGATTAGGCTCTAGCACTGGCGGCGGTCGAGGCAGCGCTAAACTCGACCCAGGATTGTGTCTTGCGCTGTCAGACGAGTCCTTCCTTTTCTCTCCAGTGACCGAGGTGGACGTATTCCACGGGTGCCACGTATTAGCTGACTGGAGTGAGTCTGTCTGTCTGTCTGGAAGGAAGGAAGGAAAGCTGACTGACACACCGGCCAGGAGGTAATAGATGTTGCATAACTTTTTTATTAGCTGCTGAAAGTCTCGGACTGGGATGCGCAGCCGTGAAACGACCAGATTAGCTATTGTTTCTAAGACAGGGTCGGAACCCGCCCGATCGCTGTCGCCTTTCTCCCTTCCTTCGTTTCTGCCCGCCCGCTTGCCAACCTGCGCATCGTAAACGGCTTCCAGTCACCTCTTCGAAGCGACGACTTCTTGCGGCCGAGTTAATACCGATGGTGTTGCTGTCGCTGCTGGCACGTTCGAGAAATCCTGCTTACGCCATCAAATGAACTCAGTCAGACGCCGGTGTCGGAACCTGAGCTCTCGATTCGTACCGCGAAACATCCGACGACGGAGGAAACAGCGAGGAAAAGCTCACACCGCGTCGATATGATTATCGGGACCCCAGCATCGGCGAGTTTCCATGCTCGATGCTGCATTCGCCGATGGTTGTGCTGATGATGGTAATGCCCGGCGCCAACGAAACAAAAGCAATTAAAACGCCCAGTGTTAGCATACGAGCAGGCGGAGCAACGGTCGAACTGAAGGCTTTTCGCTTTGAATATTAGGTTACGTCGTTGCTTGTTGCCCCAGTGTTGGAATATCAGCAGCCGATGAGTAAGCGGGGCGCGCAAGCGAACGGACGGACAGGCGGACAGGCGAGCGGGCGGGCGAAGGCGAGCCGCACCACCATCCACTGGAAATGCATTAAACAGCAGCTCATCAATGACTGAGAGAAAGAATGAATGAATGAATGAAGGAGTGGGCGAACGCTTGCATATATACATACATACATACATATATGCGTATACACAGACATTCAGCTATTCGCTATGCTCTCGCGAAGATTCGATGTCGTAGCGCTCATCTGGGCTTGCGAAATCAATCTCGCTCTCGTCTTCCTCGATTTAAGGAAGCGGCAATACATCGTACGTCCTTCTTTTACCTCACTCTCGATTCCGTCGTTAAGTCACGGGAGGACGAGGAATAAAAAATAATATTCTGACATTTCGCCTATTCCACGATCAGATTATTTCAATTTCGTCCGTATCCATTTCTTGTGATGATTGCACAAACTTCGGTCAGAACAAAACTGAGTTCCAAAGCATCGCCGTGTTCGTCGTGCGTCGTGATTGCATATCGTATTTTCCGGTGATGAAGACCTTCAAAAGTTGAAGAGTCCCTCTCCCTCCTCCTCTCTCGGTCGGGACGGCGGTGCCCTCGGCTGGCCCCACATTTCAAAAACTCCGTGACGGAACTGGGACCGTTGTCATGGTGGGACCGCTGTATTCGATCACTTCGGCTAACATAAAATAATTACAGAGCTCATGTACGGAGCGAACGAGCCGAAGGACGAACAAGCGAGTTTTCCATCATGAGAAAAAAATTCGATCGTGGCTTTACATCTAGTTAAATAGTCAGTCAATCATTCGCCCACTGAGTCAGTCGTCTCGTCTCCACACCCGTCGGCTGTCGTCGGTCGCTCGGATGAGTAGCGTTTTTCTCCTGCTTCCGTTGCTGATGCCGCGGTCGTTCGTTTCGTTCTTTACGCGTGGTGCAAAAGCTGTAATTTCAGATGACTCTCCCTTCTTTTACTTTAATCACTAAATATAGCCGTCGTGGAGTTTTTGCTCCTCGTCGGTTTCGCGCCGCTGTCGCCACCACCATGAACTCCCCCGAGGTCTACGAAATCTAGACCAGTCGACCAGCAGCCATCCTCGCCGCCGCCGTCGCCGCCGTTGAGCTAGGCAACGGCACCAAGCACCACAGCCTGTACTTACAAAGACTTTTATCCCGACGACCGAAGCCAGTCAGATGGCCTCGAAGCAGACTTGCCTAATATCTAATTCTTCTGTCTGCCCGCCTGCCTACCCGTTGCCTTACGACCCACAGCTCACTCGCCCACCCTCCTGTCGAACCCACCCTCCTGGAGGTCTTCCTGGACTCGACTGTCGACACCGACGTGTTAATTCAACGCTACCGGTTGATTGGTTAGTTGCTGCTTTTGCTGTCGGTGGCTAGCGGCTTGTACTCTGTACTTAGCTGTTCCGTCTTCATTTCTCTGGTCGGAGGTCGGAGCACCGCAGAGACCCACTGACTCGGAGGGTCGGTCGATCCCTTCAGTTAAGAAGTGGCCGCCGAAACCTGGGGCCGCCGAGACTCGATGTCGACGTGGCGTCCGCTACCACTCTCGAATCCGTTCGCAGGAACAACGAGAGAACGAGACAGAGAGTAAGGAAGGGGGGGAGGGGGGAAGACCGTGGTAGGAGGAGGACGGGCGAACGAGAAGCAGGAATGCCGGGCTAGCCGTTTGCTCCAGACGAATCACACAAGCGAAAAAGCGCTCAACATCAGGGAAGCCTCCCACAAAAGTTGTTGAAAGATCGAGACCTGCAATTTGTGGTAGACGATCCTTTCCTCTTCGTGCGCGTTTCGAGCACTGTACACTTATTTTAAAGCGACCTCGGACCTCCCTCAATCAGAGCAAGCCAACGGATGCCAACCGAACGACGGACGATGCTTTGATTCAATATTTTCGGAGGAAGAGAGCAAGGAAGGAACGATTTCGGGACGATCGACGGACGCTTGTCCTCCACCGAAGACCAATGGATCGGATGCACGCATCGCATGCCTCTGTCCGGTTGAGATTCGAGAAAAATTTCCGACGGTTGCTCACTGAGTTTGCTGGTCGAGCACAGATGCAGTTGAGGTCTTCTCCGCCAGAACTAATCACTCCGAGGATCTAATGAGAGGCCGGTGGCTAGACGTTCCGTCATCGCGGCTTACACGGGACCTTTCTGTTCGGGATCGCGAGCGAGCGACAAGTGGAGATTCGTTCCAATCCTTTTATCTCGGTCGCTCAACTCCGGGATACAACGCAGTATTGCTGTGCAGAGAAACGCGACATGGCACCTACTTGTTTGGTTACGACACGAACCTGCGGATGTCTCTCGGACAAGCACTACGGATGAACGGGCGAGAGCGGGCGACGAAGGAGCGCAACCGACAAAGCTGGTTGAAGGGAGGATATTGGGGACAGCTATCAGCGACGGCAGGGACGTACCCAGGTAGGAGGCTAGAGGGCAAATGCGGCACTGGGGGCGGAAGGATTGGGACTCCTCTTTGTTCTTTCTGTTCCTCGCTTCACCTACGTGTCTGAGCTGTCGGCTTACCTCAAGCGACTGTCCGTCCGCTAGCCGCCGAGGCAGCTACACAGCTAGCCAGCCGCTTGCCTGCCAACCAAGCAAACAAGGGGGCGAGCGACCGGGGACAACGAAAGAGGACGAAGGCTTTCGCGACCAATACCCGCAAATAACACTCTCACTACGAAAGAGAAAAGAAAGCCCGCCAAGCATAACAAGTGATCGCCAACAACAATCCCTACACGTCTCCCACCTCGTAGCCTTTTTCCCTCCCCGTTTGTCTCCTTAGTCCGCCCGCCCGCCGAGTTGCCTTCTCAATGTTCGCCGCCTTCCCCCCTCCCCCCTCCCCCCGCCCCCTCGATCGAGGAGCTAAAAAAGCCTACGGGAGACTCCTTCCTCAGATGTCGACCCTTCCCGCAAATCGGCCCCTTGTAGCTTCCAAGAGCCAGGGTCTTTTGCCTTGTAGCTGTCGTCTTTCCTTAACGCCCGCCGCGGCCGCTCCTCTTGCTCCTTGTTCTCCTCCCCAAGGTCTTCTCTTGTCTCCCCTTCGTCTTGCCGTCCACGTTTGTGTCGTCCTATCGATGGTCTTAGCGGCATTCGTTGCTGTTCGTCCTATTTAGGAAGTGGTGGTGGTGGTGGCGGCGGAGGCGGAGGCGGCAGTCGCAACAACGGCCTCCACAAGAACGAGTAAGACGACCCTTTTTGCCGAATCGTGTCTCCAATTGCTGCTTTCCCGCGTGATCGCGAGCCGAACCGAACCCACAGCGGCTCGGTGAGGTCTCCCAGCCGCATGATAGACCAAGCAACTAGACAAAACCAGCAAACAAACAAACAGATAAACACGAAAACTTAAATGATCTTAAGTTGCATCGGAGAATGGAAGATTGAAAAGTCGTTAATTAATGACAAATTCGATGATAAATAATGAACAACTAAAGCTTTCTGAACTCTGAACATTACACTAATCTTCAAGGTTCTCAGGCCAGACTCACCGGCAGGTTTATACACCGATGACGACGGTCGGATGAGCAATCGAAACTGAATCTGCTTCCTCGCGGCCGCGATCGCGTGGGCTCGGAAGATGATCTCATGAACAAATAAACGAATCGAGTCTTCCGACTAACTCTCGCAACGAGCCCAAGAATCTACTTATACACGTGAGGACGACTATCCTCGCACAAAACACGCGCGCAAACGAGCACATCCATGGACCCCACGTCCTCGTCGCCCTCAACTTCCCCGGCCCCGACGGTGGGACACGTCGTGCACGTCGGCTGAATTTGAAATAATTACCACATTCGCTAGGAGGAACCGACGCCCACACCTTAACAGTGAGAAGCCAGTTGAAGGCTTTAAGATTCATCCCATAGCAGGTGTGAGGCTGTGCTTCGCTGCGCCGACAGGATCTGTGTGCGAGGCGGTTATCCGGGTTCCTTTTTGCCCCTCGGACTCACCAACCGTCCCCAGCAATCCCGAGCTCGCCCCATTCGTCCCCCATGCTGCCGGATCAGTTCAGTTCTCGCCCCGGAGCTCCGGAGCCATCGATGGGCATCGAAGTCATATTTTTAATTCGACCTCCGCCCTACTCCAGCTGAAATCGTGAGTACGGCCGTCCCGCCGTTGAGGGAGATCTTTCACCTCCGTCCGTTGGCTGGTGGGAAGACGGGCGACATGATGTTTTTTTTTATATGTAATCATCGTCACCTCCGCCGTCATCAGGAGGAGCGGGCAAGGAAACGAATTGAGAGATCCTACCGCGCCAGAGAGTGAACCGCGCAGCCGGCTTGGGACATCTCCGACATCATCAGACCTGGCTCAGTCAGTCAGTCAGTCAGTCAGTCACTCAAACAGTCGTGAGAGGACGTCGACACTTCGGAGTCGCCTCCGTTCGTCCATTCCACTGCTGGATTGTTTGCTCTGTAGTCGACGATGACTGACAAGTTGAGTTTTCACTTGGATATTGACTGACCGAAGTGGGAAAATGGAATTCCACATTGATATTCCAAATCAGCAAATAAATTATCTAGAAGACTCCTCGGCAGTATCAGGAATCATGGATTTCCGAACTTTCTGCGAAATGAAGAAAAATCTCTTCGAAGAAAGACGACGCTTTCGAATTTCACGATGTTCTTCCAGGGCAATTCTGGAACAAATCGTTCCGGCGAATCGGTCCGCACAAAAAGCCAAGAACGATACGACTGACCCATCAAGCGCCTCGAATGCCTGCTCTCTGAGTACGTGACCGTTCGACAAACTGTACTCTTTCGGGGAATTCATGACGGCGATCGGTATGTTTCATTTCGAACGAGTTGACAGAGAACCAGTGAACGGAGAGAAAAAAACGACTTTCGGTGAATGAAGTCTTCCGGCAAGCGCGCCATCTGAAGCGGGAAACGGTCACTTTGTTTCCAGCAGCTCTGTAACCGGCAGGGTAGGCGCGCTCACAGACAGGCGGGGTGAGTCACTTGAAGGCAAAATGGTTTATTCGTTCGAAGTGGTGTCTTGGCAACAGTTTCTCAGCCACTCCATCTTCTCGCAGTGATTCCCAGAGGTGTCTGTCATTCGCGCGGACGACAACAGTAACGTCAGATTTCCACCTTCGGCTTGTTGTATTAATCCTTGT
Organism: Neoseiulus cucumeris; assembly: GCA_021527715.1. NCBI lineage: Eukaryota > Metazoa > Arthropoda > Arachnida > Mesostigmata > Phytoseiidae > Neoseiulus > Neoseiulus cucumeris. Next base: position 460,291 of record JAJSRV010000081.1, on the reverse strand, counting down.
TTGTAGATTTTTCCATGTACCCAAATAAGTAGAGCTGAATCAGAGAGATTCCAGCAGGACCGAGCGGTTCCGCCGCAGCATTGCTGCCGTTGTGGTTTGTGCAGCTCCTGACGATTGATAACAGAGTTCGCTCTTGGCTCGTCCGTAAGTGCTCCGTCAGCCTGATCCGGAGGTTTCTCAAGGACCCGAGGAGGCTAAACTTGAGTGTCTCTCTCTCAGGTAACACGCTCGCGCTCGAGAGCCGGATGCGGATCGGACCGAGTGGAAGTTAGAGTGAAGAGAATCCGGTTGCTTCGTTGGTAGCCCGGCTGTCAGTCACAGTGGCAGACCGTAGCTTGCTGACTACAGCATCGAGCCATGTGTTTTGTGCTTCTGTGCTTGACTGGTTAGCCAGAAAGTTTGTCAAGTCGTTCCGCATCCTCCATCTTGCTTCGTGCCATTGTTTGAGCACTCGAACAGAAATAGTCGAAACCGTCGCTGACTAAACGATATGCTTTAGAAATTCAGCCGAAAAAAACTGACCAAAAATACCCGTCCGAGTGCTCTGTGCACCGAAGTAGAGCCATCCGAAACGGGGACCAAAAGCTCAGAAACTAGAGAGCTGAAAATCTTCTCGAAGCGTGTTCGTTCCATCACACACATGGTTTGAAATGGGCGGTATCGAGTTGTCGCGCGATCATCGAGCGGCGTGATGAACGCATCAAAATGAATCGAAACAGCGGCTCGAAAGGTTACCTATTTCGTGAACGTCAACTCGAACATGGCTTATCGACTGGCCACAGCTGGTCTCACGGTGTTTCGAAATTCAAAATGAAATATGCGTGCGCGCCTCGAGATAATGCGCGGTTTCGCGCCCAATGAACAACAACACTCGGGAATCGATGACACCGTTGCGCCGTAATTCATAAACTGCCAGTTGATGCATATTTCGTGTTCAAACAGTGCGAGGCATCAGCCAGACGAAACCGGTGGCCGAGCATCAACATTTGTGGCTTTATAAAATTTCCGCCTGCCGGAACAGATCAATAATTTTCGACTTGTATCCTAGATCAATGTTTTGTAATTTTCTCGTTCCAGACGTTACCTTCGTATTCGAAATAAGATACTTGTTCGGCCTGAATTTTTGATTTATCTTCCTGTTTCGGAGTTTTCGAATAAACATGAGCCGTTGCTACAAGACAACAGCAACCGTCTGCGACTGCAGTCTCGAATATTCATTCCACAAACAGTCGACGAACCCTTGACTGAACTTTCGAATCTTTAATTGGGTCAACCATCGAAGAACTGCTGCGACTTTGAAACCGGAAGAACTGCCTTTCGCACTTCTGTTCTTCAAAATTCATTGTCCCGCAGCATACCGAGCGTCCTGAAGAATCGCCCAACGTATCACGTTCATTGAAGACTTAACTATTTTACGTTACAATACCCAAGCTAACAAATAATCCAGGATTTACATCAGCAAACTTTTCTTATATCAGTGACCTCGATGAGGAATGAGTCGCGATCGAGTCATCGATGCTTTCCAATATTTTGTAACTCAGCTCGCGTTTTCGTTTTCTTCTCTTATTGGCTCACTAATCATGTGACAAAATTTCTACAAGCATGAAGCTCGTGTCGGGAAATCACACCTCGGTATGCAGTAAACACAAGTTGTGACTTTCGACAATGACCAAAGCATGACAAGAACATCGACCAGATATAGTATTTCGAATTCGGCCGGAGATCGATCTGATCGAAGGCTTCGTGCGAAACCGGACGCGAGCGAGAGTACGTGAGTATGAGAGAGGAAGAGAGCAGAGTTTGAATTAGGCCACCTAGACAGCGCGGAGTGAGAGCGGAGCTGACCAGTAGTGGTTCCATCGTGATTGGGTCGGAGTCCAGCTTTGGATCTATCGGAGACGAATCCAGGACCCACCTCGGGCCCTGTGTGGCTTCTTGGATCGATTTTGATAAAAGAGAGCCCCAAACGATCAATGATCTCGAGTTTTTTTCTACAATATCATCGAAATACCTGATGAGAATCTTGGCAATTCAGTCCCCGGGTAGGAAGGGTTTACTCAGGGAAGGAGAGCGGTGGCAGCGGGTTTGTTGCTTTCTGTTTGTCCGATGCTGCTCTAATGCAGCGTCATCTATAGACTAGCAGCTTAAAGCTTTCTTGCCGGGAGTAACAACAAGCCTGGTTCAGGCCGTTTTGACGCTTCTCGTTGTTTCTCGGCTGGGCCTTCCTCTGCCTCCCTTCACTGTCTAAAAAACACAAACTGACAGCAAGCGAGATAAATGAATTGAGAGTATTTCCCTCTTCGTTTTCGTTTCTCTTCCACCCGCGCTACTGCTACTAACGAACAATGGATTGCTGCTGCTGCTGCTGCTGCTGCTACCGCCGCCTTTGCTGATGCTGCTACAGATTGAGAGGATAGCGGCTGGCTTGGCGGGCGGCGGGCTGATCGGCCCGTCAGCTCCCGACGACTCTGACCATCGACCGAGCCACCGTCGGAATGAAACTCAGGAGACTTTGAGCAAAAGCAGCCTGTGGCCGCTTCCTCTCATCCTGGTTGCGTTTATTTTTCCTCAGGTTCTTTTCCTTTGGCTGAACCCAGTTCCCCTCGAGCCGTTCGACAAGACTTCAAACGGAAAGTAGACAACGACAGCGAGAATGAGGAGACATTTAGGAAAGGTCATCAAGTTCAAAGAAGATTCCGTTGCTCGCTCGGTTCCGACTGCAAAGCTATCGGGTTACAACTGAGGTAGAGGACACTGTGTTTGCGAATGGCTTCAAGCTGTTGCGATCGGCTCCGGTGGTTACGAGTCGCTGTCCGACAACATCGATCCATCGCTAATTCTATTCATTTACATCCATCCATCCATCCATTCGCTTCGTTAACTTCTGTTGATCAATTGCTAATTGTAGCGCGGAGCCTCAACGTCGAAATCTACTGCTCGATACTCGCTAGGTCAGCGGTCCGAAATGGTTGAGCAGACAGTCGTCTCTCAGTCAGTCAGACACGTTGCCGTGTGGAAGCCGAACACCTCTCACGATCGCTGCCCTGGTCAGAAGTCTCACTTCACGCTCATCCTGTGATCGTTAGAGGAGTAGAGAGGTCTGCGTGGAGGGAGGAAGCCGATTCTATCTTTCTTTCTTTCTTTTCGGCGAAGTCGGTCATCTGGAAGAAACGCGACTCAAATTAGCGGTATCATAAGTCCGGAGTAATCCATAGCGGTTTCACTTCATCTGATCAGGAAGTGTTTCGCTCCATCCCGGAGCCAAATTATCCGAGCCACACGCGGCCACAAAAACTCAATGTATGAGTGGCCTGATCTCGTCTAATTAACCGCGGCGACAGCACTGCTGGCAACGTGGTGTCAGCCGGAAAATTTCTTAGCAGCAAAAGCCCTCGTCGGAATCTTGACGCGTCCTCTTGATGAGATGAGTTCACATTGACTCCGTTAGCTAATATGATCAGCCTGATTCATTTGTCTTCATTCATTCATTCATATGTCCGTCCGTGCGTGCGTGCGTGCGTGCGTGCGTACACTCGTCTGTCCGTCTGCGGCGTACGGTCTTTGTATGATTAGATCTTTAATAGCCATCTCGACACCAAGTGATGTACAATATGAGGGCAGCCGCAGCGGACGAGACCGCCGCCGCCGTTGCCAAAGCGGCGAAGAAGCCCGCCGCAAGCGTGGCTCTCGCTAATAGCTCAACAATGGTCGAGACACTGTTCAGAGAAGAAGAAAAAAAAAACGCGTCGTCTCTCACATGTACACACAAAAGAAAATAGCGCCCGCTTTGAAATTTTGTTGCTCGGACGCTGGCGGCGGTGGCCGCCCTCTACGGTCCCCGACGTCGTCGCTCTCCGTTGTCACGAGGCAACACAATTATCCACAGATTAATGTTCGGGCGGCCAGCACGTGCCACTCGCTCTTCCAGCTGTCGTTCGTTCTCAGGACACTTTTAATGCTCGGCCGTAGAGAAAAAAAAGCTGCGGACAGCCGCGTCGTTTTGCCGCCCTCGCTCGAAGGACCATGAACTTCCTTCCATCAACAGTGAGACGGGATCTGGCTTTTGGGGCTTGTTTATTTTTTGCCCGCGGCGAGCATCATATCAACTACTAGAGGTCGTTCAGGCCTCATCACTTGGTTCAGGACGATTGAGTAAATGGTGATAACCTTGTCCGTCTGTCGCCATTCCGGTTCATCTGTGAGAATCGTGACTTTCCGTATCTTCTTCCCTCGAGGAGGAAATGAAGGACATTCCGTTCCTCCGAAATCCGGAAAGCTCGAACCCCTCAGTCATTGCTCGGGATGCTTCCGGGACTTTCCGATTTCTTCATTGGTCCGTCAGTTTTTGATGAGGAAACCAGCATCGAGATTGTGGCAAGGCTTCGACCTTGTGTTAGCAGCCAGAGAACGAAGCTGTCAAACGGCTCTCCACGCCGATTGGTCATTCGACTCATCGGGAAAAAATCCCGTAGCACCATCACGTCCTCTAATCGTTTTTATTCCGCGCGATCGCTCAGATCTCTTCTCCCTGTCTGACTTGTTTAGAGAAGGAAAACTGATTTCTCTCTGTCGATCGAATCGACAAAATGTTTCACCACGACATCATGACATGACCGCGCCGAATGGACAGAAAGACAATCGTGTTGCTGGTTCAAATCGCTTGCCGGAAGAATGCAGTCTTCGAAGTGGGTCATACAGGTAGGTATAAGAAAGAAGTCAGGCGAACAGCTTGGCCAGAGGCTGCCAAGCAGTCAGACAGGCGGGCGGGCGGGCTGGACGACCGAACGACTAAAAGAGCGATCGACGGACCGACAGAGGAAGCACGTTGTTGTTTATGGTTTCCAGTAGAGTCCGCTTACCCGTCGAGAAGATGTGAGAAATTACTTTGCACTGCAACTCGCTGCGGCGAACACAATACTCGCCAGTGCGGGCTGCTCGGTTCTGACTCATTAACAACTCCTACCTTCTGATTTTCAGATGATGTGGGTCTGCAAGACATCAACGCTGAGTCGTTCTGAAATTCAAAGAATCGCTCGAAGGTCTTGCGAGATTTCCAGAGAAGTGAAAGCAAGCAAGCGGTTTATTGCTGAAAAGCGGTCCGAGAGGAATCGTCGTCCGATACTCTGTGAGAGAGAGCTTGACAAGAAATATTGGTTGTAAATTGGAAGCTTGATAAAAACGAGTATCGCGAGCAGGCAGAGTACGCATGCGATGTTTTCCCATGTAGTGCTATCGATGCGTGTGGTGTTAGTGTTGTTTTTTTTATGATCTTTCTAAAAATATGATTTCAACACTCGTCGCTCGCCTCGTACACGAGACCGAGAGCCACGACGAGAAGTGAGCACCGCACATTAGCTGACCGGAGAGTTGCTCGGCTGAATTTCACCGCGTGAGAGCCGCAGGGCTCGTGCAGTTGGTTCGCTGCGAAGCAAACAGGCGGCAGTGCTTAGTCAAAAAGCAGGCCATATTTTCCACTGGCTGGTGAATGACATTTCAACTCATATTCGGCGCGCAGTGTTTCCAGACAGAGTGCATCGTGAATTCGATGCGTAATGCGGTGTCCTTAATAGCAGTGTGTCGTTTCATATCGCGGCTCTCGGACAGTCGGTCGGGTTGCTGCCCAGTTCGACTGGCAGCTAAAGAGTCGGATAATGGGAGGTGAACGCTTCGTTCTTTAAGGAGAGAAGTTCCATTCTTTAAGCGAATCTTCTCTCGTTACGTCAAAATGACTGATGACTTCTTTACTGGCCACCGAGGAACAACATGTTTCCTCCGCTCTCTGGAAAACGACTTTTCCAAAAGACATGCGTGCAGCGTGTCGGTCCCTCTTCCAGAGCGGAGAAGCAGCTCGGAATGCAGCAAAAAATACTCCCGTCGAGAATCCCTAGTTAACAAGAATAATCATTCGACGTCCCGTTCGGCGTTTCTCAGACGAAAAAGTCGAACATTCGTTGAAATTCCAAGAGGACTCGGACGATTGAATCGATCTGATTTCCCGGAAACAGATCATCATGAGAAAACGAAAAAAAAACTCTGAAACTCCGAGGAATTCGATTTCATGAAGCATCTTTCTAACGAGTTTGATTGGGAATGACTTTATTTTGATCTCGAAAACAAAGAGCTCCGCGAATGGATGGTTCATATCCGGCAATGATGTTGGATGAGTGTCATGTTTATTGTTCCTCTTCTGCTGCCGCTGTGTGCTCCATCTTGAACGATTTGTTTCACACGCTCGATCTGGCTGACGGACGTCATCACAAATCTGGCGGAGGAGAAACGCTTGCTTCATCGATCTTCCAGACAGTCAGATGGACGATTGGGTGGAGGGACGGATGAACAGACCGACGAACTGACTGACTGACTGACTGACTGACTGACTCGACCAGAGAGGAGTTCGAGGAGACAGAGAGGGATAGAGAAGAAGATAGCACAAGCAAAAGAAATATACGGAATGACGGACAGACGGAGTCGACTTCGATCGCCGATGTGCGTTTCTTCCCAATCGGGAACAAACTCGCTCCCACGCCCACTTCAAGATTGAACCGTCGTCGCGGCGAATGAAAGAATGAGCGAACTGAGTGAGGAGGAGGAAAGTCGGAATCGACGCCGGTATTCTTTCGGAAGGAACCTGGAATGATCGGAATCGCGATCTACCTTGGAAATGACTCAAACTTGTTCCTAATGACCGATGCTTCATTCCACACACGCAAAGTTGTCCAACGGTAGATCAAGAGACTCGGCCCTGGCCAAAAATTGAACAGCAGTTTCTACATCAGAGCTTTCGAGAAAATCACGAAAAAATTCCGGTCGGGTATCATTCTACATCGGGCGCAAATTTTTCCTCACTCAGATCGCTTGGATGGACGCTTTACCGGAATGCATTTGGTGGGAACGTGTGTCCCGGACCGTCCATTTCATGAATCTGACGCTTTGAAAGCTCTCGGTGTCCTCTTGCCCTGAGGGTGTCGGTCCCAAGAGGATTTCAACGCTTCCATCCGGGCCAAGTTGTTGTTCGTCAGCTCGTTTGAGGGAAATTACATCCATGGAAAGAACATGTGGCCGTCCGTCGACTCGCATTCGGGTGATCTTCCCACATCCGTCTTTCTCTGTTTCCTCCACCAGAAAGCCCGCGCAGGTAAAGCTTCGAAAGAAAGAAAGAAAGAAGGAACGGATCCCATTTCGAAAGTTGGATTCGTTTCGCATGGCTTTAGAGTTGGTTATGGCGAGCACTATCGCCTCCACCGAATGCAGGTAAAAAGCAGCGAGAACGTGTCAATGGCAGCGAATTCGCTTTTTCCCCAGAGCAGAAGAAGCGGTTAATTCGCGCGTGTTCATGCCTCCCCTTCCGCTGACGCTCAGCTTAATGTAGATGAATGAATGAAGCTCAGAAACAATTTTCTCGTTTGGTGACTTGATGTGCTGCTGTCAGTCGACCAACTCAGTCGGAGAAACATGGGTCTCGACTGACTTTGAGCGCCTGATCACCGGTGGTTTCCTCAAAGCCACTTCTCTGGCTGGCTGGGCTAGCGCAGTTCTAGTCGTGTAGGTCAGTCAGTTGCGACCGCTTCGCAGAGGCACACAACGGAAAAAAAAACGAGGTAAGAAGGGGAACCCAGAGAAAAGATCAACTGTCGGCTTTATGAAACAGCAGACAGCCCGACAAGAGCTTTACAGGCCGACAACAGAGAAACACTTGGACCCGCAAAGAAGGAAACTTTGCCGCATGGTCACCGAGACGAAGCCGCGAGTATCTGTCCGACTCTGCCTGGCCGCTCGCTAGGACCGTCCGTCCGTCCGTCTGTCATTCTGTCTCTCATTCAGTCGGTGTGTCTTGAAAAGAACAGGTGATCATCGAAAGGGAGGAGCTGAACTCAATGAGCCCACAAACGCCGGCGAACAATACCATTTGACTTCTCATATCGCTCAATCGGAGCAAGCGGGGCAACGAGCGGGCGGGCAGGCCACCGACAGGGTGGCTAAGCGGGCGTAGGAATCCGCTTTGAACTCATCGACTTTGATCTTCTGTCTCTGTACGACACCGTCTCGAGCGACAAAACCTTGGCGTTCGAAGTATGTCGACATTTTTAAAGTCAATATCCGTCTCTGATCTGGAATGGACCAATTCCGGAAGTTTCAATGAACGAAACGAACTCTACGATGTCTCTGATTTTCGAGAATTTGTAGTATATTCTTTTTTGGTTGAACTTCTCGCATGAGAAGCCTCCAGTTTCGAACGAGCTTCATCATTTGGCGTACAAACATTGGTCAATCACGACCGGCGTAGCGGACGAAGCGTGAAATTTGAAGCAGGAGTTGGATGACCCCACATCACGATATATATCTCGAACGAGTGGAAATTTTTATATCGAATCGATTCGCCTCCGGAACCCAGAATGAGTTCGCATTCATGATGACTCTCCGTGCCAGTCACTAAGACGCTTTCGATGGAAAGACCTGACGATTGCAGAAACCTCACCGACGACGACGGTCCGATGGATAACTCAGCGGGGACTCCATCGGTTGCGGTCCAATATCGAGGTACATTGGAAGCTTCGCGAAAATTCCTTCCAGAAAAAAGTCCCCTTTCACTCTGTCGACAACACCGTTACATCGCCAACCTGCGTTCTCCTGTGTTCCCATCTGACGCATCGGCGCTGTGCGGTTGGCGTGTGCCCACCTCCCAACGTACCCGGCATCCCACACTCCCGAGTCTTCTCTCGTTTTTGCTTCTTTTTCCCCGTCGATGTATAGAAAGTCTAAAATAGGAAAGAAAGATGAAAAAAACGAAAAAGATGAAAAGAGAAAAGCCCAAGCACTCGACGCTCCCGACATGCCGGCAAACGTCCCGCGCGTGTTGCTCGCCCCCTCTTGTTTGCCCGCAGTCAAACAGACAACTAGAAAAGCAGCCCCTCTTGGAAACCAGCGAGCCTATCCGCAGCATGGAGAAACATTCGCCAAACTATCGATTTTGACGAAATTGCTCGAAAACGCATTGCCGGCGAACGCAAAGGTGAGTCGGCAATTCAAGCCGCATTCAGAATCGGAAACTGCTCGAGTTTTCGATGAGAAATGAGTTTTTGAATTCTCGCGCGCGGAGTCTGACTGCGAGAGTGCGCGCAATCGAGATCTAACTTCTAGATGGGAGCTTCATGTTTTCAAAATCCGTGAAGTCCTCACTTTTGAGCCTCGGAAAATCCAGTATGAATTCGTTGGCATCGAAGAACTTTGTCGGACCAGAAGCGCACGTCGCTGACAGGATTTGTTCAATTCATTCTTTCCGTCCATCCATCCCGAATTCCACAAAAGGCCCGCGCTCCGGGAGGTTCACCCCCCCTCCCCCTGCTGAAAGTTGAGCAGCGGGTGAAAGCATTCATTGTAACTCCGTGTTTTGGTTCGAGTCGGTTTCACTCCTACCACAGGGAACAGGCGTTAGCGTCAGTCCCGTTGGCACCTGTGCTTGTCTGGCAAACGAACGCGATGGCTCTCTCGGGATCTTCGGCAGAATCTCTCTGACTCTAACAGCAGCGGCTCCATGGCCACCGTGCTCTTCCTTGCTCAAGGTCCGCCCGTACCCCCTCCAGAGCCCCTTTTCGATTGACGTCCCTCTCACGTCCCCCTGGCTCGCTCTCTCGTTCGTTCGTTCGTTCGTTCGTTCTCGCTCCCGTGCCTGAGCCTTAGGGAAGATCGTCGGTGAGGATCTGGTCGGCCGTTGGACTAGCGGGCCGGCCCGTCCGCCGCGCGGTGCTCAAACCCAATTATCTATCGATGTGATCACGACGCGACGTCGTCAAATAATTTTTCCTGCCCGTTCCTCTCTCTCTCTTTTCTATCTGTCCGTTCGTCTCTCCATCTATTTCAATGTCACTCGCTTCCTCCTTTGTTCAAAGTTGCGTCACTATCTCGATCATTCTCTCTCTCTCTCTCTCTTAGAATGATATCATTGTTTCGCGTTCATCTCCGTCAATCGGCGCGTGGGCGCCCAGAATCCGATTTTGCTGTCCGAGTTCAGTTCTCCGAACAGGGAGCGATGCCGTGATTGGACACCAGAGCAATGCGATAGTTCGAACACAATACGCCAAGCAGTGCAAACGAGTGTGTGAAACTTGAACAAAAAGCGCATTCGTTAAGTTCGTTGAAGATCCTTGGAATCGAATTGAATTCCTCGCTGTTCTCTCTCTCGGATTCCGGAAGCGATGCAGACAAAGAATCAAATCCGAGAATACGTGTGCAGCTAAAGTCTGCTCCGATCACTCGGTCATCTCGTCTATCGAGTTGGTCGAGCTTTGAATTTCTCCCGGGAAATCACTCGACTAGAGGACTCGAAATTGTGTCGAGCCCGAGAATTTATACTCTTACCGCGAAGATGAGTTTTTAGGGAGTTGCATTCCGGCAGAAACAGCCAGAATCCTGCCAAAAGTACCGAAAATCCTTTTATACGTTTAGTGCTTTTAAACGTGCCCAGGTCGGCATGCGCTTGTAGGGATCGCTGGTCACGATCTTTCAGAGCGAACACAAACTAAGACACTCGATTCTGTTCAGAGGCCTTGCCTGAGATGTCCGTTGTCCATTGATATCGACTGTGTGCCACCCATCCTGTCGATGCTTGTGAAACAAGATCTTCGAAAGAACAGAAAAAACAAGACAATCATGCTGTTCTGGAACATGTAGCACGATTTTGACAGGAGAGGGAATGGTCTTCGAAGTCATTTCACCTCATTCGGACAAAATCCTCCTTTCGCATTCAACATGTCAACAACTTTTTCGCTTGACGTATCTGTTCCCGTGTTTCGAAGGGAATCATTCCGAGTGATACGTTCTCGTTGTTTACTTTTAATGATTCGCGATATTTGTTGTGACCTTTTCTACCTTTTGCAATGAAAAGGTTAGAGTTTACTCGAAAATATGACGTCGACAGCCCTCACTTCGAGCCGAAACAAACCGATAGCTTAGAACGCTGCAGCTTGAAGAAAACTGAACAAGTTCCTTGGAATAGGCCAAATTTCTCCTTCCATCTCCTTGGGAATTCATGATGGAAGCCTCATCGCGATGGGAGCTTTTTGGTTATGAAACAAGAAATGCGGTGAGTCGGTCGATTCGTGACAGAACTCGCTACTTTCTTCGAAATATCTCCGATGCTTTCTTGCGAGTTTGTCTTGTTTCATTTTTCGCTTCTCGAATAATTCTGGAAGCGTTCATCATTCGGACCTATTCTGAATCGAGAAGTTCTCAACCTCAACCAAAAGTTCCTTCACCGAACTTGAGGAGTTCTCCGTTCGAGTCAAGGATGCTTTCGAAACACGCAGGATACCTGTGAGCAGAACGCTGCCGCGAGCGAGTCCTTCGAGACATGTCGAGAGATGGACCAGCTCTTTCCAATATGATCGAAAAATGTTCGAGTTTACTGTAATCAGCTCGCAAGGTGTCTTCCAAGTTGTTATGGAATGAAACCTCACGTTCACAAACTTCTCAGCTGCGGTGTTCGTGCCCACCGGAAAGAATCCACAGAGCATGACGCTGGCCATGAGCACGAGCCTGAGCCGCGAACGATCTACAACTTTCTCGTTGGACTTCATTCAAAGGCCACAACGCGCACCTGGAGTTCCCGAACTCTTTGCGTCGCTCGGTAGTTCCCAATGGGAGAATCTCCGACCTCGAGCTACCTGAACAACGACCGATGAGCTTCCGCTCCTGACCCCTTGCTAGCGACGCCCTGAGGAAGAAAAGAACACGGACGATTGGAGTGGGAGCGGCATCAGGACCATCATCATCAAGATCACGGTGTAACGAAGAAAAGTTGGTTTGCATGTAACGACCGCAAGTTCGTCCGAGGGCGCATCTGTCAGACATCCATCCATCCATTCGGGTTTTCACTTTCGTATGAAAGCGAGAGGGGAGCCGGTCGTATTTGCATACGAGTGGTCGCTTGTAATCCACTCGACCGAATGAAAGCCGTCGTCTCTTCCGCCGCCGTTGCTGGTGGCACCGGTATCTCTCGGCTTCCACTTACGAGTTAGGGAAGTCGTAGGTAATAAAAGAATAAAAAATAAAAACGAGAGTAGCACAGCACACCGCACCGACGAGAGACCATTTTAATGTTTGCTAAAAAGTGCGATGGCCACTTCGACGTCCGTGGGGAAATTTGAAGAACTACTCAACATCGCCGGCTGGATCCCATCTCTCGGCTGCACCTCTATTTACCCATATTCCTGCTGTAACCCCTTCTTTTCTCGTTCAGTGTTTTCGTCCGCTTCCTTCCACACTCGCTCGCTCGACCGCGAACAAAGGAGATGGACTTGCGGCCCCGAAAAAGACGTTGCAGTCATGCGGCCGGCCATCATGACTGCCGCCTGACTGCGGTGGTCATTATGAAATTCACGCTTTTCGTCCTTTCTTCTCACTTCCTTGCTTGCTTTTCGTTCTCATCTCGCTCGCTCAACGCTTCTGCTGCGGTGGCATCACCCTCAGAGTCAAAAGCAAACAAAATTGCGGCACTTTGAAGAAGACGTTTGTTTCTAGTGGGTTTGCGTACGGCCAGCTGTCCAGCTATCGCGAGCCAGTGACCCTTGACTTGACCAGAGAAGTGGTATGCGTTCTTAACGAGTTCGCTTAGCGTTTTGACAGATACGGATGTCGGCAACGTTGATTGTTCTTTGTCTGTTCCTTGATTCGGTCGCTTATGAGCGCGCAGTGAGAGTGAGTTCCGTCGCGCCTCGTTCGTCATCATTCGAATAAATCTGTATCGCAACAGCTGGTTCAGGCAGCTGCTGACAACGAACGACTTGCAGTATGCACTGACCTCCGACATTACGGACGGGGAGTCTTGCGGATCCATCTGTCAAATGACAGCACGAGTGAAAAAGATTCTCGGCTAATGACTGGGCGCTTCTGTTGTTGTAGATTCCTGATGCTCTCGAGATGCCTTTTCTCGCAGACGGTGAATCCAACAGCGATTAGTTTCTGTCCGTGATGCGTTTGCTCTGAGTGGAAGAGGCTCAGCTCATCTAGGAAACATTCATCGTTTGCCGCACCGGACTTTTGTGCGTGAACTCTTTCCCCGGAGATCGTCGTCATCTCCCACTGTCCGATGGAATTCAACGGAAAAAGAAATGTGAAGTTCACACGAGATCGAAGTTGTTGGAAGGACGTGTTTCGAAGCAGCTCAATTCCGGATCTGTCTTGAGATGTTCTGGTTTCCTTTCGGAATAATCTGTTGGGCTCTTCCAGGAGAGCGGGGTAGACAAATTAAGCTGATAAAAAAGGAGCGGACGCAAGCTCGAAGGAAGATCGGCGCATTCGAGAACAATCGTCATTGTAGTCCGGGAGGGTTGCTATTTATTTTATCGCTTTGTTCCGAATGGAGGGGCACCGCTCAGCGAAGCCTCATCTGTTTCGCCCCGTCCGCTACCGATAAGTTCCACTCCGGAAAATCTGGCTATTCGAATCTCGTTTGACACTCCACGTCCAGGTGTTCATACTCCTGAGATTGCAAAAGGCTGCACCCTGGGAGGTGGAATCGCGAGTGAACGGAGAGAAGATGCCCAAACACGTCACAATTCGTCATGCCGTTCGCTGATCATGGAAAAGGAAACACTTGTTGGATTGAATTGAACTAATCTGAGCTGTTCATTCGACAACCGAGAGTCATCACGACTGGCGGGTCTGCCTTCTCGCTTCCTTTTGTTCCCCCGAGGTGATGATGGGCCTTCTAGTGTCGGCACTGGTGGTGATTTCAACCACCGCGGAACTCCGGTTTCAGGAACAGCGGTTGGTTTGCTGGCTGGCTCGCTCGCTGGTCGAACGACAGGGCGGATGACCGGTTGAAATCAGCGGTAGACCCTAAAGAGACAATGATAGAGTGAACGGACCACTACTGTCCTTCCGTCCGTCGGTCGCTCGATTCGCGGGTGGGTATTTTGACGACTTGCTCGCTCGACACTCTGATTCCCCTGCTGCTCCGATTCCACAACTACAGCCTGTGGTCGTGGTGGTTTGTGAGAGATCGTTCAAAATCGCTTTTCGATTCGCGCCTTGTTGAATTCGCGTTGTCGGCGTCCCAATTGCAACCCGCCGTTGCCGCTGCTGTAGATCTGATTCTCCCTCTATATCAACAGTTTTCCTTTCTTCAAACAAAACGAGCGAGCGCGTTCACTCAGTGCCGCGCACACATACATACACACACTACATGAATGCCTTGCCTTTTGAAAAAGAGCAATTCGTTGAGAATGTGATCTTCGCGTGTGATTGCTGTTTGTTCGCACATTATTCCGGAGTTACTGATGACGATTGAACTCGTGATCAGAAGAGGCCATCTTCTCAATACCGTGAACACGATGATCAATGAAAAGATATTCCCACTCCGAAAGCGGGAGTTCAGACGATAAGAGTACGAATGGGCACAGAGATCGAGACTTTGTCATCGTTTTTTTGCAAATTCTCGGTCAAACACAAAGCGATTTCTTCGGAAGATTATCCCGTTTGTAAAAATTTTCGTTTCGGTCATGAGGTCTTCATACGAATGTTTCACGCGAACTAGAACTATTTCTCTCCTGGAAAGGAGCTTCTCGTGGATAAAAGGCGATATGGCAACCGTGAATGAGATTGTCAGGTAGGCTGTTAAGCATATGTGAGAACAGCGCGTCGGACCTAGAAGCCCGTCAGAAGCTGCGAATGAGTAATCGCTTCCGCGAGGGGTTCACGATTCTCCCCAGTGCTCGTCGACTGAGAGTGACTAACTGTTTGGACTGACTCGGTGGATCAGGATGTGCTGAATGTTGGCCGCTCGCTTTTCCCCCTGCTCTGGTTGATTCCATCACCGGCGCGAACACATGTGAATGATGCGCATGATGAGCGCGGTCGCTAAACCTCGATGAGTTCCAAATGTTAGATCACCTTTTGAGCACAATGTATAACACGACCACGGTAACGACGGCGGCTCAGCATCAGCATTAGACGAATGACAATAGACAGCTTTGCGGTTGCTGAGCTTAGAGTCGCTCAGGTTCGCTTAAGTGAAGATTTCCACAGTAGTCGCCCGTGGTCGAGACTTTCATCTCTGCGCTGGGCATTGTCTTCCTCGCTACGAAACAGCTAAACTCTTCTCGAGTACTCGGCTTTAAGACAAAGCTTATTCGTTCCAGCTCGTCTCATCAACATTAGAGTTGACTTTTGATTGATTTAGGTGCCATTCGAGTGATCTCGAGTTTGTTCTGGATGGAAAAGCTTCCGAAAACCGACAATCGCGTTATTTGATCCCGGCATCAGAGCAAGGAGAAGAAATTCCGCCATGTTCGAGAAGAAAGAGGGGCCGTGAACTGCGTTCCTCGCACAACGATTCCGATTCGTAGACGATGAGCATTGAGGGAAAGTTGTCGTCCTCGATCCAGGTCCACCCGTGGCTAGGATAGTTTGAGCTGTTCTCGTAGTCGAGTAGTGGTGGTGGTCGAGTACATTACGCTCGCACCTAGTTAGGAAGAGGAAGCACCAAATGGAGAAGTCAATGCCGTGGACGTGAGGGCAAACGTTGTCGACCTCCATTAAGCATAGCTGGCCATCAGAGTTCGACGGGCAAGAGGTGTCTTCTCCGATGATTTACTGAATGCATGATTTCGTTATCGTGCTCACACCACTTCTCTCCACTATAGCCTCCACGAATCACCTGACGAATCCAAACAGGATCCACTCATTGAGCTTATTCTAGATTCGTTCCGTCGTCTTGTTTGCTGTTGATGCCAACGCTTCTGGTCAGACTAAATCTCTCTACAACTATAACTATTACTAGCAGCTTGATTCAAGAGGATGTTTTCATTCCGAGAGCTTGTAAACTTGGAGAACAACAAGCGTCGTTCTTGGAGTAATTTTTCATCGCCTTAGACATGAACAGCGGCGGCAGCGTGGGCCGCAACAATGTTTGTTTAGGCTCAGTCAGATAGGACCGGATGTGGATTCACAAGTATCAAAATCAGTTGTGCGCTAGTGGAGGAACAACACTGACACCTTCATGTGGTTTCCTCCAAGAAAAGCGAATACCAAGCACCAATATTGAAAAAAACAGAGAGTCCGCCGTAGGTATGTTCTCTTGGAAACAGCGATCTCCTGAAAAAGTGACGGCGAGAATCCTCATACAACAATCCGATTCGTGAATTGATTTCCATGATACATATGGAGAAGTTTCTTCCCTCACATCGCGTCTGCCGAGCATCCGATGTGAACTTGAAAGCTCCCGCCGACCTCTCTCGGTCCCATTCCAGTATTCAGAGTTTGGGAACCTCGGCTCTTCTGCTCGGATGATCGAGAAGCTCTGATGTTCTCGAACGCTGAACGTTGACGACAGCATAAGCACAGGATGAGCTACTTCCTCTCTTTTGAAGAGAGAAACATTATTATGGCCAAGAATAACGCGGGGATTCATCTCGATGAAGCCTCCAGTTAGTAAGATGGAGCTTGCCGCAAAACCTGCTGTCGGGGCTTGATGATGAACGCACGTGAGAATCTGTGTTTGCTCAATCTAAGATCTGTTGCCTCCGGGCAACGGATCCATTTGATGCCACCGTTCGCCAATGAATAGATTGGCTCATCGAAACCAACGAAATTTCTGATTCGTTATGCCCGCGTCATCCGCACCTCCTCAGCGCTCACGTAACACTGCGAACTGAGAAGAAGTTGTGCTTTTAGCGGGGCTCTCTGATATCGCAGGAGAAAACGTTTCGATAATAATATGTACTTCAGTATCGTCAGCCAGGTTGAGAAAATGCATGAATGTCCTCCCCAAGGATCAACGACGATATTGTTGCGACGATATCATTCAGTTTCGTATCATGTGAGGGTCACGAACGAACTCTCTCGGGAACCGAACTTCAATGAATCTTGCTGAAAGTAATATTAACAGTCTTCTAGTACACGAACAGATTTACTCATCCACTTGACTATCTGTCATCCGCCGTAGTTGATCGACGAAATGTTAATTCCAGTAAGTCATTTGAAGCAGAATGATGAACGCGGTTCAATATGCGGCAGCGATAGAAAGAGAGAGAGAGAGAGAGAGACAAGAAGAGTGACGGCCAGCGATTGGACGACCCCATCAACTTTGCGTGCTGGGTGTCTCAATAGAGAACCGGTCGGCGTAGACGTCCAACCGTTGCAGCCTCTCCTCCCGTTGTGGCCGAAGGCCTCGTGAAGGTTCCCAAGCCCCCGTTTGCAACTATCATGCAGATGAATCGACGTCTATGACGCGGTCCACCAAGACGAAGCAACAAACCAACCAACTAGCCCGGCTCGCTAGTCGCCTAAGCAGCCAATGAGTGAGTGTCCGACCGAGCAGCTCGGTTGGCAATCCATCTGGCGGGTAAGCGCGGCCGTCTTATTCTTCGTCGTCCTGTTCGAAGGGTGCTCGCTTTTGGTGTTTTGTAATTCCATTCTGTAGGAAGCGAGTCGCTCATCTGGTCCGTCCGTCCGTCCGTCCTTCGGTCCGCGTGCTTGCCCGTCCGCGGAAACGACGACGGCGCCTCCAGTTTTGCCACTGCTGTGACTGGAACCGCGGCCGCCATAATAGGGTCAGAACGTAATGCCGCGGCCTGGTACCCTGTTATGCAGATGAGCGAGCGCACCGAGGGAAGACGGGGCCAGGGTGAGGCACGCGGGAAAGGGGTCCAGGGAGAAGAACGAAGCTAGCGGAGGAACGGTCGCGTCGTTGTGCTAGCTGCCCGTCTTTCGTATCGGTCGCTTTGTCCGTACGTCAGTCCGTCCGTTGGTTGGTTGGTTGGTCGTGCCGGCAGGGAGGGAGGCTGGCTTTAGGGGTCCTTAGGGGCTAAAAGCAATGAGGCGTCACTTCTAACCATGCGAGACCCACCCGCAAACCCCTCTCAATAAGCGCCCCAATATTTTTGCTCTTCAGTTGGGTCGACCCGCCGCTGATCAGGAGGGTTTCGCGTAGCCCATTTCAGCTGCTAGCCTGTTATATCCTATTGAGTGGAATCTACCTGATTCAAATCCGCGCCCATCTGACCCGGCTGTCAGCCGCTTGCTGAGTGCGTCAAACACGTAATGGACGATTTATTCCATCAGCTATGAAGCGAGATACAACTCGATTCGAAAGTCTGTGCAGTCAGTTCCCAATGTACATGGACTACAATAGAACACTATGAACAGCCGGTGTGGGCGTGTGGATCCGTTCACTCGAGTATCGACCCTGTGTCGAGCATAGGGACGGACGAACGTAAGCTTTGACGGAGTCCTCTCCACCGTATGCCTTATCGAGTCGACAACAGAGAAATCCTCGATTTCCGAAATATTTTTGCAAGAGGAGGGTGGATCTTCTCGCCGGAAGTTCGCTCATTTCTCAAATCAAAGGAGAATAATTGGATGCTGAGGAATGCTTCCACGATTTCGATCCGAGGAAGCCTCCAAGAGTTCTTCGAGCGGCTGCTCATTTTGCGTTTTCGTCGGGAAATTCGCGTGCAAAGCAGCGTGGGATGCTGCGTGGGGACTCAATTGTTCCGACGACTTGGAACAACTCCGCTTCGCTTCGTCCGTATCTCATCGTTGCCTTCCGTGCCGCCTACTCCGATTACGTTCGCCGTTAGTGTTTTTTACTCTTCTCTCCTCAAGAACACAAAAGTTCGGAACGGGGTCCGAGGAGGACTTGCTCCACCATTCAACCATCTATCGCCCAAGGGCTCTGATTGTGAGCACCTAAGCAGGCGGAGGAAAGGACGAACTGGCTCTCAGCTTGTCCTTGGTTTGTTCATCGATGGAGGAGCCAGCCGTGGAGGAGTTTAGAGACGTCGAGAGGTAAGAAACGCTGGCTGCTGTTGACCATCATCGAAGCATCGTCATCTCCTTGCCCCTTTCGAGAAAAATCCGCTTTGCCCAGTGGAAAACTCGAAAAAGCCCGAGACCAATGGCAGTTGTTGGTCGTGGCGATGATGCTTCTACGAAGCGGCCACTGGTGGTGGTGATGCCACCGACGCTACCGCTTAAAGTTGTAGAAGTTGTTTTCGAGATGGAGGCCCAACAGAGAGTTATCTCACTCGACGAGCTGATAATGATACTCCCCAGGCCTCCTGGAAGGATTTTGGAAAGAGGAACGAGCGAACCGGTGGACAAACGGGCGACACGGGACGGAGGACAAACTCGGCTTTCTTGCTGCTTGTCTGTTGTCCAAGTTGGTCAGAACGAAGGAAGAAAAACGTCGACGACGACGATCACCAAAAGATGACCCGAGCAGCTGCCGGCTGGGAACAACGCGACAGTTTAGCGAACAGAAAAAAATGAGGAAAAACGGCAAACAGTTAACGCTCACTATCGTCGACCATGTTGGCAAAATTTACAGCCATCACCGCGTCGCCGTTGTCGAAGACAGAAATCAAGATGGTTGACGTCGAGCTATGCAAGAATGTGAATGAATCGATTGATTCTTCGTTCGGCTGACTTCGTTGGATATTTTCCCGATTCGCCGGGATCCCTGATTGGCGGAGGCGAGCAAGCTGAGCTGACGACGGTCACACGTTCCGAGGGAAGTGGACACCGCTGAACTCTTTTAGACTCGGTAGATATTCCCAGCAATCGATGCGCACACGTTGAAAGAGTATGGAGATTTTTTGCGTCACACACTTCAATCCCCAAAGTACGCGACGCGACACGCGAACTGTAATCCCTGCATCTCGTTAGAGAACTTGAGCTCAGTGGCTTCGACTCGTCGCAAAGTTGATTTCGGGCCCCGGAGAATTCCGCTTCCGGACGCTGAGACTGCGACGACGGAGCCTAGCGCTATAAGAGCAGTAAGCAGCGAAGAATAGAGGGGCGATGTGATAACGTGTGCAGAGGGCTCGAATCCGACGGGGAAGCAGCGTTTTCGTCAAATTTTTCTTCGCCTATCAAATCAGACTCCTGTTCGCGATCGTCAGACAAACAACCTGCAACCTGCCTGCCGACCGAGTAGCCGCCTGCCAGGCCTGATTGTCGGAAGACAAGCAGTCTTCCTGCTTGGCAAGCAAGAGTGCAACCAGGCAAAGTCTAGCTGTAGCTAAGTGATGACGCCATAAATCCCCAATGACCTTGAGATCAGGCTCTGATGTTGTTCGGTTCATCTTTGGTATAAAGACGAGGTAGAAGAAGGCGATTCCTCGCCAGAGCATTTTGCCGTTCAAAGAAGCCCAAACGAACGAACGAACGAGTGAAGGGACGGAGAAAAAGACTTTAACGGAAAACTGCACGCACCCGCACACGCTAAGGAACACAGGCTGGTGCTCTTTACGTGAGACGTGTATGTGTGTGTGTGTTTATGGTGCTTGCCGCGGCCAGGGGTGGCGGCGACGACGACGATGGCAACGATGGAGGATGGGATGGGGGAAACGGAGGAGAGGAGAAACCTCGAAATGAGCGAGCCGGGGGAGAAACAGCCTGGTGCCTCCGCTATTGGGGGTGCTGGCAGAGAATTTTTGACAAAACGTCGTTGTTACTCGGAACGGCAAAGTCTTCCTATCGATTAAGTGATTATATCGACGATTCTTCTTCCGCCGTCGTTCGCTCGCTTGCGTTCGGTCGCTTACTGCCCCCCCACCATCCCCTGCTGGCTTGTCTGCCTCCTGGCAAGGAAGCGGCGGCGCACGCCAATGCAAAAGGTACACATACGCGCACGACCTGAAAAACGGCGAGGCACGATCCTTCAGAGCAAATAGTCGCTCACCTAACCAGTTCATTTGGCTTCCTCGTTTCCTCGCTCGCGGCGGCGAGGTCTCCGATTGAGGAATCGTGCAGCACGCGATGACAGTCACAATCGAGCGGAATGTCTGCTCATGATTCTCTTTTTCCTCCGCTCTGATTCGAGACTCTTTCCTTCTTTCTCCCTCTTTTTCGATCTTTCTTTGCAATACGCGATCGCGGTCTCGGAAATCGAAGCAGTGAATATTGAGACAAATTCACATCTATCTCTTTTCTCATGATTTCCAGCCTCGATACTCGAAGTCCGAAATGGTGGAACGGTCAGAAGTAGTGCTGATTCTTAGGCCTTCACTGACCCGTACCGTGATCGAGACCTTCTCAACGCCATTCCGAAGTGATTCAGTTGTGAACTATGATGATCTTTATTGTTTTCACTAAATGCATTGTTGAGCTTAGAGTTGATCGGTCATTCACAATGCCCGGGGTTCATCAATCAGGAGCGCATTCCATGAGATCGAGCAAATGGACGACCTTCTCTTCGGCCTCGACTTCCCGATTTTGTTGCTTCCTTCGTCATCTCCGCTGTTATCGTCGCTTTCCTAACCGGAAATAGAAGAACGCAGGGCCTGGGCGTCGACGCTTTGACAACAGAGGAAACAGACACCGATACGATGCGACTTGCTGATAAACAAACAAAGCTGACGATTCTGAACTCTTGGGCGTACAAATAGCAAACTCTTTCTCATAACAGCAAGAGTCGAGAACCGGTTATTTTGTGTTAGAATCGGGAGTTCCGCGTTCCCGATTCGAAGATTCATTCGCCATCTCGTAGAATATTATCGCTTCCATTGTTCTAAATGATTTCCTCAAGAATAGAGCGTTCAGTTGCTCTATGTTCAACCTCGCACGGGTGCACTCGCTCATAGCTTTCAACAAAAATCAACAAGATCAGCCTCAGCCATTCGTTTGCCTTGTCGACAACTTTTGTTGGCGAAAGACCGAGTGAAGAGTCCGAATCAGCAGCGCAACACTGGAATTCCATCAAGATCCTTTGAAAGCATTGCGGACGACCGACAGACCAACTGATGGATTGAACAGCATCTGTCGTGGTTTGTTTTCGTCGTTCCTGCCTTAAAGAAAGAGCAGCCAGAGCAAGAACGCAAGTAGTGCTTGAGTTGTCGTCGGTTTTTGAGCGAATTACACGAAGGAAACCAGGTCTAAAAACTGCCTGTTGACAGTGGAAGGATTCGAAGTACAGTTTTATTCGTTCTCCCTCTCCACGTTCCCCATTTATTCATTCCCACGGGGAGAACGTAATGGATTTCTTGAATACTCAACTAGTTATGGGAAGTATTCAACAGAATTCTGGCGAGGTGAAGCGAGTACCGCGATGAACTGCTTTCCATCGATGGTTCCCGAAGCAGTAAAACGATCACCAATCACTCATATTTGTGCGAATACGATCTCTTGAAGACTGAATAACCTCAACCCTTCCGACCAGGCGCGTTCGACGACGTGTAATTTAATGGTCGATCTGAGTACCCCAACAATGACAATGTGATCCTTTAAATCATTGCAATCATGGCGATCGTCCTCATCGAACAGATGAACGCGAGAACTGATGACGGCTTGATCGGAAACCGCGGCGGGCTCGACCTGGATGGATTCCCTAGGCGACAAGGGTAGGCACGCGCGCACGCGCGCCCGCGCACACAGCAAAGCCTAATCATCGGGCTTATTCGATTTCAGTTGATAGAATCAATCTAAGCGTAGTGCACGACGAAATCCATTGAGTTTCGTTCCCCGCTCCCGTTCGGCTTTCTACCTGTCTGTTCGCCGCCGCCGTCCTGCTAAATCGTCCATTCGCTCAATTTCTGCGGCTTTTCCCTGTATCTCTTTCCCTCGCGCTCGATTTGTCTCTCGCGGTGGACGGTGGTTCCAATCCAACATTCGTTAGAAAGTGTCCCTGACTTGAAGCATCGAATCGTTCACGATCGTGACATGGATGCTTTCCCTCCTTTCCCTCTATGTCACTCCATTCACTCACCAGCCCCCGAGTTTCCCGGTCTGTGCTGTCTTGGTATAGCTCTCCATTCAAATCGAAAACGAGGATTAGTCCACGACCTTTATGAGGGAAGTATGTACGTGCATGCTTTCGATGAACGTGCGTTGCACGCGGCGGTATTGTTTGAATGAACGGCCGCATGGCGAGACCGTTTAAAGTTCCAGGAGAGAATCGAGCAACACAAACACGCCGTTTGGAGACTTTCGCTCATCGTCGTCGCAGTCGCACTTACGCCGAAAAGCACTCGACGACAACAAAATTAATGACAACCGAGCGACCGACCGACCAGGCAGGTAGTCAGCAAGCCTCAGCTATCCCGCTCTTGTTCATTAGGCTCCGTTGGGAAAACGGATCGTGGGAATCGGAGACTCGGAGCTTCGAGCGGGGCAGTAGGTCGGTGAAAAGGCGTTCGCTGGCAACCAAAGAAACGGAAGAAGCTTCTGCCAAATAGTCAGTTGTTTGTATCACGCCATCACCGTTGATAGAGCCGAGTGTTCGCCGGCTCACCAGCAGACCGGCAGCTCGGCTGGAAAAACGCATTCAAACAACTCGGTATCAACTGTAGAAACTGCATCCTTGAGCGCGCGAGTCTTTTCCGTGTGTCTTCTCCTCTGCATTCCCACTGGAATTACTGCAACATCAGCTTCAACACCGTGACTCGAGAGGAAAGCTTCTGCGAACAGGAGGGAAGGGGGAGGGGGACTCGCTGTCTCCGAGAGATTCACAGATAATTCTGAAAGGAGCCCAGGAGATACCTAAAGCATTCAAGGAGGACAAGAGAGGGGCACGGCGGCGGAGGGAAAAGCGAAGCCGATGGGAAGAGGCTCTCCAAGGGAAGCGCCGTACCGTGTCAGTAGGAGCGGATTCCTAAAAAGAGATTTGCGAGGCGGGAGTAACAGTTCAAATCGCTCGGGATTGTTCATTGTAGATGAGCGGCGATGCGATCCCGGATGCTGGAGAAAAAAAAACGAGGCAAGAACTCGGATCCCGCGAACGAGTGTTTCTAGTACTGTTTTCATTTGTATTGCCTGCAGAGAAACATTGCCAGCTTACTTAGCTATAATCCGCTCGCTGTGGTGAACGTCTATTCGAGCCAAGCACAAACCGCTCGTGAAGGCATTACCATAATAGCAACCGACCAACCACGCGAGCGAGCGAGCGAGCGAGCGAGCGAACTACCTACCGAGCGACGGACGGAACAAGCAAAGCAACACAATATTATTATTAACAGCGGGACTGAGTTTAACACCGTTCACCCTCCACCTACCTCACTTATGTCGTTATCTCGGGTCACTGATGAACTCACAAAGCCGATGATGTCGAGATTCTCGGGAGCGTTTCGGATGCATGAAACAAGGGTTCCGCTACCGCGCTCCGAGGATTTCCATTTAGCGCCTCACCGTGATATTTGAATCTCCGTCTTCACGGAGATGATCTTGTCGCGTGGATTGGTGTTTTTGAATCCCAGGCGTCTTGGATATGGCGCGTTTGATCATTTAACACTCCCGACTGAATGCTAACGGCCGTCTCGACAAAGCCGAAGGTTCACGGTGCGATTCGACTCCATTTGAGACAACGCTGAAAAGACTAACGAATTCGTTCTGACAGTTGGGAACTATTTGTTTCGGCATAAGACCTTGCCCTGTTCGTCGTGCGCCGGATCGTGTTTCGGGATAATGTATTTCTCCTTTTCCTCGTTCCATTCCTCTTATTCCTCGGCCTGCCTTCCTTCCTTCCTTCGCTCCTGCTTCGCATTTCTTTTCTTGGGCTTACTCGGCTTCCCCTGAAAAAGGTTCAGCGCTTGTCGCACGACAGATCCCACAGTTGATTCCGGTCGGTACAAGATGCTGGTGAGGGTTAAACGAGCCGCCTGAACCTTAGGCAGTAACGAAGGGAGAAGACGGAGCAGGAGGAGGAGAAGAAACGGATCGGAAGGAGCCAAATCCGCTTTGAAGATATCTCAAGAGCAAGGCATTCAGAATCAAGCGTGTCGTCCTTCTTCTTCCATGTGGGCGGGAGCTCAAAACAATATAAAACCGGGACGGCAATAAAGATTCAGAAGGTGTTCTTCGAGCTGCAGGGCTTCAGCTGGAAATACAGAAGGACAGACTGAGGGCCGGTCGGTCGGATGGATGGATGGATTGTCGGCCAGACGACCAGCCGCCTGGAGGAAGTGAGGAGATGGCGCCAGTGGGGGAAAAACGGGGAGGCCGGAATCGTAAGCGACTCACAAAAGAACGGACTCATTGCCTCTATACGAGTCGACACCGCGGAGCTTCAAGGGGATCGAAACCCTTGTTCTTCACCGACGCCGACGACAACAGCAGCGGATGTGGGAACCTCGTGGGGAATTGCGATGCTGCGGGCACGGCTTTTCCTGCAAAATGCTCTGTCGTAATTCTCTCGACAAGTGCTCTATTACTGTCTGAATAACATCGTGTCGAGATCAGGAGACTCTATTCCTGAAAAATTGCGTCGTCGGCCCGGATCGAATTCCTTGGAAAGATCACCGGAGTCGAGCCCCGGAAATGACTTACATGAGTGGTTAGCGCACTAAGCAGGGCACGAGAGCACACAACTTCCAGAATAGATTTGGTTTCACGTCTTTAGGCACTGAGGAAAGTGCTCTCACTTAGTATGGGAGCGATTATCACGTTTTCCATTCTGTTCGGGTCTATACGGATTTGATTCATGGCCTATCATCCCGCGTCCCCGAGCAACTGACAACAACAAAAAGCGACGACGAATCGTCACAGATTCCGAATCGTCGGGATGGAATCTTGGTAAGAGAAAATCTTTCTTGACCTGCTTGCCCCGAACAAGCTCATTGCCTCTAGATACGTATGTGCGGGCCGTGAAGTGAGGTCGTCTGAATCAGGACAACCAACAATTTTTCATAATTTTCGTTTCGCAGCGAGGGGAAAGAGAATCGGCGGATCACGACTGTCTCTCTGACTTCGGAGAACTGTGCACGCAATTCTGTTTCTTCCCCTGTCTCGCTCGAACCGAGTGGGGCACCGAAATTAATCACAGATGATGGATGATGAAAGAAATTCATCGACAAACCATGAAATCTAGAGAGGCGAAGACAGGGAGTTCGAGAGCCCCTGTATCAGTGTATTCATCAGACGGTTTTCTCGCGGACTGGAATGTGCCTCTTTTGCGGAAGTGAAATTGTCGTCTTTCTGCTGATGTCGCTGTTGTTGCCAGATGTTGAAGATTCTTCTTCAAGCAGTTAACTCACCAGTAGCGGTTTGTAATCGAAAACGCCAATCTCACGACATTGTTTCGTCTCTGGCTACTGAGGTTAATCAGCCAGGTGAATCGAGGTCGTGTCCGATTGTCGAATGCCACCGGAACAGCGACAGAAAGAGCCGCGAATAACGAGATGAAGCTCTAGAGGAATTCTGCCGCCGCCGGCTGCCCTGCTCTGCGGCAGAACTTGAAGGCAAACGAGTGATCGAACCAGTGGACCAAGAAGCTGTCTAGAGCGAATGTCTTGGTGATTTTCCAGCTGCTTCACCGGTCGGGCTGCTTCACAGTCTGATGAACAGCCGACTGGAACGATTTAATTCGAGACACAATTGAAACATAGTCCATCTTCAATGACAGTTTATGGACCTCTTATCTCGGTTCCTTCTTCGTTTGCTCGTCCAGGAGCTACGGGACTCGCCTACCTAGACACCGTTCGTGTGACGGGTCACTTAATCACTCAATCGGTCAGTTAGTCTATGTTAAGGTTGCTTGCTTGCTCAGCTCGCTGAAGAATCACTCAGACGGTGTTGAGGTTGTCACATGCCCTTACGAACGATTTGCTGGATTTTGACAAAAAAAAAAAGGAAAAGATCGAAAGAGGCTCGCCGTAGATCCGTTAACGAAGAACACCAACGCAACAGTAGGATAAGAAAGCAATGCAATAGCTTCATTGTTCGTGTTATTCCAAAAATCTCTGAACACACCCAGAAGGAGTGATCCGCCGCGCCGTGATGGAATGGTTCGATGCTTAGATAAACTCATCATCTGAAAAGCTGAGCAGTCGCGGAGTTTCTCTCGTCGAACAGGTCTTACGTCTCTCCAAGCTCGCTTCACGGGGAACGAACTAGCTGTTCTTGATAGTTTGATTCGTTATTAGCTTTCTATATTCGTCGGCCTGTTCGGTACATTGAAGTCGACCGTGTTTCTACGTTTTGGCCGCGCATCGTTCTCGGTCCACGAGCTAAGCGATCGCTGTATCGGCTGCTTAATATTCTACAACAATTGGCCTTGGGTCGAACTTTACTGCCTTGAGTTGCGCTATCGAAAAATGGCTAATGATCCTTCTTGGCGATGTGGGCGATAAGTTTTCGTCCGTGAATGACCGTGAGCGAATATGTCCATAGCCGAAGAGGAGGCATGAGCGATTGAAGGCTATCAAGAGAGCCGTTTGAAGTGACAAGAGCTGCTGCCGAGCATAGAGGGCCTTGCGGCTGCATGTCCGCTGCCTCCATCGTTCCCTCGCTCGCTCGCTCGCCTGCCTGCCTGCCTGCCTGCCTGCCTTCCTGCCTCGATGGTCAGTTCGCTTGGTCGGTCGCTTGGTCAGACGGATAATTACGAGCAATCGATATTCGAAGCGGCTTATCTTTTATCTCGAGTCCATTTTCTTTCCCTCCCTCCCTCCCCGCGCTTGCTTGCTTTCTTCCTTCTATCTCCGTCCCGCGCTCACTGGCTGCACGGGAAAGCGGCGAGCATTCCGTCAGTGCGTCCGTTCGTTCGTTCGTTCGTCCACCAGCCAGGCAGGAAAGCGAGCGAGGGAGCGAGCAGACAAGCACGCTGGTGATATACATACCATACATCTACATAAATTGCCATTATCGACATTTTTATGCGTCCCGCTTGCGAGCGCGCGGATTGCTGCTGGCTAGCCGCCGTCGACCGACCGAGGGAGCGGTCACTCGATTTTTTCAGCCGTCAAAAGCAAGCAGTTCCCGGAATCGACTAGAGGTGCGAATTTCTATAAGTTTTCTCTTCAAAGAGCGAATGACTGGCTGGCTGGAATGTTGAACCGTCGGAGCTCTTCTTCAGCCTCCCTTTCCTCATTGCTGACCGGAGCAAACGGCAGCAAATTTCCTCCTTTCTCGAGGAACCTCGAAAATGAAGTGCTTGAGTATTAATTCGAACAGCACGGCATTGGAGGAACAACGGACAAGGCGACCAAGACATCCGAGAAAATCCAGATGTCGCATTCCCAGGCATCGAACCGCACTCCCGGACTTACACACACACACACACTCGTCGACAGAGAGAAAGGAGAAAAATAGCGAAGGAAAGAAGAAAGAGAAAAATAGATAGAAGATGGAAGTGACTGCAGCCACAGCCACTCCGAAGGCAGAGGAAAGGAACTGAGCTACCTGGTCCGCTCGCCGGAGTGCGGAACATATTTCCCCGCTTTTATTTCCTTTCGACTTCGAACAGATGGTTCTTGGGCACGAGCTCCTTTCACGTTTGAAATGAGTGACCCACCAAACGTCCGTTTTAAGCAGCGAGCCACTGACTGACCGAGTCTGTCAACGCGGCGACGGAGTTCCTATTCCGATCGCGTAGACTTCTGGAACCCCCGCGACCGCTTGATTGCGGAGTGGTCAGCTGGCCTACAGGTCACTCCGAGTACGGTCAAGCGTGTTTCTCACGCAAGCTCATCCGGCCTCAATGTGCTGCATAAAGAGGTCAAGCTTCAATGTGCATGAGCCCGATCGGCGAGCATGCCCGAACTAGTCCTGGCATTCTTCGGACATCGCGTAACGCGTCTGGAAGCTCCCGGACAGCATTGATTCGGTGTCAGCTCTGAGAAAGGATTCCAGAGGTTCTATCGAGCGGAGTTGGAGCCGCTTGAGCATACGGCCTACCGCCGAGTGTCAGAGGTAAAAGTTATGTGGGCAACTGGACAAACAGGCAGGCCCCCGGTGTCGTCAAGCGCTGGAACATTCGCCAGCTGAGCAAAACACTTTGAAAAGTTTGCCGTTGAGAAGAGTTTCACCGGCTCCGGGGCCTAGTTGGCTCCGAACGCCCAGTTGACGGTCGACGGTCGGTGTTCGGAGGTTCGAACCGACAAACGTTCTTCGCGACAAACGCGTCTCTATACGCAAATTCGTAGACCAGTCAACGAGCGAAACGACTCCTCTAAACGCTTGCATGTTTTATTGCCTCGTAAAATATGGCGTCGACGTTGTTTTAGTTCGGTGGAAATTCATTCCGTAGAAGCCACTCTTGTCATAAAGCAAGTCAGCGTATGAGCGTAGCGAGCACCCGAGCAAGCAGGGAACCGGAGCGGCGGCGGCGGCGGTGAGATGATTTTGGCAGGCGCAGTTTGTTTGTTTCGTAACGTCTAGTCTCAACTGCAGGCTCGAATATGTGAACCTGGATTTTAATAGCCTTGGACTCGTAGACCTCTGGAAGCAATCCTGCGACTGAGCATGATTTTCCCGATTGAAAATGCCCCGAAGTCTTGCCAAATCCTTCATCGAGCAAAGAGTACCTCCCAGTGCTTCAACATCAACGACTCCGCGCCAACAGATTCAGAGGGAATTCCTGTTTCTGGTCTTCCCGACGTCATGGACTTGCGGAAAGGGCTCGGCGCTCAAGCCCCCCGTGCAGGGAACGAGCTCCGCTGAAATAATAGACATCGATTTTAACGGAGTAACTTTGTCATGGTTAAAAAGATTACGTCAAACTTTGAGTGGACAGCTTGTTCTATTAAGAGTCTCAAACGACGTTGATAATAATTACGGAAAGTGGTTGGTCCCCGTTCCCGCCATCGAACGGCAGCAGATGCTGCTGTCTCGTCTCTGTTCTTGTGCTCGGTCCTCCTCGCGCTTCGCTTTCCTCTCCTCCTAATCTGCATGATCCTACTCTCACTGATCAGGTACTGCCGTGTGCGGAGGGCGTCCTCCTGTGTCTCTCGCGATACCTAGACGAAGAGCGGCGTCATTTGGTTGTCCGTCAGCCCAGCACAAACTTGCACATCTTGTTCCTTTGAGAAAAGAATAAAAAAATCTCAGGCAAATCTTTATGATCAAACTATGTAGAAGACGAGCCCATTGCGAACGCTATTGGTCTCTCAGGATCATCAACTCCACCGCCGCCGCTGCCGCCGCCGGTCCAATCGAAGCGCCATTGTCGTTCTCGCACACGACCTCGACGTCGTCCTTGGATGTCTACGGAAGAACAAAAAGGGCATGCGAGGTAACGAACGACAATTTCAGCTAAAAACTCTCACAGCGAAGAGCCAACACGAGGGATCGGGGAATGTACTTTCCCTCTTCCTTTGTTTGCAGCTATCGGAGAAGCAATCGTCCAATTGTGTCGACGGCTTGCTTTCCGAATCAGTTCGCGACGACGACGACGACGGATGGCTGCAGGGAGGGTCAGAGATTAGAATCGGTCAAAGTGAAAAGTTATACAAGTTTCAGATCTCTTTCCAGCGTTCTGTTCGCTTCAGATTCCCTCAGATCTGCTTCCTCCATACGGAGAGTCGTAGATCGTCTTGAGAGTCCGATTCAGAAATAGTACGGAAACAAAAGGCGGCGGACCTTCTCGCAAACTTTGTTGCTCTCTGTTCAGATTCGGTGGCAGGGTCTGCTGTTGTAGATTTGCCGGAAACCTTTCTTTTTTCGCCATTCGTAATAAAAAAAAAGAGAGGCGAGAAGGAAAACTTTTCCTTTGTGTTGCGGCTGTACGTGGGATGCGGAAGGAGGGAAGGCTAAGGGGAGGCGGATGAGTGTCAGAGGCTTGAAATAATAAATAAATTCTTCTCAATTTAACGCGGCTTATCTTCCGCTATTGGAAAAAAAATCGTTGTTTTCCTTCCGAAGTTATGATAAGAGAATGAGGCGAGTCGGAAGCCAGCTGCCGACAAGCGAGCCTTGAAAGCTAAAGGATCGCTCGCACAAAACACTCCCGAATAGATGTCAGCAAGCACCCCGAAAACCGAAGAATGAAGATCACAAGGATGGTCATAGCGAGCGCGTTTTCGATTTGAGATGCTCAGCACGGGAACGGGACTCAAAAGTAGAAACTTAGAAATAGCAGATTCTTTCTCGGAACCTCAACGAACCCTTGTACTAAAAAGTCGAGAAACGCAGAGGAAATGCATTCGAACGCGTGTTCACAACTCCGGAAATACAAAACTTCGAATGGATTTCCACTGATTTCCGCTGAAGCTGAGGTTTTCAATTGAATCTCGGCGGGGAGAGACAGGCTTGAATTTCAAGTACTCTCGTTACCATCACGATTCATTTATCGAGCTGGTGTTCGTCGGCGAGTGTTGAAAACGAGCTCAGTCAGTGGTGATGAATGAGCTGTCATTCGAGGTGGAAGCTTCGAGCTCGCTCTGTCCGACCGACTGACTGACCGACCGACCGCGACTCACATTTCGCTCAAATGCCGCTGAAAACGCTGAATTTGATTCCTTTTGTTCCGACCTCTCTCGGTCACCAGGTACAGATGGCGCGACAGCAGCGGCTGCCGCGCCGGCGTCGTCCACCGAAAGAGTCTCGACAGCGTCCTCGTTCGTTTCGAGCGGGCGTCTCGTGCTTCGTCATCGCGGATTCATCTTGAGAAAGTCGTCTTGATTTCTTTGGGAATTTTCTGCCCTGCGCGCTCCTCGTCGCGGTCACCGGCCCTCCAGGGACATCGGACCGCTGTCATTCAAGAGACGAAAAAGATCTGCTCATCCCTCTTCCGTTGTTCTCTCTGTGCGACACGCGGGACGGGACGGATTCGGGAGCGTCAGACACCTTGTACGCTGTCACCGTCACTTATGTCGGCCAACAGGAGCAACTGCAGCGATATTTCTCTCTCAGACGGAGGAGCGAGCTCACGACAGAGAGTGGCCGCTGATTCCGCTCACTCTCCATCGGGAAACAGCATTTCCATCGGTTGCCATTCTCAGAGGACGAAATTTCCTCACGAGGGAAATGTTTTAAAGCTCATATTTGAAGTTTGTCCTAGACTGCCACCACGACGCACAAAAGAAAAAAAAACTCGGAAACTCCACCAAAAATGAGGCGTTGGCAGGCGGTGCCGGAATCTGAGCAAACGATCGGGCGAACTCCTGTCGCCGAAAGAAGAAAGATCACAAGGTGAATTTAGTGTTGACATTGCAAAGAGCTGCTAGCCCGAGGCAAGAGACAGTTCCTCTGCTCCTCGTCACGTAGTAATCGACGGTAGTCGCTGCCGTGGCTCCGTTGACGATACCGACCGACATGTTTAAGTAGCGAATGTTGACCTTTCATGCGGTGGTTTCGCTGAAGCGTCGCGAGACTTTTGTTTATCCATTGAAACATCTTCGCCGATCGAATAGAAACAGGATGGAGTGTACGATAACGTCTGTTGCTCGCTGCGGGTATCGTGGCGGCGGCGGGAAACGATCGGCTTGGATATCGGAAAAGCCCGTTTCGGACCTCTTGAACGAGTGGCCATCGCGCGCTCATCCTCTCCCTGGCGAAGGATAGATTCTTCAAAAAAGATCCCTCTACGAACGAGACGACGAGAAGTGGAAAGGCGAGAATTTGCTAATTTATAAGATCCTCCCAACAGCTCCCGAGAGAGTTTGCTTATCACAGAACGGAGAAAGATTCAGTTTTGAACCACTATTAAGCGCAAATCCGAACTTGATTGATTCGTGACGGAGTATTTTCTCTAGTTGGCGATGACTAAGGCGACAACGACAGCAGCAGCAGCCTATCAATTTCCTCTTCTCGAACTCTCCCTTTTTTCCCTAACAAGGATCCGCTGTCCAGCCTTTCGAAAGCGAGTTTTCGTGTATATGTTATGAGAGAGTTCGTGTGCAGCGCTCCGGTGTGTCTGTCCGTGTGTCTATCGGTCTGTACTTTCGAACTATCGGGTGAGGCTGTTAAACGCAGACTTTCTCCAAACAGGTGAAGGCCATTGATATCCCGGCTGCATACAGCACCTTTCTCGTCTCACATGGCTCGTCATCTTTCGTGCTCTGACAAGTATCGCCGCCTCGCACCTTGGGGCTTCATGATATGCGGCCTGTCCCTAATGAATTAATGGGACGCCCTCTTATATCCTTTCTCCAACACAGCCACCGTTGCGAGTATCAGCTCAGCAGCCTTAGTGAACATTTGAGTCCGAACTTTGTTGTTGCATCTAGATTGCCATCTGCTCCAGCCGTAGACTTCGCACCAAGCAAGTGTTCGTGTCGAGCACATTCTCCATGTTTTTGGAGATCAGTCCAATCGGTCCTGTTGGATGATTCGAAAAGAGTTTTCTCTTAATGGCGAATCACTAACGAGCCGATTCTGAGGTTCTGGTAGTCCAGTGTTCCATCAGGGTGACCGAAACCCCGGTATAGGGATCTAGATGTCTGATGGAATTTCGAAGTTGTTCCTGAATCCAATGAGGACAATCAGTCGGTTCTCTTTCTGTCATGGAGATACGCGGAATAATTACGAAATCTAGCGGAATGCCAACTTACGAATCTCGAATTCAAGAAGAAATTCACGAAATAGATACTCTGCTCTTTCCCTTTCGACAGACACACGAGTTCATCTCACGCGATGAAAGCTCTCCTTTGTCCGACTCGGACTGATGTCTTTTGGGGCGATTCATAGAAACTTCGATTAAGTGATCTTGAAATTTTATCCGAGGAGGAATCCGATTCCGATCCACTCGCCTCGCGCATTATGAACTGCGAGAACTCGTTCCGAGAGCTATTTTGTTCTCGAGCTGCCGAAAGAGAATAATCTGTTCGTCCAAGCGACTGGCTCTAAATCTCATTTGGGTAACCGAGTGAAGGAACGGAACGGGGAGAATTATCGCCTCCGCTCGAGACTATTCTCGGTACTGCCAATCCGTATCTCGGCCTCTCATGCTCGATGTCGAAACATCCGAAATTAATTCACTCGTCTGATAAATCAGTTGAACTATTAGAATAAAGCCGGACGTTGTAATTCGATTGAATTCAGCGATCGTTGACGAGAGTCTGGACGATTCCCGTCGATTCGATATTACATTCATCGAAATCGAAAGATTCTGAGCGAATACGGAGTGCGGGCAGAGCATATCGATCGCGCGCTGCGACGGAGGGACCAGTCAAGTTCAAACTAGGACAATTAATTGCTCGACGCAGCCACCGCGAGCTCGCTTACAACCGACCCCGAGTGCGGCCTGTCAGGATTCGAACGGCTAGGAAGCCAGGAGTGCCAGGAGGCTTGTCCTGAATGTCAATTCGGGGTGCGCGCGGCTGAGAAGAAAAAATGACAGAACGGAATCTCCGACATTCTGAGCGCTATAATTGTCGTGGTGTTTGATTTTCGCGACGAGAATCGAAGGTCGAGGAGGAAGCTTTTGCGCCCGCGGTCGAATCTTTGTCTTCGGGAGATTTTCGTCCGCAAGGTGAACGGGTAAAGCGGAGCGGTCGAACTCAAGGGAACGAGTTCGCCGTAATTAGTTCCAATCAAGCTATGTTAGCTGGCGTGTTAGAGCTCTTCTCTCGTTTGAGATAATGATTTTTCTTCAACTCGTTCTTCGTTGTCGTGTACGCGCGCTCGTCAGTCTGTTTGGCTCTTGGTGAGGAGTCTTCTCTCGCATTTAATTGCTTCACCTTCGACTCGCTCGTTCTTTTTCACTCCCATCACCTCCGACTTTGCAGGAACACATGTTCTGTCCTGACTCCCGAAAACTGAACAAGACGACTCAGGGTCGAAACTCCGATTCCTTTCCTAAAACAAGTTCTCTGTTTCCACGAGCTCGCTATACGCCGTTTGAGGAACTCGGGCCGTCGATTCCAAGTTTCCGGAGTGGGGACGAGGACCGAGAAGGAGGGGAATTCCACGTCCACACTGTTGGGGCCCGCGTTGTCGACGATTCTGTCTAAAAATCGGGAATCCAATCGATTCGGTGGAGTCTCCTCTGGAGGTATGGAGGTTTCGTTTCGAGCTTCTACTCGTCCGATGAATCGCACAGCTCTAAGAAACAATATCTGACTCTACGTAGGTATAAACAAGACTCGTGAACGGACTCGATGGCGAACACTCTTTCTCTAACCTCCCCTCAGTTCGGAGGAAAAAGTCAGTAAATCAGCAGAGTGAGCGATCTGAGCAGAGTTCGTGAAAGAGATCGAATCGGATCTCGGAGGTCAAAATTATGGACTGCGAAAATCTAAGGTCCAGACGTTGATTGGAGGGCGAGTCAATGAGAACGACGATAGAGAAAGCTCATCCCAATATCTATGAGAGTGGGCCTCGCCATATGTAGTGTTGGCTTTTTAACAGCTGACACGAACACGTAAACAATTTGTATTGAGAAGATTTCTTCCCTGAATCTCGTGAGCGAGCGGAACCGGGTCATCGCTGAACTGTGCTGCCGCAGCTGCCACAAAACACTGACGACGCCGCGACGCCGACGAAGATAGCGGGCTCCTGAACGCTACCGCTGTCATCTGCACTTCGCGCGCTCATGAAAGCGCAGCAGTAAAAGTGCAATAAACGTTTGGGCAAAAACATCAACTCGCGACAACCACCTGCCACGAGCGCGGCCGCCTGAGCGACAACCGGTCCCTGATAGGGAGGCGGTCCGTGAATTCCAGCAACAAACACCGATGCGGAAACGCGGTCGCTGAAAGAAACATTTGTTTCTTTTTTTCTCCATCGACTCGCGTACCGTATAATCAGCATAATTTCGAAATTATTAGAAAACGATTATCTTGGGGGCGTATTCAGCGCTGCATGTCAGTACGTGGCATGGCTAGCATACGCGCTGCTTCATTTGCCTAAAAGGCCAGTCGTTGACTGCCTGGCTGTCCTTTCGTCCATCCACCGCCTCTACACACCGGCGGCATTGCGGTGAGCGGTCCGATGGCCTTGAGAACGGAGACTGATTTTCCTCCGAATGTAAATGCGAACAACTGACACCTCCTTTCGTCGAGCTAATTCCTCCCGTTTTCGGCAAGTCTCCGCGGAAAATTGATTCTCTGGTCGACTTTCTTTCTGATTCGGACAACCGAGAGGAGCATCATGTTTTTCACGTAAATGATTCGGACGGAAATGTTGAAATCGTTGACTGTGGTCATCGGGCTTCCGGGGCATGTACACAGATGTTCAAAATCCGGGCGATCCGATGTTCCTTCGAGAGTTGAACAACGACGAATCGATGTCCAAAAGAACCATGGATGGAAAAGACGGACGTAAGCCTATTCTGCAAGAACATCTCACTTCGCACGGGGCCGAACGCTGATTCCGTCGTCGTCTACCCACGTATCCGAAAATTTCCGTTCGTTCCTAGACCGGAAATCAGTCAGATGGAGTTCCGACTCTCCCTCTCAAGTTCGATTCTGGCCTCTATCCGGAGCCAGCAATACTCAGATCAAAGATTATTGATTTTCGACACTACAGTTTCTTTTTTACATTAATATCATTGTTTTATTTATTATTATTATTATTATTATTATTATATGAGACAGCACACGGCGTGCAATGGAACTGCTGTCGATTTCGGAAAGGAAGCAATTCGGAAAAGTCACTGATAAAAAATACGGTGTTTTGACACCCGGCAACCAGAGGCAGCGCTGTCATTCATTATGGAAATTAATTTCTCGGAACGCCTCCTCATGTTGAACATTTTCCCGACTCGATATCTGGCGAAGCGCTCCGCACATCCTTCCTAAGTTGCCCTGCCCATTTTCAAACAGAAAGAGAGAGAGGAAGAGGAAAGAAGAATTGGAACATCTTGAATCTGTCAGACTTGACATAAACTCAATCGCATCGTCGGGCTCAGACATGAGAAGGAAAAGAAGCAGCATTTCCCCCGTTTCTCGCGCACAAGATTTCCAAGATTTTTCCTCCCGCGCTTCTTTCCCTTCCCGAGCTTTTTTGAATCCTTCAGAACAACTGTATCTCCCTCTCCTCTCGCTGGTGGCTTGTATCGTTCTCCCTTAGCGTTCGCTCATCATCGAAGCTCTCAGAACAAAATGGTCGTTCTTCGGCATTCTCCTACTGCTATTTCGCCGAGGAGAGTGTCCTCCTTTCCATTTCACCCCTGTCCACCATCCGTTGGCTGCGCGGTATCTTTTCTGTTATTCCTCACAAGGTTACATCTGATTTCGATTTTGGAGCCGGCGAGCCCAGCTCGGCGACCCGCACTTCCCCGTCGACTTCCGACCGACGGCTTTCAGCTCGTAGTTTTCGAAAG
This sequence comes from Neoseiulus cucumeris, assembly GCA_021527715.1. Taxonomy (NCBI): domain Eukaryota; kingdom Metazoa; phylum Arthropoda; class Arachnida; order Mesostigmata; family Phytoseiidae; genus Neoseiulus; species Neoseiulus cucumeris. Next base: position 423,378 of record JAJSRV010000081.1, on the reverse strand, counting down.
AGCACCATAGAGTTATTTCCGTATATCTTGAGAAAAGCGTTGGCTGTCGGCGACTCCCCGGGCGAGAGCAAACATATCTCTCTCGACTTTGAAGCAATGTCTTTCGCTCGAAATTTGAAATGGGAGAAACTTCCGCAATTCTCACAGAGCTTTCCGGTTGTTTCTGATCTGAAGTTGTTATCCATCGATAGCTTCGAGCAGATAAATTGGGAGCAGCGGTGCAATAATTCGATGTTTTAGAAATTTCTCAGAGATTCTCCGCTAGCGTTTCGTTTCCCGCGTTGGTGTCCGGCGGTGTCTTTCGAAACTTTTCCACCGCAGGTTGTGATAACCTGCTTGTAAGTTGACGAGCGGAGAAAGTGCTCGGACGACAAAGTTCCGGCTCTCTGGAAACACTTGTCACCGCAGCTCAAAGCTGGGTTTTCCGACCGACGACGAGAGAGGAAGAGGCACGTCAATGCTTACCGAACGAAAAACCATCCGAAGACACGGGATGTCTCGACATCACACGAGGCTCCTCAGCAAAACTGAGAAATACATTTTGACGTCCTTTCGGCTCTCCTGAATGATGAAAGTATATTTCCCCTCGACATCTCAAAAATCCAGGAGACTTTCGTTGCATGTTGACAACTTTTGCAACATCGATTCTCTCCCGGCCGTCATACGTTTGCCTCCCACTCCTGAAGTTCCCCGGTTCGAAATTTTCGACTGAATCCTTTTCATGCGGACAATGCCTGACTGCGAACTTACGGATAAATCAAATATGGGACCGAATTTCTATGGGATTCGATATCAGACGATTGGGGGCTGATGATTCGTTGATCTCAAGTGGGGAATTATTTTAACTTGAGCTCGTTTCTCTTTCCAGGTGAGAGTTGCGAAGTCTTTTCATCCAGAATTCATCGACATTGAGAGCGCTTTCACTCGGCGGGAGTGAGGGAAGTTGAGCAAGAAGCCAAATCGTGACTGAAGAGAGAGGACCTCGGAAGAGTTTGCTTGCACAGATTAACACGATGAAAGAGCGGGATTCGCCGCCCGTGTTGCTACATCCTTAACGGGCGACCACGACTACGGAACGTGTGTAAATATTTCACCAGGGCCAATGGCCATCAAATCAGTCGAGTTGAAGTCCTCCCAGGGGAAAGATTCACGCGACACCTCCGCAACCGCCGGTTCCAGCAGTTAATGAGGCTTTTCTGGATCCGAAAAACAGGCTTTCAAATAATAGATTGTCAACGTTGTTAGAATATTGGTGACCTATGGCGATTTTTGTGAAGTTTTTTCTGTTTGCTGCCTCCCTTCGACCCTCCGCAAGATGCGGAATTTGACATCAGAAATCAACGAGACCTGAGGAGTCGGCTTCAGCGGCCTCAGATGTCGAATCTAAGGCTTTCGTTCCGACCATGACAGTTATGAAGCGGAGAAAAATAAGGAACTTGGTATTCGATGTTTAGTTTGTTGTGTTCTGATCCCTCCGTAAGTTGAAGCGATGCTCGACGAGTTGGCGAAAGACCCTTCTGCAACGAGCGAGTCGCTGAGGTCCCGCGAGGTCGACCCGGAGTCGGAGCGAGTTTGAACTTTCGGCTCCTCCTGTAGTAGACGAGGTCAAGATTGATAGAACGCTGAAACATAAACAGAAGCACGAAGAGAACAACGATGGCCGACGGTCGACTGGCGCAGCATCGAGAGCCGGGCGATCCAGTGATGAGCCGAACATGAGGAGATTTAGTGTTCTGACCGATAACGTGTCGTCGTCGGCGTTGTCGCCGTTGTCATCATTAACACCAACTTCGAGCTTTAGCGAGCGAGCGAGCGGGTCTTGCTGTATGTCCTTCTCCAATGCGGGGGACCTCTTCTGCCGTGCCGCTGCCGATGACACGCTTGTTGTCGGCGACGTCATCGTTGACGTCGTCGCTTGCATCGGGAGACCGGAACATCTGAGAGCACGAGAGTGAAAGCAGCGGCGGCAGCGGCAGCAGGAGCAGCGAGAGCATCATGACAGCTCACAACGGCCGCGGCAGCTTATCTGCGTTAGTTATCTGTGTTGTAGCCTAATCCCTCATTCATCGCTTCCTTCCACGTAAATCAGGCCTGTCCGTCAAACGGTGTTTTTCCTCCGTCAGCAGCTTATTATTTAATTAATGGAAGCTCTCCCCAGGACAGCAGAAGCGGCAGCGACAGCGCACAAGGGCCAGGCTGTCGTCCCGTTGCTTCTGTATGTTCTCTTTCTTTCATGGGCGCTGGTGCCGTCCGCCCTCGTCGCTTTCCTCTCAGAAAACTAAAAATGAGCGTATCGTTTGGCTATCTTCCTCCCTATTTATCGGTACTGTAGAGTGGGGATCCAGAGGAAGGCAGATTGACAGACAGACAGACTCACACACGCACGGACGCACGCACACAGAAGTGTTATGAGGGCCTGGCCTGTTCGAACCGATGGGTTGGTTGGCTGTCGGACGGACGGACGGACGAGCAACCTGCCTAGCTTCACAAGTATTCCTTCAAACAAGGTATTAATTAACCCCAGCAGCTTGCAGCCAGGCCCGGCAGCACGTGGAACGTCGGTGACGCCGCCGATCATGAGGATAGTGAGGATGATGATGATGATCGTGGTAGAGGCGGCGGCGGCGGCGGCGGCTGCGGCGGCGGTAGAAACAGCAGTAGCAAAGCCGAGGGAAAAGTGTACTCACGACGGCCATACTTTCCTGTCAAAGCTCATAGAAGCAGTCTCCAATAGATTGATAATATACACTGACTGAGCGTATCTCAAAGCAAGCAATAAAAATTCTTGGAAAATCCGACGGCCGTGGGTTTTTCTTCAACGAATCGATTTTTCCCACTTCGTGAGAGGGAAAACTTTCTCCTTGGAAAGGATCAGGGTGAGCGTTCATCGCTCTCATGTGGCTGGCTTTTCTGTCAATTCATGGTCCTGAATCAAAAAAGAGATCTCTTGTTCCGCCGGAGCAACAGTGCTTCAAGAAGCTGAAAATTCAAAACCTCGTTCGAAACAAGGAGATAGCTGCTCAGTTGAACTTTGCTCTAGGAGGTTCGACACATTCAGTGACCTCGTGCTACTACCGCCTGCGAATCTGTTCGTTCATCAGTCCGTTTGTCTGTCCGTGAAGACGGTTGCTTTCCCCTCCGTTCGTTCCATTTTCTCATTCTCTGCTGCTAAGAGGCCGGCGCGTGTATGAACGTGGCGTTAATCGCCACCTGTCATGCCAACAGCGGCCTGCACTGACCACTGTTGTTTGGCAGCACGCGCCGCTTTACCCTTCGGACTCGGTTGTGACCATTGTTCCTTACAGTAAGAGAGCGAGCGGGTGTGTGCTATGACACAAAGGGGACACAAAGCAGCAGCATCAGCGTCAGAGGAATAACAGGGGAAAAAAACGGAGGAAAACACAGAAAGAGGGAGGGTCTAGATAAAAGAAAGGCAAGCAATTAGGCTAGGCGTGGTGAAGGTGCTGCCGCTTCTGCTTTTACTACTGCGGCGTCAACGCTGGCGTCGTCGGCAGCATAAGGGGCAAAGGCATCAACGGCGGCAACGAGACCAGCGCCGGCAGAAGAGGCCGCGAGATGGACAAAGTAGGCGAGGCTAGGCTTTTTCTCATTCATCCATCCATCCATCCGTTTGTCTGTTCGTCCGTTTTCGTAGGTCCACCGGGCGGGCAGGCGGGCGAACCAACGAACGAGCGACCAACCAATCTCTCCATTAACAGTTATTATTCTTGTTTGGCCTCGGCAGCAGCCGTTTTTTCCTTCGTTCTCTCTTCCCGTGCTCTCCGTCAGAGATCCTGTCGGAGATCCCCGCCGAGGGGAGCTCCGTAAGGGAACCCCGCGAGGGAGCCCCTCAAGGGGTCTTCATCTCCTGCACCGCCTTCTCTACTTGTTTCTCCTCTTTTTGTTCTCAGCAGACACTGGCGCTCGGTCCTCCCCGCGTACGCACTCGCACACACATGGAGACTATTGTCACCTCCACTGCCTCTCACTCTCACAGTCGCTCACTCAGGCTGCCGACGACCAAATGTCCGCTGAACACGCGACCTCATGACCTTTCGTTCATCGTAACCTTTTTTTTTTGTTTCCTAGAAAGAAACCACTAAGTTGCACTAGCGGCAAGGCCTTCCGACCCACCCGACAACTGCATAGAGCTTTCATAACATCAACAAAAGAGAAAGACATCCCGACGAAGCGACAAATAGAGCTCACTCAGATGCACACACGAGCACAAAAATCCAGATCTCTGTCGAAGCAGCGCGGCCCAGGAAATAGTCAGCCACCGGAATGTAACAGACAACCTCGCATTTGAGCTTTTCTTGAGGATCTGGCGCGACACGCAGTGGACGACATATTCGAAAGTGAAATGTCTACCCGTGACTAGCTACGGGTTACCTGAATCGGTTGTCTTGGGAGAAAGGACAACTTGAAAGGGGGTTTCGGAAGATGTACATTGGAGCATACGCGTTCTCGTCATGGAATCATGGAAGCACTTCCAATTGAAAGATTCCCCCTGTTGCTGCCTCTGGTGACAATTCGTAGGGATCGGTGAATATTTAGCAGATAGGTAGAATGCGAATTATCGAATGGATTGATTCTGCGATTTTCTTGGGGTCATGGCCCCGGCCAATCGAAGGCCACACGTTGCACATCTCTGTAGCTATGATGTTGCGCATCAACATGACGAGCAACCCCGTTCTGAGCCGTAGTTGACTGCGTCCTGAGTCATGAAGCTCAACACGGGTGTCGAAGGAACGGTAGTCAAAATACGCCCCGACGATTGCATTCAGAAGACTCGTGGTGAGGTCGTCCACACTCTGATTTCATGATGCCAGAATGGCTCTTTCGAGTAGGCGCTCCTGACTGAGAGAGCCTGAGCGATGTTTGGGTACATCCCATCGAGTAGGTCTGGAATTCGATTCACCAGGATACAAGCATCCTACTTCAGCTTCATCCGCCACTGAATTGGTATGTATTTCCTCCTTTCTGGCTGGTTACAACGAACCGTGCGGGACCGGCTGAACTCTTCGTTGTATCGAGAGTCCGTCAGCATCGTACCCTATGAAAGGCTGGCCAAACCAAACTTTATTTGCAGTCACTTCAATTGAAAGTCCGCAATGACGGTATTCTTTGTAACGAGCTTTCACTGAACTCGAAGGATTCTAGCTCCAATCTGCTTCAGTGGCCTCGGGCGACCTCCGGTTCCCATGATTTCGTTTTTGAAAATCGGACGACCCGTGCTGAGCTATGAACTCCGAGCGAGGTTATCGAGACGTCCCGCGCAACATGATTGCTATGTAATATGCTGACATAATATTTGCCTTATTGATGTCAACGGATATATGGAAGAATGGGTGAATTCCGAAGACCCCGATGTCAATTGCGATTTACCCTCAGATCTCGAGCAGAAGACTTCTTTTCGTTGCTGTACCCGGATTTGGCCCCGGAAGTTGGCTTGCTGCTCCTGCTTGAGGAAGACGGGCATCCTGGAAAAAGATCTCGATTCGGAAATGCAAGCAAAAACGCAGAACGGACGCAGAAAAAAATGAATCCGATTCTGGAGTTCTTCTGAGAACCACTGGAACAGTCGGACGTGATTAAGATCCAGGCTCAGGCGAGTTTGCCGATCTTCAATTCAGCGCAATGACCGAATTCCTTACGATCAAAACCTCAGAGATAACCTGCCACTAGGCTCCTGAATCCTGAAGTCCTTAGAACAAGGGGGAGCAGTGGGCTGCCCCTGAAATGAGGAGAAGTGCCGCGAGATAAAATGAAAGGGGCCGGTCGTTGATCGCGCTTTCCACGCCATCTTTTGTTGTACCTTCTCCTCCTCGTCCTCCTTCTCGTCGTTGTCGTGTGTTCTTGTTGGTATCGTTAGACGGCATTCATTGATTCATTGTTGACAGGCACGATGTGCTTCACTTCCACTTCAGCATTCAGTTTGCCTGCAACGTGGCTTGGTAGTCGCGCGACCGGCTTCCCCGCTCGCTCGCTCGCTTGCTTACCTGGCCTTTTGGCTGCTTGCCTCGCCCACCTGGCAAAAGCACGAGCAGACGACCCTCCCGCCATGCCTCCCCTTTCTGCTCTGGCTCACGTTAATCGACGCCGCGTTGCTCGTGAATGTAAGCACCACATAACATTGTTGAGCTTGTGCTTCCAGCCCCTCCGTCAAATAGCTAACAAAGAAAGTAAAGAACGGAGGAATGAAGAAAAAGGCGGCAGCGGTTGCGGCTGACTCGTTAGAGGCAAAGCCTGCAATGTCTCAGCCCCATATCTTCGGGATGGGGGGGCCGTAGGGAGGGGGCAGGGGGAAGACAATACAGCTTCCCAACTGATACCGTTGTCTGGAGGACCAAGAGAAGAACCCTGAAGAACCCCTTTCGGCGGCTCCATTCCTCTCTCTGGGTCCTCCTCCGCTGCTGGTGATGCTACGCCGCCGTCTTGCTTCGTCTTTCTCGGTATACGGCGCGGCGGCCCCTAAGACTGAGACGCTGCTGCCACCGTCGCCGTCGCTGAAACAAGTCAAGGGAACAACCTACGGGGTATCTAGATAGTCGGGCGGCGAGCGAGCGAATAATACAGCTGGGTGTGGTCGGTCGGTCGCTCGGCCTGTCGGCTGGTCGGGCGGCCGGCAGGCAACATCAGCAGCCTACAACCGGCTTTGCCTACAGAGGATAAAGGAGTGCAGCACGATATCAAAATCACGGAAGGAGAGCAAAAGCAACTGCTAATACTACAAAAGCCTTGAGCAAGCTGCGAGTGAGCAGCTAGTCGACCGCCCGGCCCGCGAGGCGCTCGCCAAGTTGTCCACAGGCAGTTGGCACAGACAGTGGTGAAGTCACTCAACACGCACACTCAGCCGAAGGCGGCGACAAATCCGCGCCTCATTGCGGCAATAAGCGAACTTCAAGGCAATGCACTCCTCTGTGTGGTTCTGGACGTCCCTCAAAGAGCAACAGCGTTGAAGACTCCGCCGACTGACCTTGGAGCAGACCTTGCGCCTTCCAAGGTTCCTTTATCCTGACACCTGTTCGTTCCTGCAAAGGTCAGCTGGTGAGAGCAATAATGAAAGGCGTTTTTGGTGCAGAAGAGCTCGATTCATCTCCGGTGCAGAACGTCTTTCACGTCGTGAGACGTTGATCGACTTGGCCTCACAGGGATCACTATTTTATAAATTGAGTGAATGATTGTCTCTCAGATTTGGTTTCCATTAATTGATTGATTGATTGATTCGAATAGGCCTGCGGAGAGTCACGGTTCAAAGTGTTCTATCTGCCCTTGGAGGGTGGTCTTGCGGTGAGGTTTTCCGTCGACGTCGTTCGAAGATATCTTTGGGCTCAGTAGGTTACTTGAATGTTTTCTATTCCGGCAAGCTGTGCCCTACAATCGCTGCCGCGGCCGATGTCCCGAGATAATTGGCCATTTTTGATGAGCACGCTAGTGAGCGCGCTGCCGACATCGTGAAGATTTTGAAGCAAGAGATAAAGAGACAGAATCGACTGGATAAAAGCGAGTTTGCGAGCCAGATTCGAGGTCGAAGCGTTGGGCGGGGTTGGTGACCTTCCAACCACCGCCACTGCCTTGCCGCAACATATAAATGGAATCCTCTTGCGAATAGCATGACGTTCGCTGTAGGCCATTCGCCAATCTGGCCGCGTATCCACCCTCGTCGTATACGCCCGCCCGCCAGCCAGCCAGCTAGCCGCCTACTCGGTCTCTCGGTTGGTCGTAGCCGCCAATCGCAACTGTCAAATTTTTCGTCAATCTGATTTCTCGACTCTCGACCATAGCAGGTCAATGTTATGGCTTTGATGATCAATGAAGGAAACGATGGCGAGCAACTCTTCGATGGTTTCGAAATTCGTCATCGCCCTCTGCTACTGGTTCGATATTCGACGAAAGCGATAGTTGAGAGGGTTCATAGGCCTGTTTTGCCATATTCCCTCGTCTGCCGCGACGTCTCGGATGCCCCCAAATCATGAAGCGACATCGTCCAAAATCCGGTCCAAAACATTTGCAAATAATTTCACTAGATGTCGCTCAAACGGTTCGGAACGGAAAACTTCTAGAATCTCAAACGCATGGGAATCAGGATGAGGAGTCTGACGCTCAAAATACAACAACCGGATAAGCGTTTCTCCGAACTCCGGCTTTAGTTGCCGCTAATGTATGAGCATTGCTCTGAAAGGTCAGAAATGCCGGTGCAACTTCACGGCGACGTCGTTCCAATTTGCAGCTTGCGTCTCGAAAGCTCCACAGCGGACGTGGAGCAATGTTTTAAAAGTGGTATCCTTTGTTCTTTTGCAACGATGGCGTTTGTCCCTCGGTGCGTTGGTTGGTGCACCCTACCGTCTGTTCGTTCGTTCGTTCGTTTGTTTGAACAGAGAAGTCAGCTGTGACAGATGAACTTCAGCTCAGTGATCGGTATGGAAATTACAGCGGCCTACCTGACCCTCGATCGGATGTTTGCAGTCTACAGCACGATCGACGGAGAGCACTTCAATAATAAATTTAGGTTTCGATGTAGGCGTTCGGGCTTGCTGGTCTCGCGAGAAGCCTGATCGCCGCTATATTCAAATGGATTTCTTCTCGATGATCAAATTGATTGTTGGCTAACCGAATTTGGATAGCTGTGCTTTGAGTGATGTGGTTCAACGCCAAACAGGCCGTGAATGCGAGAGACCCTCCTCGTTCCGATTTCTCGATATCTATCTTTTGAATTCTTGAGAGAAAATCATCCACCGACGAGAGCGCATCATAGAGAAACTGCCTCTACACGCTGTATATTGGGAAACCGTAGCGGCAAACTGATATCGTCGTTGATGTTGAACGAGTTTCCCCGCTCGCCTGATATCCTGCCATGAAGAAGCCAATCGTCACACAGATATCGGAAGCACAGGAAGCAGTTGCGAGCGAGATGATTTGTATCAACGACAAGCAAGGCGGCTGCAGATAGACGGCCGTAACAACAGCAGCAGCAACGCCCCGGACAGTGGCAGCAGAAATTCATTGTGGTAACTGTGGAAGATTGTTCGGCAAATTTGTCTCTATTCAAAAGCTATCAGACAGCTTATTCTGGTTGTTATTGCCACCGTTATCGTGCTGCGAGGTTGAACAACATGAGCATCGAAGGCGGTCCTCGAATCCACAATTGAGTCGCAGTCTTCTCGGAGTTAATGCAATCGGTCATGGGACGAAGGTCCAGAGAGATTGTTTCGACTATTGTGCGTTGTAGTTGGAATAAATCTCCGCTTTTCCAGGAATCCATTCTCCAGGACTTGAGGGACGAGATACTTCTTCCCTCGGAAAGCGTCCACTATGGTGGAGTATAAGTCCGACAAATCATTGCGGCTTTAACTCATGGCAGAATGCTGGCTCGACTTCAGATTATAGTTCAGTTCGGGAAGGTCGAACCATCTCGGCCGCCGATCGGTGTCTTGGAAGGTTAATCAAGGATTTGGCAATCTCGATCTCCTTCTCAATACACCCTCCGCCGCAGCCGCCGCCGCTGCTGCTGCCGAGGCCGCTTCGGGCTCAATTCACCGTTCGAACAAAAGGACGCACGGATGGACGAAGCAAAGGACAGCGGAGAGACTTTATCCCGGTGAGGCAGCGCGCAGGCGAGCTTGCGAGCGACCTAGGAAGAAATAATACCATTATTCAAGCCATGCAGGGGTACGGACAGACGGACCAGCAGGCAGGCAGGCAGACAGACAATACCTTAAGCTCGCCGTATGTCAGTTTGATCATTGCTGCCTGCTCGACCTTTGCTTCTCCGAACGCGTTTGCCGCTGGTGTAGCAATTGTCTTGACAGAGATCCCAGGCTTCCCTGACGTACAACCTGCATCTCATACGTCGACTGGGGAGCGCACTCCCGATTCCCGTATCCCATTCCCAGGCGACGGCTCTCTGCTCCTCCTCGTCGATCCTGAATTCGCTTTTGTCGTCCTCTTCATCGTCATTTGTGGGCGTTATCCTTTTGAAAAATGCTCGGGATTTCTCTCAGATAGATGTTCAGCGTTTCTCTGCAATGATAGAGGCGTTCACAGAAAGATCCCGATGAACCTGATGTGAGATTGGAAGCTTTCGCGGATTATCTTGACGACACTATTATCACTCGGGGGAAGGGAAGGAAGGGGGGGGGAAGCGGCGGTCTATCAACTAAATCTTGCAGGAAGACGTTTCCGCGGAGGGCATTGGATCAGACGATGCCGGTGTCCATTGTTTTCAAGGTCGGACGGGATGAGGCTTCTTGACGGACGCGAAGTGCATAAGTCGAATCCTCGATCGAGGCATTTAAGAATCTTCGGCGGAATGGAGCCGAAAAGACTCACAACGAGTTCGTTTTCGGCGTAACTCGATCGCGAGATGCGAAGACTCGAAGTCCCTGTGTTGGCCGGCTTCTGTTGGCAAGTGCTCCTTATGGCATTGAACGCAACAAAAGACGCAAGATGCATCGGGCTCTATTGAAGGCGAGACGCCGCTTGCAGAGCGACATGTTCTGCAACAACGACTAGATAGTTCCGCTCTAGTCGAACTTCTTGGGTTTGTTTCCCGTAGCACTACAGTTCCTCGTTCACGGAGCGCGTCGACAATCGAGGTCGATTCGTTCCGTTTTTCGCTCTAGGCATCGAAGACGTTCCAGTTGGATCGGTTCTCGTATTCGGACATCTTGTCGATCAGATTCGTGCCGGACGATCTCACCAAAGAGCTGCGAGAAAAAGAGCCTTGTGTAAATGATGAAGCGGACAATGGATAAACGGTTCAATTCTCCACTAGCACTTGAAACCCAACCACTGTGAGCTGGGACTCCTGATTGGGATGGACTGCCGCCATTTCTGCTTTCAAGAAGAGGAGTTTGTCCACCTTCTCGCCCGGTTGTTCGTTCTTTCGTTCACTTACTCGTTCGTTCCTTCTCTCCGGTACGTTGTCGTATCCTGCAGAAGTCTCACATCACCGTTTCAAAGATCTCACCGAAATGTAGCTATGAGTATCTCGGTGGAGGATGGCGACCGAGAGTTTGTGACTTCGATTTCCGCAAAGCTTTGAGTCAATCAAACAAACCGATGATGGAAACGTTTTCTCCGCGACTAGATTTGAGGAAGGTTTCTTCTTCCTTTCTTTCTTTCGAATGGTTCTGGCGGCGGTGGTTGCTCGGAGCTACGATAGCTGACTTCATCTTGGAATTCTCCCATTTTTTCATCTTCCAAAGGTTTCTCTTCCTGGCAAAGCACAATATGATGCTGCTTGCGGATCACTATCTCCCGCTCTGACGAAAAGAAGTCTCGACGGCCTCTGCTCAAAACCCCATTGGGTACCTACACGACGCAGAGAGAGTGAGACTCGCGCAAGAAATGCTTTTCAAAAGCAGACTGGGAAGAGAGAGAACTTCGTTTTGAGCTCCTTGGGCGTTTGCATTCGTATTTTTTGCCGAGAAAAATTCTGCGAAAAATCATTCAATGAAATTTCCGTAGCTCTGTTGACGTCGAACCAACCGGCCGGCTGTGGCGTCTTCGGTCCGCAGCAACCGGCAGTGCGGACACTTTCGTGGGGACCCTTGGTGTTTATGGCCGCAGCTCCGACTGGAATCTGTCTCAAAACGAGCTCGAGTCCTTTTCGCGCATAACAAGATCAGATCTACACACTCGCTATTCGAGATTTGTCTCTCACAGAACAAGTCTAAGCCTTACTTTCAAACGCCTCGACGACAAATCCCTTCCAGCCAGCGGTCTCGACTTGTTTTCCTTCAGAAGTACCTTCGTTCCCGGCGCGGCTCGTCCACCGGAAAGATTTTTCTTGGAATTTTCCGGACTACAACCTCGTGTCGACAAATACTGGAAAGTTCGAGAGTTACTTCCGATAACAATGAACCGAGATGTCACTGAGCGTTAGGTCAGGAGAGCAACGCGGTATCGCCCACTCGGCAACAGAGCGAACACTAAAAGAGAAGATCACACGCGGAGTTGCAGGTGTTGATGGCAGCAACGACGAACGAATAAAGAGTCGGTAGTTTCCGAGCGAGCCGCCAGTGCCAGTATCAACCGCGAACTAAGGCGAGCTAATAAATAAGAAAGAGAAAAACCTCGCTAATGGGGCGTGAGGCCAATTTCGCTTTAGGCAGGCCGAGCAGCAACGCAACCTGGCTCGGTTACTGTTCGTGGGAACAAACGGCGACAACGGAAAATTTGGAATCGGAGCCAAGGCCGAGACTCGCTCCCATCCGATCGTCAGCTTTCTGATTCAGACACCTGACTTCAGCGAAGGAGGGGAACTGCTTACATTAAACGACGACTGTGGAGCAGCATTTTCCTCAGGACGCTCGTCCCCTCTCCACCCCTTCCCCTGTTGTTATTGCTGCTGACGAAAAGCTCAGTCAGACGAAGGCGTGCCTGTCACTGTCGTCACGGCAATGATGGACAATTAGAGAAGCGGAGACGAACCGAGGGAAGGGAAGCTGAAGGAAGAGGTCATATCGTGACCGAGGGTTTCCTCACATAGTTGGCCGAGTGGATGTCCATCTAGTCGTCAAGTGCCCTCAGCTGCGAATGCTCTCTCGACTCGAACGCCGGCGGTGGCAAATGCGGGTAAGCGAGTTGGGCAACAGTCAGCCAGGCGAGCGAACGAAAAGGCCGGGTAATCGATAGTCGAGTACTCGTCTCGATGTGCAGCTCATTCAGAGAAACTTGAGAAACTTCGAGATCCCTTCTTGACGTTGATTCAATATCCCGCATAGGTTGCTCGAGTCAAATCCCCTCGATGTGATCTCCTGATTGTCCATATCAAGCTGATGAGTTGGTTTGCTGGCTCAGACTATCGGCGGTTGTATTCTCTCGGCGGAAGACCTTCATGAGATGAATCCTGTTCACTGCGCGTGGAAGACTGAAGATTCGAGGAACAACCTGAACTTGAACCTGCGCCCCTGGAATCCTCAAGATCGGGACTCGCGTATCAGGATGCGCGGCCGGCAGGCGGGTGTAGAGATTGAATGAATAGTTGCAAGTGTACGAGCTATAAATCGAATATCATACCAGAAGCTGTCCTTCTACATCAGCTTGCTAACAGCCGCAAGCTGTAAAGTAGCCATAGGAGGCCGTAAAGCACTTGTGTTGTCAGCCTGTCATACGAGAACGGCTGCTATCTTTTGCCAATTAGCCACCGCTGCCACGCAGCGTTCCTCTCGACGAAATCCGCATATTCGTAAAACATGGAGCGTGTGTTCACAAACGGCCTCGAGCGAATCCCGCAGAAGGTTCTCGGAGGAGGTTTCCCGCCCACATGACTTGGTCACGCTACGTGCCTCAAGAAGTTTTGCTCTCGGCGTGAAACGAAGCCTGTTATTCAATTCCTCGTGCGAGAGACATATTCTCACGGTGTCTCGTATCTGATGGCCAAAATATATAACTTCAATCCACTCGATTATCGTACCTGTCGCTCGCTCATGAGATTCCGAGTCTAATTCTCTCGGGGATTTCCTCGTGTTCGTTTCGAGTTCGGAATCTTAGAAAACGTATTGAATCGAGTAAGGAAGGTCTCGCTTCGTATTTCGTGTGCAGGCCGCAGAATGAAGTCTGCTGAAAACTTTGAATGAACGGAGAAACGGTCTTCGGTCGAGTGAACCGAGGAGGAAAGGATGATCATATTGTCGTTACTGGGTGTTTTTTCTTCGTTCGTCAGCCAACACAGCACAAAAATCGGGGTGACCTTTGGGTAACATATGTTGCCTTATGAAGTTTGGCTTTGGGCGGCGAAACGAGGAAGGGGTTCGGTCACTTGTCGTCCTTATTTTTAGCAACAGAATCCGCCCCCGTTCTCTCTGGCTCCTCTCTTGTACTCTGTTCTCGCCCTGTGGATTATCAGGTTCGCCCTTTTTTGGATTTCTATGCTCACGTCCGCCGTCTTCTCCTTTTCACCAAAGTCCACGCGTTGGAACGGAGCGGATACTCATAGAGTGATTCACACTCCGGGATCCTGGCCCTCGTCTGTCTGCTACGTCGCCGTTCGTTGATGCAAAATCAGCGTTTTCGGGATCCGTCCGGTCGAGTGATGCTAGCAGTCCGCAACATGATCTCGAGGACGTGAATCTCTATTTCCACTCGTGCTGTTACCTGCGAGAAAGTCGTCGATGCAGTCGACGTCAAAAGACACAGCCAAGGGAGCTCCAGAGACTACGGAGCGGGACTGGTCTGGCAGCAGTGCCGCTCCTGCGCAGACAGACACGAGACCTGCAAGACCGGTAATACCTCATCAGCGATGCAAATGTCAAATCCTAGAGAGAAGAACGTCCGGATCCGTTCAGTCAACGGGTAGCTGCCTGAAACTGTTCGGTGCTGAACTCGCCCAGCCCCGCTTCACCGTCGCCTCGCGTGCTCCGGATTCGCGGCTCCTGTCGTGAGTTCAATTTACCATTTTCCGCGCTCTTCCTTCCCCAGATTCAATTTCTATCAATCTACCTTGGGCTTTGTCACCAAACCCGTCACTTGACCATGGCCTTGAAGCAAAATCTTTTCCCCCTTCTCCCTTTCCTGGAGAATCTTTTGCTTACTTTTCGCGGATGAGTTCGTTTTTTAAGGGAGAGACGAGTCAGCGAGTCAGTTCGTCCAAATCCGACGCGCAATATGCCTCAACGACTTCGTAGCGCTCGACGGCTGACTCCTCACAGCGTGCAGCCGACGGGGCCTTCTCGTTCAGCGTTTTAGTGCTTTCGTTTTTCGTCCGTATCTTCATCTTTTCCTCTCAGTTTTTGGAACGTCTGTTCACGGAACGAATCCAGCCAGCCTGCCGACAGTCAGTCAGTCACTGAGTCAACTACCTCGACTGGCAAAGTCCAACAATAGAGGCGGCAGCAGGCGCAAATTCGTTCTTTCTGCTCCTCTCAGCCTCGTAGTATATCTCGTGACTCTTCATTTGACTGCCTCCTCTTTCAGTCTTGGATCGAATGCGTGAGATCGCATTCGCGACACTCGCCGCGCCGTTCTCTGGACTCGATAACCCTGAGCCGACCCGAAAGAAACCTTGTGGGGGCCGGAAACTGGTTTAGAACCACGAAACGGACAAGTGGTCATGGGTGAAATCGTTGTAAACTCATGCGAACGTTCATTTCCATCACGCACAATCTCTCTTCCCTGTGTCGGCCCATTTGCTCCTTCCTGCGGCCACTGATGTCGTTGTGACGAGTTATAATCCATTTTTAGCGTGCCAAGCCGAATTCGCCTCCCAACGACAACGTCGAAGATGACGTCGGCAAAGACAAAGACAACGTCGACGGAAGAGACCGCGAAGGTTTTTGTCATGCACGTTGGTCCGTTTATCCATTCGTGGATTCGTCGCTACGTCGGTCGCCTTGCACGCTGCTGTGCGTTATTTCCTGAGTCGAACTGCAGCCAGCCTCACGATGATGATAACGGTCGCTTTATTCTCTGTTTTTTTCTTTTCTCGTTCGCATGGCTTCTTCCTTGTTTCCTTTCAATGATGTTTCCGCTCGTATTTTTGCCTCCGTCTTACAACCGCAAAAGACCATGATCGGATCACTATCATGTCTATCTAGACCCACATACACAGCTGGAATCCATCGCTCGATATCTGTCCGAAAACTTGCGATCGATTCATCCTCGTAAATAGAACTCATGGTACTGATATGCCGGAATGGCTCACGTTCCTGCGGTTGCCAAACTTAAACAAATTGTCGATCGACGGCGTTTTTTGCTGCACGACTGTATTCTTCCTCAATATTAAAGCGCAAGGCCTGGCCGTAAACGGTTTCGCTATCTGCACTCTTGTGGCCGTCGTGTGTGGACGGAGCAACGGCATCGGCGAGAACGTGGTTCGCCGAAAGCACTTTTCGACGCGTGCAACATTCACACGTCGTCTACTCTTTGTCGTTCCTTACCGATACCTTTTTTTTTGTTCGTTCGCGCTCGTTTTCCAACTGCTCTTCTTTCCCTGTTGAACGTGCCGTGTTCCCAGAGTCACGATTTGGAAATTCCTCTCCACCTACCAAAATAGTTCCTCGGTTACGTTTGGTCGGGTTCTGCGATTCGCTCTCGAATTTCAAGCCAAGCCGGCCGGCCGGCTGGCCCTCGAATCCCCGTTGGTGAAATATGGAACGAAAGCCACAAATAACGACAAAAGGACAATATCACGAGGCTGTTGCAAAATACACCAACTTCTTAGCCTTTTATTCGTCGTAAGGACGGGAAGGAGTCGTAACAGACTCGGGAGCGCGTGAAATGTTCACGCATTATCGCGAATCACATTCCCGAACAAGTTTTCGGCATTCACCATTGAATCGCTGCCGAGAGGACAGAGAAGCGTAGACTATCGGCTCCCCGATTGAGAAGTCGCACGAAAATTGTTGAATTTCATCCCATCTCACAGGCCGTTTTTTGCGCTTTGTGTCCGTTATGCAAGCGAGCCGAACGGCCGGCCGTTTGTTCATCGAATGGGTCTCCGTGCCGGCAATTCGACTTCACGAAAGCTTTCGTCGCCGCTCCTACTGTTGCTGCTCTATGGATCTAAAAAGATAACTGCGGCTCGCGTCGCTTCGGAGCGACTTCCGCTATGACGTCATTTCCTTTGCTATTACTCTGCTTGCCTACTTGTCTATCCGCCAGCCACGCAGTCGGCGTGCTCGCCTGGTGGGGCAGGCCTGATGGCAACGGCGGGTGTTTGGCGCGTTCGGCTTGAATTTGGGCGGAAAGCGTGGCTCGACGTGGCGCTTGTTCTCAAATCGTAAGTCTGCCCCTCCCGACGGCGTTCCTTTTCCACAAAAGATCCCCCGTCGCTTCCCGTGCAGACGACGGATCACGACAGTGGGCCATTACGCTGCTGGTTGTCCCGTTAGTGGCTTTGTTGGTCACAGGAGGAATGGGCGTCGAGCCCAATACTTGTAGCTTGTAGCCATTCTGTCAAGCGCCAGGGAGAGCGTACATACAAATCATCAGGCCAATACAGCAAGCGCGCGTCGGAAACTTCGGAACTCTAGTGGAAACAGACGCCTCCTGACCACAAACAGGAAACCGGGTGGCACCAGCGAGCAAGCATGAATTTCGACGTCGAAACCGCATAGTGGGACCGTGTGTTCTGTTTTGACTATCTCTCCCATAGTCTCCAGGTGGGAATCTTACTTACTTTCCCCAGGTTGCCGGATTCTGTGTGATCGTTGTTGTGCCGTGTTCTAGGGAACTATATGTGTGTATGATTTCCACGGGGAAAATTCCTCTCCAAACTGGTGAGACGAAATCAGAGAGTAAGTTTGTCGAAGACATTCTCCTGGAAATCGTCCGAAAGTGAACTCTGCGCGGGTCGGATTGCTTTCTGAATTTTTGGTCGTCGTCTCAAGAAATCAGTACAAGCAAGCAAGCAAGCAGACAGACAGACACATCAGCCTTCAAGAATGAGAGAGGTGACTATCTGACTGACTCTCAGGCTGGCTGCGTTGAGTCTTGAAGAGTTGCTCAGCCGGCAAAAGAAGAGCTCGCTTGCTGCAGAAGAGCACTTTTTTTTTCTGCAGTTTATTCAGAGCAGACACGTAGACTGCGGACGAAAGCTCGAGGGACGGATGGCAGACACTGAGGAGGATTGAGGCATAGGTTGCAGCAGGAGCAGAAGGGACTTCGCCCGTCCCTCGGGAACAACGGCAACGCAATCACATCTGAAATATTGAATCACACTTCATCCTTCCGAGAAGAGAAGAGTTCTTCCTCGCCGCGAACTCCTTCCGCCACCGCATTTCATCGCGAGCTCATCCGAGTAGTCGAAATAAGAAAATTTGGAACGTGCTGTAAGCCTTCCTGTGACAGAATGGAACCGATTTTTCTAGATGTCGTCTCGAACATCTCTCGCAGAACCACCGAATTCAGATGTCTTCGGCGAGTGACGTCAGTCGCGGCGTCCCTTGTGATGGGGACGCCTTCGGATGCGTAAAACAATTTTTGTAGGACGAGTCGAGAACAAGTTTCTGTCTGTGAGGTTTGGCACGCCGTCTGACGATGTCTGTTGCGTGTTCAGAAATCAAAACAACCTTAGAAGAGAAACAAAACTGCGGAAAGCTCGATAGCACACACGGAAAGACTACAAATAAGCGCTTCCCGAGCGTAGCCGAGTATCTATCTATCTATCGGTCGACCGGGAACGGATGGACTCGTGTATCGCGAAGACTAAATAAGCGGTGTAAGCTCGAGCTGATTGCTCATTTTCATTTGCACCGCGTTCCTCTGTGCCGCATTCACTTGAAACCTACTCATGCTGCAACTTGACGATTGGGACAAGGGGAGAACAAGGACGACGAGGAGGAGGAGACCGAGGAATAGGAGAAGGAGGCGTGAAGTAACGCCACAACAACTTCATACTGAATATTCATGATGAACAGAGAACACAACGAACAATATGTTACAGGTCGTTTATTCACCCACCACTCGGCACCGCGGTCTCTCTGTTCGGCTCCGAGCTTCGAGCGCTTTGCCTCAGACCCTTCGCTTTGCTCTGGAACTCCTTCCACTTCAATGGACGTCAACAATTTCCGAGTTTGGCAAGCGTTTTAGTTGAACAGATTCCGAAATGAGAAGTGTGTCTTCATCACTTCGTTGAACGACACCAGAACCCACTATCGATGCTTTGCCGAGAATTCCTTCTGCCTTCGCTCACCAAGAACAAACTGAACATTCAGTCTTTGTGCTGCTTATTCGGAACGGGGACACATTCTCCGAATGAAATATCCTCGACAGTTCCAGTGAAGTACTGGCAGCCGCGAAGTCGGCATATTTTATCGTGGTCTCCCAATGTTCGTTCCAGCGCGCAAACAAGTCGAGCTGTCGTGTGTTATTACACTGGCTCGCCACAGAAGTTCGACCAGTGACGCATTCGGAGACTCTCGGTGGCCGAGGGCGATCCAGTTTTTGTGTTTTGCACTTTTTCGCTTCCTCTCCGCTCACTTGCTTGCTGTTTCGTCCGTTTGTTCATCCGCCTGGCAATGTCGAAGAGGCAGAGTTCTTGCGACGCCATCTCCTGCTGTGGATTAATTTTCGGGAGAGAATAATAACTCGTGAACCGAAGTGTAAAAAACCATCAAGTTGTTTATTGAGGCGACTCAGATAACTGAGGACCGGACAGCCACGCACCCTGGCTGCCGCCGAGAAACAACAACGGCCCTTGGAACGAGTTCCGTTTCGCTTCTCTTGCCTTGTCGTCGCGATTGTACCCCGTCGCTGGATACCTTCTATCGTTGAGATCATAACCGTCCGATTTCTTCATTCGATCGGGCTGTGGAACCATTGCTTCCTGAAGTACTCCCGCAGTTGCTCCAACAATAAGTGAATCATCAAACTCACCGCTGAGCTCTTGAACCACCGCAAACCAAGGATCTTGAGGAACTTGACGCGCCGGGGAATGAGTTGAAACGAAAATCTCAGGGTTTCGAGGTCATAACGGTGTTGTTGAAGTTATGAGAGAATCGAACAAGCTTTGGGAAGCGAGACTTTGTGCCTGACGTAAAAGCGAAAGAAACAGAGAGTGGCGTGCAGGATGCTCCCGTTGCCGTAGGTTTTTCAACGCGAGACGAATCGCTCGTTTCAACACAAGGAACTTGTTCTATGGCGTCGAACGGCCAAGACCCTCAACAACGGCGCAGTTTCAACCCTGTCAGTTGCTCACCAAGTCTGTAGAAAAGCTGCATGAAAAATGTAGCGCCCCATTTTAGCCAGTTACCTTGGGACGACCGCTCGGCCGAAAGGCTTAGCTTTCTTTTTCCATCCCTCATGCTTTCTACTCGAAGCTTTCAAAACTAACGATTCATCATATCGCGAACGAATACCTCGTTTGCAATGAGGGATTCGCGAGGATGCTGGCGAGTCAGTTTGTGAGCAAATCTGACTGAGAGTTCCGGCTCCGACGCACGCGATTGTAACGAAAGATGTACTTCTGTGTTAAGACTGGAAGTCTGTGAAGAGGATATAGAAGGCTTGCGAAGCTTCGCCATTTTCGACACGAATCATTCGGACAGTGGATCAGAGCGGGTCAACTGTCGCGAGAAGGAGCGGCGACCTCATGTCGGACGCATGATCTTGTGCCTCGTGTGGGCCGAGGAGCTTTTTGGACGTTTTCCCCGGAGGGACTTTTTATTCCTCCCCGCACGGGAGAGATTCTTTCTCAGTGAGGGATCCCTGTTCCACCTTGGCTCGAAAAACAACACACTTATCCTTGCTCTTTTCCATCTCCTTGCTCGTAGATACATCGATAGGGCCTCCGAAATCTAGAACAGAAAGGAACTCGTTCGTACGATGGCGGCGAAGTCGGATGGAAATAAGAAAAAGAAGGAGAAGATTTTGGCTGTTTTCTGTTCCTGCATGCTCTGCCGGCTAGGCCGTCTGCCGAGCTTGGCATGGGTATAACGTCGGGGGTAATGACGGGGGACGTGCTCAGTGAGATTCACTTCATTTTTATTTCCTTTGCCCTTGCCGGGCCGTCGCGGTTTTTAGCTACTCGCCTGCCTGGCCGCGCCGGCCCGTCTGCCTGCCTTCCTGGCTGCACGCGTTTTTCAGCCTGAGTTTGGCTGCAATGTCCTGATTGCCACTTGTTACAACACGGGCAGCAAGGGACGTTGAGGGCTAGTTTTGCGGTTCAAGGAAAGCCTTCAAGTCGTCACCGCCATCGATTGGCTGCCGTTTGTCTCGGTAGGGACGGATCGCAGTGCCGGAGCGTTCAACGTTCCGATCAGTGTGGAAAACGGTCTGGTTTCGCATGCGCATTCACTGTTTAAGTGGTGAGCTTTCGAAACCTCTCGCGCATTCCTGACGACCTGGAGTCACCGCGCGCATTCAAATACCCAGGACCAGAAATCAACATCGAGCGTAGCTGGAACTCGATCAAAAAAAGGGGAATTCGAAAGTTTTCAACGAATCAAGGTCGCGATTGCTCGCCATTCGGGAGCGAGCTGTTTCCATTGAGCCGAACGCTACGAGTGTGCGCTTATGTGTTTCGATTACGCTTTTCTCCTTAACATTATCATAAGTAAACAGCCCTGTTTTCCTCCCGGTAACGTAGGCTGCCTGGCTGCCTGCCTGCCTGGTTGTCGACCGGTCGAATCCCGCTGGTTCGCAGTCGCGGGTTTCGAAAGAGCTCCAGCTGAAGCAAATGCTCACCGAAAGCGCCGAGATAACTCAACTCCGGCCGAGCCGATCCCACCGTGGGCGTGGGTGCCAGTGTTTGTCGAAATAATCTCTGAAGCCATTGGAAAAATACGAGGGCAGCCAGGGCAGAATTTTGAAGAACCCGGAATGAACGTTTGACCCACCTACAATATCTGAGCCCAAGGCCGTCGATCGACGAACGATCGGTTGTTCGGTTGGTCACTCGCTCGCTCAGTCTCATAGGCAGAACAGCGAATGTTTTATATTTTATACACACTACGGTTTAATATAATTAACGCACTCGGTGAGTCTGCTCACGTAGTAGTATCGAGTCGGGTCATCTAGGATCGACTCTACCGGGTCTGAGACCGGCCGCAGGGAGGACCTGCGGGTCGTTTGAATCCCCTGCCACAACGACGACGTCGTCGTCGGAACCGTACACGCACGATACCAATATCATCATCGCCGCCGCCGCCATCATCGACGTTTCTACTCATATGTAATGCATTGAAACTTTTCCGATCGCAATGCGCACTTGGCAGCCCACCTTCGATAGATTCATCGGAGGAAAGGATGTGGAAACCTTCTGTTTCTTCAAGAGTCCCGAGCTTTTCCAAAACTTCTCATAATTGTCACAGCGTCAACCATGCGCTGCGCTGTGGGGCTGATTTCGTACGAACTGACTCCCGAGGATTGAACTCGGGTCTCTTTTCATTGAGAATTGAAATCGCAAAGAAGGAGACGGGGCCTTTGGTCGAAACTTCCTGCCCTCACTCCGCTTGAACGAGATCGCGGCAAGAAAAATGAGGTCGTTCCATAAATGTTGCAGTCACCCACTCGCTGTGGCAACAACAGTCCTCAGGAGACTCAGTCAGTCAACGGCTGGAAGTTTGAGTGGACGACTGAGCTCAAATATCTCAGAAGGTAATCGACGAAAGTGAGAGGGAGTTTGCAAGGAGGATTGCTGGCCGGATTGGAGCGTGCGAGGGAGCTTTACGAGAGGTCGTTCGAAATGAGGACCAACCGAATCAGAACGGTCGGTGAAGTTGTTCTGTACCTTCGTCTCACGTCGGCGCTACTCCGACTGAATTCCTACATTGTGTGACGGTCAGCAGAACGCTACGCTGCTGAGTAAATGCCGTCCATGATAGAGACCAACAAACGGACAAACAGAACGACCGAGCGAGCGAGAGCCGAACTCCGAGAAGACCACGAAGACGAGTCGAGATTCGAGGCAACCGTCCGCTAAGCAAGCAGCCCGGAAGACGGCCGCTGTGGGACGGCCGCCAAAAGGGTTAAGAGTCGAGCGGGCGAGCGAGGAGGGATCTCAATGTCCCCCACGAGATTTCCTGACGGGCCTCGAGCGCTAACTATAAAGGTGGAGCACGTAGAACGCTCGTTTAGATGCTGCACGTCGACATCAAGAAGTGGTCTTCTTAGGCGTCCGAAAAATAAACTTTCAGAGCTTGACTCCCCGGCTCTGTTTTTTTTTTTTTTTTTTTTTTAACTTCTCGCCAATTTGAACCCTGCTCGTGAATTGTGGAAGCGATGCTTCGCAGCAAAAGCGAGTTGAAAAACTCCGAGTCGACTCAATGACAGTACGGGATGACCGCTGGCAATGGGAGAAGGACAACAACGCTCTCGAGATAGGTGTTGAGTAGAGACTCTCATAGCGCAGATAAGGACAAAGGTTCAAGCAGACCGGACCGGAACACATCATCCGAGACGATATGTTGATACATTGTCAAGGTCGTGTTTCTGGATGCGAAACACCACATCGTGTGTCGGTTTGCGGAATCTTCCTGATACATAGGGTGGGGGCGACTTTACGGAAATAAGCTGAAAACCACCGAAACTGGATTCAAGCAGCACATTGGGAGACTACATGATTAGAGTTTGGAAGTTCAGGACTTATTCATTAATCACAAGCCATCGATTACTGGATAAATTGATCGGAGATCAATACACAATCACGACGTGGATTGGAACAGTCCGGAATCCTTTATCCATGTATTCATCATTCACATGGGCAGATGGAGAGTCGAGGATGATTAATGCCTGAACTTCCAAGCTCCACTCATAATTAGACCTCGGAAGTTCAGGAATGGTTCTATTAATTCATGAGTTTTCAGTTGGGAAAGGCAGTGCCGCTGATACTCTGTATAACCAACTTTCCAGCCGCCTAATTTTATGATGGATGATTGATGAAAACCGCCCAAAATCCGAAGCTCGAGGTGCCATCATAACCCATGGTTTGTGTGACCGACATCAAACGGACGTATCATAACTCGCAACAGACTCGGTTCGGGATCCGATGAAAAGTTCAAAGGTTGCTCGACTCGGAGCTCAGAGGAAGACACAAGAGCCGAAACCTGCAGCATCACAAGAGCAAACAAGCGAGGCGGAGACGACGACGTGAACGACTTACGTTCGAAAATCGGCAACAGATCTCGCTGGTGGTCAAATGTGGAACGTACCTTGCAGCAACTTTGACACCAAGTCAGCCGTATCTGGAAACGCCGCCGCGGCCGCTGCTGCTCCTGCCGCCGTCGCCGCAGTCGTATCCGAGTCACGTCAGTCGAAAAGGAACAGTCGCGTCAGTGTTATCTTTGCAACGTTGCTCCAAGCGGATCCGAGCCCGAGGAAAGAACTGTGCAACGATTACGCTTTCCTCTGATCCGCAGGAAAGCGGCTTTACTAGACGAAACGACACTGAACAACACTACTCTACCAGGAGTTACCACGCTTCCAAAGCGGCTCCATTTTGTTTCCATCGTTGCTGTCCCTTGACACAAAGACCTCCGGATGCCGACATTTCGTTCTCGTGGATCTTTCTTCTTGAGAGGAGATGATATTCCTTTCGAACAGTTTTTTCCAAGCATCGATCCGGTTGATACTGACGCTGGCGAGGAGGTGGCAGCCGGCTGTTGTTTGCGTTGCTCATAGGGATCGCATTCGGTGCAGTCCACATGTCTCTGGGAAGTGAGGTCTTTTACCTAATTGGCTGGTACGGAAACAATCACCGATTTCTCTGCTTTGATTTCAATATGTTGCCCAACACAATGACCGAAAGAAAAGATCTGACTTACAATACGTTTGGTAACCTAAATTATGCGCATACTGAACACACCGTTTCTCTTTCTACGAGTGCCACGATTCGGATATCCTATAGCGCGATTGCCATCGCCCGATGTAGATACGACGATGATCGACTTCGATACCATCTTTCCAGAGCTCTGTCCTCCTCGCATTCGTTTCGATAAACGCTCGACATAACCGGAACGCCTCCTAATTCCTTGAACTATCTACTTTGCTACTACGGCGACCTCTGTTTCGACTATTTCGCATTCGATATCGAAGATGGGTTTCTATCGAGATTTCGTCCAACTGCGGAGAGCGACTTTTGACGTAAACTTCAGAACAAAGGAGCAAAACCATGTTCAGCTCCTATTCTTCAGAATTCACAGCTCGGATTAGAGTGGATGGATTATTCCATCATCGAGTTTTCGATTCATCAATGAGCATATGATTTGAAAACGGTCATCAACGTTGCAACGACTCCGACATCTCAGTTGGAGGTAATGAATAGGACACAATCGAAATCACGAAGCTTCGAGAGCCAGAAGCTCCAAGAGTCTGACGGGTTTTCCCGTTCCGAAACTCGACGTCGACCACAGATAGGCGTGGAAGCGACTTCTAAATAGCAATGAAAAATTTATACTACGCGCAATGTGCCTAGCGCGGTGCAACTTTTGGCCTTATCGTTTATGCAAAACTCGGTGTTGCATCCAAATTCTCTCGCCTCTCCTCGTCGCTTCGCGTTTTTGCATTTTTTCTCTACTCCTGTGAGCGAAGTACAAGCCGCATTCCAAGGTCGTTAGTTCCATCCAAGCGTTTGAGCTGAAGCCATAATTATACTTTCCGCTTCCTCTCTCGAAGAGCAGATTGTCACGAATCATGAGGATTTTCGATGAATCTGTCACAAGGTTCGCTTCGAATAAGGTTTGATGCCAAGGCCATCAATAAACAAAGATATAAAATGGATTCAACGTTCTGGACGATGCCGATCATCTTTTGGCGCTGAAATTTCGCCGGTCCTTCTCGTGCCAAGGTGAAGCGTCCGAAAACAGGCTAAATGTGTCCCTAATTGCGTCGGAAGTGTCACAGCCCCTGGGAAATTTGTCACTTTTTTAAGAATCAATTTTGTCCGAGTCGAAGTGTCGGTGTTTTCTCAGTCAACACAGTGTGCCAAGCGATCAGGATTGGTTTGCAGACCCACGAATAGCAAAAAACAGGTTTGAGTCAGCGGCCAAGATGACGACCATTTCACAAAATGAGTCAAAACGTCAAGAGCAGCTGTATGATTACCTGACACCCTGAGTTAAGAGCCCGGTCATTTGTTCGAAATTCGCTCTATGCTCGCGGCAAATAAACAATAGTCATTCCTTTCGGGACTTGTCGACTGCCCGAACGCGCGGGTAGATGTTCGCACTGATGAGTCACAACGACAATAACAATCGAAACTCTTGACTCCATTCCGTCCGATTTGAAGTGAAGCTCGGAAGGGCTTGCTTGCGACCACATATCATAAGTGAGCTTTGAAAGTGATGTCAAGAGAGTGGTTAAGTGAGTGAGATGGAAAAAGCGGGGGGAGCGACGAAAGAGGAAGACGGACCCATCGCGTGTCTGAAGTGTCGTTTGTCTTTGTCGTCTTGACGGGCGGCCGTCTTCCTATCACGCCTTTTGCTTGAGGTGTTGGTGTTCTCAGTTCTCTTCCTTCCTTCCTTCTCGCTTTGAGGGTTGCAGTCGTTGATTGCATCGCTGTCAGTTTCGTTGCCGGCTCGCAAATGCCAGCGAACAAATCGCAATGACAGTCACTCCGACGGCAAGGGATGCACACAGTCAAAACAATGAGCTCCTAAGAGAACAGACTTAGAACTAATGTACACTAATGGGTACGAAGAACGAGATTTCTTGAATTCATCACTTTATCCCTCCAATTTCGTCTGCTCAACGCCCTCCAAATTGAGACTCTTTGATCCTAAACGTCGTTTTGGGGGTCATTTCGGTCCGAAAGCGGAGGGAACTGAATTTCGAATCTCACACACTGCTCCTAGGGGATACAGCCCGTGGATCCGCTCATCGATCGAAGTTCGCTCTCTACTCTACTCTCGAACGCCACCCATGTGCATGATGATGTGTTTATTGTCGAAAATATGAGAAGCATCCCGTCCTCCCGGTCCGCGGCCGGCAGACCTGCTGTTCTCTATCTGCCGCTTTCGATTAAAAAAAAAATATCCGCTCAGAGACCTAGGTACGTGATCTCCGCGCAGCCCAACAGCCGTGCGGCGAGAATCACCATCGGAACTGAAATCTCTTTCAATGCTCTCGGTAAGAACGACCCAAAACTACGAAAAGGATGAGTCGGAATCGACAAAAAGATACATTAGCCGATGGAGGAAATTATTTGTTCGAAAAATTGTTCCTCCTAGCGGGCATTTTGATAATTGCGAAACAGCGGCAAACGATGCAGAATGGTGCGAGTATCGATGCACTCACCGGCTCATGGTTTTCGGTGGAGTGCATCGGTCCCCGAAATTGTGCCAAAAGGAAACCTTCCCCGATGAAACTGAAAGTGATATCAATGCTCAGGATCGCAGTACCCAACTTGAAAAACCGCAATGATGCCAAGAGAATTAGGTGCATTCTCCGCATCATCATTCTGGATTCCGAGGTTTTTCGATTGCAACTTCTTGGTTCCCGGAAACACGAGAGCTCTCTGAGTCTTAAGGGTGGATCGAAGTGAAGCTTGGCTCGAGATCGTCACAAATATCGAGAATCAGTCGATAGGAGAGACCCGAAGGGAGTATATTTATGATTTCACATTTTTCCCATAAAAACACTCGTTTCCCCTCTCTCTCTCTTCTCTCAACTACATATAGTCGCTCGTTCCCGATGTCTGCCAGTCCTAGAGGATGAGTTATATGTCGACATCATTAGTAAGGAGAAAGCGGACCTTGAACAAACGTTCCGCGTGGACAAATGGACAATTTTTAGCTGGTCGCCTGAAGTGAGTCTCGGGTGAAACTTCAGCAGCAACCTGATCGAGGAGCCAAATTGTGAAATGATACAACAACGATAAAAAGCTGTTCGCTCAGTGGATGTCTGGTGAACTATTTGCTCACTGCGAGTTCTACTTGCCGTCCGTTCGAGCGAGTGGCCGATTGGCCGGCCAACTGATTGTTTGAGTAAGTTTCTGCTGGAGAAGCATCTCAGCACACCTTGCTTCGTTTTCGGAGCATGACGGAGAACTGCCAGATCACTACCTAAGTGAGAAGAGAGCAGCAAAGACGGACTTCTGCATCGCTCAGCAGCGGCGGCCATTGCACCAGCATCAATCGCAGTGGTGGCTGCTGCGACGCCTAATGGACACAGTCTGGTTTCTTCGGGTGCGGGGTAAAATTTACTCTGTTCAGATTTCGTTAACAACGGCAATACACGACGGGAGAAGCAGCGATACAAGTTAGGCTCTATGACGACCATGAGTCCGAGCGAAACTTTCGATCGGTTTCAACGAGTTATCCGTGAAACGTGTTTCGACATTCTGGGTCCTTCATGGAAGTTTTCGGAGGATTTTCTCACGGAAATAACAACGCCCTTCCGGAGCTTTCCCGAAAGAAGAAGAAAACAAGTCTGATTGGCTAACAGCTGATCGGGCGTCAGTCGACCGTTGGTGAGCCAGTCGGCTGATCAGCAACAATGTGTGAGTACATTCGTCGTTTCTGCTGAATGTCGATCGGGGCTACAACTGCTCTAACACTTGATTGAGAAGCTCTGTCGAGTCACAGCGGAAGGCAACAGCGCTCCGTGCCGGCGGCGAATCTGCGAATCTGGCTCCGCTTTCCTCTTTGCTGATCCGACGTCCCTCGCAAGGCCCGAAGGACGAGCGAGCGAGCGAACGAACGAACGGATGGTGCAGCAATTAATAGGACGCCGATCAAGTGACGTGGAAATTTAATCACTATCTAGAGGAAGAAACCAGCGATAGAGATGAGATGGACCAGAAACTCACAACTTGGTCGAAGGAACTTGCGACTGACCGACGTTGGCGTCGTCCTTAATGAATGAATGAATGCTCCAACGGTTGAAAGAACCGATCGACTTCGAATATGAAAACACTTCCTAGGCCTCTCATCGAATGGCCTTTCAGGAGTTTTCTCCCGAGTTCTCATTTGTGACGCAAATCGTGAACTTCGTTGCTTAGATGCTTTCCGTCAAGGTGCGTGAGGGAATTGCGTTGCGACAGCGTCTTTTACGCCACCAAATGGAATCTGATCTCACTCGGAGTGAAGCTTGGGAACGAAGACAATTCGTTGGGTCGAACAAACCAAGTCAGTCAGTTGCTTGCATTCGCTTGGTTGCCTCGCAAAGTTCGTTCCGGAGCTTCAAGAGGGGAATATGAGGGAAACAAAGAGACTGAGAACGAGAAAGAGATCGGCGGCTAGAGCAGAAAGGGTGGGCAGGGGGATTAAGCGGAGTATGAGACAGGGTGCGGGTTGGAAGGAGTGAGGCAAGAGGCAATTTCACACGAGTAGTGCGCTTGCTCGTCTGCCAGCAAGCACTCGCGCTGACTTTCTTTGAGTTCTTCTTCTAGTGGAGTCGTTGCACACTCAGAATTAGTCGAATCGTTCTCCTCGCGCCGCGTTGCGATGTGCCGCCTCAACAGCCACTGGAACGACTGGAGAGTCTGTTTCAGCTCCGTTCAGCGTGCTTCTCAAAGAACTTCAACGTGCTTCCTCAACGCCTTCACTATCATCCCCTCTAGTCACCACCGTGCTTGTTGGGCGTCGTCGTCGTCGGCGGCGTCGTTTCGGTAGTTTTGTCCTCCGGAAGATATGTACAAAGTGTGCGTAATAAGTAGACGAAAACGACTACTGCGAGTTTCACAACTCGCTGGGGGAATGTTTCCACGGAGGGGGAAATAAAGACACGCCCGACTATAGCGACGCAGGTCACTCACATTTGTTGTTGGGAATGCCACCGCTCCTGTTGTCTTGTGCGCGTGTGCAAGATTCGCCTGCGCTCCTAGTCGTGGTCTGGATCTGCTATCATCAAACACGGTCTTCTGTTCGTGCAACGCCGCGCCGCCCGTCAGCTTCGTGACCGCCGGCGCCAGCCGTAGATCTGCTTCTTACGATCTCTACAACAGAGTCGCGCGTAGAAGACAACAACAACAACAACTGTCGCCATCACAGCCAACGGCCCCGTTGTTTCGGTGATGCCGGCGCGCACTCGGGAACCTCACCGTTCCACCGCTAACGGCCTTGCTAATTAGCTCGACAACAACAACAACAACGACCATGATGGTGACGAAACGACGTCGTTGTCGCGGCCGAGCTTGACGTGTTCGTTGTCAACGCTCTGAGGTGCGCTTTCTCTGTCTGTTATTTGACTTGTTGTCGTCGTCATCATCATCATCCTCACTGTCGTGGACATTTAGTTTGAGACAACAACCAACTTTCCAACTTGCACACGCTCAGTCAGTCAGTCAGTCCGTCAGTTCGTCGTGGCTGCGCTTCTCTTCCGCTTTGGGAAGGAACCGTTTAGAAAACAAACCCGCCTGCTTGTCTACCAGCCAACGCGAGAGCATAATCACCTCACGCGACTTCAACGAACGGCCACAGCTCTACAACACCGCATGACGATCTTACTCCAACGAACGTGGCAATCGCAGATAAGGCTCCTTTCCTCTTCCCTCCTGCTCCTCCCGACGTCGCTTTTCTCCATCTCTGTTGTTGGAGGTACACCGAAGGTTTTGTTCGGATCGTCAACAGGAAATCCCAGCATTTCCGTCGCGATCAAAGAAAAATTTTGCAAACCGTTGCTTCTGGGAATTCGTCGTATTCGAGTTGGAGGTTCTAGCATTCATTTCCACCCTCCGCGGTTGAAATCAATCTTTCGGGGCATTTGTTCCAAGAAATCTTGGAACTACTCCTTTTTCAAGAGCGCTCCTGGAAGAGCTTGGAATCGACGGTCAGCCGACTGTCCTCAGAAACCATCTTTGACAAATTCCATCCTCAGGAACCGTAAATCATCGAGGGAATCCTTTCCTTGCTCCCGACTCCTCAAACTTCGAGACTCCAAAAGGCTGCATAGTTCAATTCTGGAGCGATTTTCCCCCTCTACTGAAAAGTGACAAGATCCAAATTCTCGGACGCTGATATCAATAACATGCTAAACATCACGTCAAGCCTTGGTGGCTTTAGAATTTTCCAGGGGAGCAATCTTTTCTTGTTCGCTGGGCGGTGGGAGTCCCGACGGTGGTCGGAAGACCTTCACCATCCAGGTTGTAAGCCAGGACATCGGACATTGGACCAGTTAGTCTACCGCCGAGCGAGCAAACGGCAGTTGGACACACGGTGAGGAGGCAGGCGTACAGATGCACGGCCAGACCGACGGGTTGGTAAGTAGCCTGACAATCGGGTTGGTAAGCAGGCAGGCAAAGGTTGGCGGGCGAACGGGTAGTCAGCCAGCTGCTCGTTCGCTCGCTGGCTGGCTGGAGAACAGCAAACAGAAGGTCTTCGCTCGAATACGCTTACCAGTGGCTGTGACCATTGATGCAGTCGAACCTTTGTGGTTCACGCACACAGACACATCCACCTAGCCACAGAAAGACGTCTGGAGACAGAAGGCCGCGCACACAAGCATTCACCCACCACCTAGCAAACTGGCTAGCTGGTCGGTCAGTTTGCTAGGTTCCGTTGATTGGGTTAGCAAGGAAGAGTAGGAAGGAACGGAGGACGAGGAAGACGATTCAGCTGGGACTGAGCAAGACAACGACCACGAAAAAGGGCGGGCGACACAGTTTTCCTCTTTGGTCTCTTCTGCCGAACAGTCGATGTTTCGCTCGGACAGTTGGTTAACCACCACTCAATCTCACCTCGAAAGAACTTCGAACGAGGGGAGACTCGGGGAGACGCGTTGTCCCCGCTCCCTCGGAGCAGAACGCCCTTTCAAGACTGTTTCGGTAAAAGCGAAGGCTGAGATCTCTGATATTGATTCGGAAATCCGTTGGGTTTGACGCCGCTCGATAATTTACGGAATTCGATTGCGTTTCGGCCGGGAAGGATAGATTTTCGTTGAGGTTTATACGAGTGATGCTCGCGGAAGCGGAACTAGAATGCATGCGGCATAGAGAAGGCAGCAAACCAGGTATTTGAATACGAACAGAGCTCACAAAATAACCGAGGAAAGAAGAGATCAGGGAAGAATTGCGCAAAATATTCGCGGGGAACGGGGAAGAAATCGCTCGCTCTCGATTGATTCATACAACAAATCAGTTTGGATCAGGTGTTTACGATTTTGCATTCGGTCCGCGGCAGTTGCGGCTGTGGTTGGGCTCGCAGCGGCGCGGCGGACGCTTCTTGCCCGCAGGGCGCCAAAAGAAGCGTCAGGAAAGAACGCTGCCAAGCTAGCGGGCAACCGAAAAAGAAAGCGGGGAGGATAAGAGAACGGAAGGAGGTGCGAAGAGGGGTGCAACGGACGTCGGGTGAGGGGTCGAAGGCACCAGCCACTCAGCCGGCAGGAAAGGACGGCAGCGGCGGGGCCTGATTTCGCTCCGGGCTTACTTCAGAGTGGCAGGTCTTCAATCGTAGATCAAATCGATTTCTAGCACAGACCACGGTCGGCCTCAGTTTGCTTCCTCTTCCTACTGGCTGGCGGGATGGTCGGCCGCCCGATCGGTTCATTCCTTTGGGTATTCTTCCTTGCTTTCCTTGCCATTTTTCGAACTTCTTCCCCGTTTTTTTCCCGATATTCTTCTCTCCATCCCCCCGCATCTTTCCCACCGTCCAGGCCCCGGTACGCGGTTGGGCGGATTGGAGTTCATTCTCGACAGAACCATCGACGTCATCGTATTCGTCAACGACGAAACTGTTGCTGGCCTCCGACTTATCTCATTTCCTCCCTCCTTCCTCGCTTCACATTCTTCTACTCCTTGATTGTTACTCCAACTCTCTCTCCTTCGGACACACATTTGTATATCATGTCTCGGAGGAGCGCCATCCGCACCTCTTTCAGACATTTTTCTGTCGATTGTCTATATGTAGATGCATCTTGCTGCAAATCCGCGCATATTGACCCGACAATCTTGTGTCTCCACGATCACTTTCGACACGGAAGGTTTTTGGATAGAAACTCGAGAAATCCCAATTTTTGTTATTGGGTGGTGGAACTTGTCAAGAATTTCTCACGACGTCGGGAAAATGACCGAAAACAAGACAAGAGGGCGAAGAGAGCTCCAAGGGGAATGAGTGAGGAGCACCTGCGAACGGGGACAGAGAGGACGAATGGGGGATCAGCGATTAAATTCGCATTTGGAAGCGACGGGACGACTGGCGGGCGAGGAGCCCAGCAGTTTTTCGTCCTCTTTTTTTTGCGGCTTCTCTCCTCGCTCTCATTTTTCGCCCGTTTCGCTGGCGGTGTTCGTCTCTTCCATCACCGCTTTTCCTCCCCGACGGACGGTCGGATGCGTCGCGGAGGGAGAACAACGCGGAAAAGTGAATGAATTCAACGCGGCAGGATCGCACGTCAGCCAGCCTTGAGGATCACCATTTGTGGATCAACGAGAACGCCTGAAAACTTCTCGTGATTTCCCGAAAGGTAAGAGCCTCGCCAAGTGGCTGTCCGTGTTTTCAACTTCGTCGCTGAGCTCTTTGATGGGAACGCCGGACTTCAACACCCCAGAGAATCAGAGAGCGATGAGTGCGGAGAAACCCGCGGAGAGGCATCTCACGCCAAGTCCAGAGTATCAGCCTCTCGCCAAGGTCGTCCTGGTGATGCTTCGCCACGATTGGAGTCAGCAAGGATTCTCCTCAAGTTGAGGATGAGGCCTGTAGCAGAGAGCGGAGGATTGAGGGCCGATACTCCGAACAGGAGGAACAAACCAAAACATCGGTCGCCGATCCCGGAGCTTGATCCTTGTAGTGAAGATCTGAACCTTTGGAGAATCCGAAAAATTTAAAGCTCACAGTCAAAACATGAGAGGTACACAGAGGATCCGAGAGTGCCCTCGGAGGAGTCGGCTCTCACCGATGGATATCGGCTGCTTGACTCGCTCGCTCGTTCGTTCGCTGTTCGGGTCGACGAGTCACACAATAAAAATCAACACGTCGATGGGAGGACGAGCAGTCAGATCGATAAATGTACGCGGAAACCCTCCTGAGCGCGACCGAGGTTGTGAAAAGGATTCCGTGTTGGCTCGGGCCCATCGTGAGTGCGACTCCGGGTCATTGCGGCTCCGCATTTCCACGTCCTGCCGTCGTCCTCGACTCCTGGCTCGCGGTTGTGACGACAAAGTTCTCCGCAACGTCACACCCGGATTCCTTTACCTCTTGGAAAAAAAATATTCCAACTTCTCTCTGGAATCGAGGCTTGCAACAATGAAATCCGCGACTTCTCGCTTGCTGCTTTCTCCGTCCGATTCTCGTGGAACCCTGGCCTGGGGTGAGAATCGCTCGCACTTTAACCGTCTAGAGATTTCAAACCCACGCCCCTGTCGCCGTCCGCAAATTTCTTCGAGAGGTCGCTCTGAGAACGGAACGGCGAACGAAACGATTGGGAAAACACGAAGTGACTCTGTCAAAATACGGAGCAGGGAGCGAAATGATTGGGAAAACATGAACGATTTTGAAGTCGAACATTTCAGCAAGACAGTTGAAAAAGAATCGAAAACGTTGCCGCGGGCAACACGTCGACCACAACGGGGCCACGTCCCGAGACAGGGTTAGGTATGGAAGGCTAATCTCGGCAAGGTATTTTTTTTTTTCTCTCGAATTCCTTGGGCCCGTTCGATCGCGAGACTTCGTTAGCCGGCGGGGTCAGTGACTAGTGGTCACTTCGTTAGTCACTTTGATTTGCACACACACGCACACGCGAGGAAGAGAGAGAGAGAGACGGGAAAGAAGAGATATATGTAACCCGAGGTAAATTGAGGTGGCGGATCTTTTCTTCACCACGCCGCCCGTGTTCCCTGTTGTGGCTCGACGCAAGAAATGGAAGAAGCTCGCTGACCCGAAGGCGATCTGAGTAATTGAGGTATCACGAGAAAGAGATTGATAGTGTTCGCTCCGTCCTTCACTCCTTTCGGTCGCAAGTCTTCCCCGGGCATCCGACGAGTCAGCCATTCACCCAACAAGCTAGTCTTGTTGTTTTTTTCCATCGTTGACGCCTACACCGTGCATCACAACTTCTGCAACAAAAACATCGTTTCTGACAGAGTTTCGATCACAATCCCACACAGTGAGCAAAACAACGATAACTCGATCGTTGTCGTACCTGTCGGCATTCCTTGAACGAGAGC
Source organism: Neoseiulus cucumeris (assembly GCA_021527715.1). Taxonomy (NCBI): domain Eukaryota; kingdom Metazoa; phylum Arthropoda; class Arachnida; order Mesostigmata; family Phytoseiidae; genus Neoseiulus; species Neoseiulus cucumeris. The sequence goes on along the minus strand of JAJSRV010000081.1, from coordinate 388,898 downwards.
AGAACTAGTGGATGATGAAAAATGACAAAGATGCTGGTAACACGAGTTCCCTCGCGCGATTGCGACGCGACCTCTCACGACCAATTCTCGGTTATCGAGGCATCTCTGTCTCCGGAGGTCGTAGGCAGCGCAGTAGGACTAATGTGGCAGATAGCCGATGTCACGTTGAATTGCCCTTTAATCGTTTACCGCTACAGAAGCACACAACCATCCTCCTTCACGCTTCCTGAGACGAAAACGAGAATCGACGAGCATACATTCATAAAAATAGACAGATAGACAACCGTAGCTGAGAGAGTGTCAAACTGTTCTCCTAGCTCATACCATTCATGTTGTTGCCCGCTTGCCAATGCACATCCACCTTGTTCCACGGACGGCTGGTCATGTATGATGCTTAAGTAACTCTAGATCGTGGAGTTCCGATGGATTGTTAAGTTCGCGACGATCACGACGTCTCCGTCGGCGTTTCCTGATGCCCTGTCGCTTTGTCGGCCACATCCGAAGATAAACTTTATAAATGCGTCGTCCCGGACAGCGGATGCAGTGAAGTTTTCCCGGAAAAGGCGGCTCCTCCTCGGATGTCTATTCACATTGAAATTTGTCTTTTGTGACCAGTATCAAACCATGGTCGACGAAAATATCTTTCCTGGCCGCTGCTGTTGTGGCAAGCTCTTGTCGTACTCGTGCCAATCTTAAACACGACACAAGGAAGGAAGAAGCGGACTGGATCCTCCTTGGAAACCCAAGCTGCAGAATATATGGATCTACGGATCTCAACCGACAACGAGGCGACTTGACGGAAGAGTGACGCACACAGCGGAAATTCGGCTCAGTCAGAGCCATTCGTACCAGCAAATCCGGACGAAGAGAACAACGCCGGCACTCGCTGGTCCTTGCACGAACGACGACACGAGGACGTACACCTCGACGTCAAGTCGAGTTCAGCAACACGAGCATCAAGTTGTTCGGTTACATCGGCGGCGTCTCTGGGGTTTTGGTGTGGTCTGCAGGAGAATCTCGGTCCGCCGAGGAACCCGACGCACGGCACGCGAGTGAGGAGGTGGACAAACTAGCGTGGAGGCAAGGAGGTAAGCAATACATATAAATCTTGTACAACACGGCCGGATGCCTGCTGTCAGGTCAGCGCGAAGGCCATTGGCCAATCTGTTGAAGATGTACGCTTAAACGTTTCGGCCACCGGCTACAAGAGAACGGTCGACACGACAGCGTACTGAGAGCGACGAATTAACGGTCGTTTTCGCTCTTTCGGGGTTGGTTGCAAAAGAGTTCTCCGGAGACCACATGGAATGTTCAGGACGAGGATCTCGATGAACTCTCATCGGTTGGTGCAGAAGCTTTGAAACAAAACTGAGAAGTCGAACGACTGGCTGCTCCGAAAGCAACATCAACTTGAACGTGACAACGTGTGGAGCCGTCTCTAGATGCCTGTCGGCTACCATATCGTTAGGTATAGTGTCAAAGACAGAACAACGTTTTAGAAGAGTGTACAAAAAAGGCGAAACAGTGAGGGTGTCGATAAAATCCACTAATTAGGCCAGGAAGATGATTTATAGCATTTGTCCAGAGTTAGCCGCCGGCATGCCCGGCCTGCTCGACTGCCAGCAGCCGAACGACATTCCATTGTTTTTTGGAGAAACAAGTTCATTAAAAAATCGATGAGTGGCTTGCCGGTCCTCGGTTCCAACCATCGTTCGCTTGCCTGCCTGCCTGCCTGCCTGTTCGCTCGTCTGCGTGCGCGTCTGCTTTCTCAGCGTGCTAGGTGGTCGCCCGCCTGTCTGGTCACTCCTCTCTATTTATCTTCCACGATTGTAGGGAATTGAGCTTCCTCACTGAGAGCTGTTAAGGAAGTCAGGACTCTCTGGTCTCAAGAAACCAGACGTCCGAGCGGATCCGGTGTTCGTGTACGGCCGTGATTCTCGGGGCTCAAAATCAAAAGTCTCTCGATTGGGAAGTTCCCCCTCCGAATCACCCGTTTCCCCAATCAACAAGACGAAACTGAGAGTTTTGAAACATTTTGGATCAATTCATTTCTCTGGGCTCTCTTTTTCCGTCACTTTTGGCTGCTGCCTGATCTCGAGAATTTGCATAATGAGATGCGTGGCGGAGATTCCCATATTCAACGCGCTTCGGGTTCCTTAAGCAGAGACAGTCGCTCCGAGAAAGACTCTCGAGGTCTGAGAATCAATTCCGAATGCGGAATCGAGAGGGAAAGAAGAAAATAACAGCGTCGATATTCTGTAGAAGTTCTCGGACGTGTCGAAGATTTCACGCTCTCGTCCTTAAATTCAGCTTTTCGATCTCTAATCGACGGACTTGATGTCGAACTGAATTCCTTTTTCATTGGATCGGCGAGCGCGACGGAGGACACGCTCTTGTCACGACGATAAAAGAGAAAACCGAGGGAACTAGGAAATCCACTTGCCTCGTTTTGAACACTAGTTGTGTATCTTATCACTAAGCTCGTCTATTCCATGAGTGTGTGATTTTTTTTCCGTGACTCTTAGCGAGGATCGGGAGGAGGATTTCAATCGCAATCTGCTGAGGGCTCTCGGAGGATGTAATTAAAATGAGATAACACGTAGAGATATCCTCGGCTATCGACTGCGCGTTCGCTCCGCTCCCTCTGACAGAAATGCGTTGCGCCCTCCTCGTGGTGGCAGAGGGCGTCCGGCCCGAATAAACTCCTGACTCGGAAATCTCAGCAATGATCGGACAAGCATTGAGATCAGGTAGGCATGGAATCTTACAACGGTTTGCACCACGCGAAGGGTCGTCGTCGATGTCCGCCTCTCTTTTTTCTCTGATCGGGAAAAAAGAGACCTCGTGCTTTGACGCTGGAAGAGAATTTCGCAGTGTCACCAAGAGGAGAGGGGGAAGGAGAGAGGGGGGAAGACACAAGGACAACTCGGAAAAAAACTGTTTGATGCTAATGAGAAAGTTCAACACTGAATCTGAGCGGTAGCCGCGACGACGGCGACAATTGACGTTCGATAATTGTGTCGACGAGAATCGACAGAAAACGAAAGGACCAACGAGCTTTCCAGCCAACCTACCTCCTATTTCTCCAATCGGCGCACCAACTTCGACAAAAAGCGCAGTTCCGAATCACGATCTGCGACGGGAAAAACGAAATCACCCGAAAAATCTGGAACCTTGAGACGGGTCAAACTCGTTCTGAAGCGATTGACCCTGCGAGTCATGGAAACTTTTTCCTCAATTCAAAATTCTGTCCGCCGATCAAAAAGCGAAAAGACTCTTGAGAACGAATCATTCTCGTGCAGTCAATGGAATGTGGGCGTTTGTGTGCTTTTAGCCGGTTGTTCACAGCGGATGACTCTTGAATCAAGTTCGTGCGACACAGGTTGCCGTTTTGAGCAGAGTGTACTCTCTGAATCTTTCAACTCACTTTGGTTGACACTCGAGACAGTCGATGAATACACGTTGGGAGCATGCACGCCTGTTTGTCGATAAACACGGCTCGCGTGCATTCCTTCCGAGTTGACCTCATATCGCTTCGTCCATCCACTAAATTCGTCTCATATGGGAGAATTTCTGCAGATTTCGGATGCTCATCCAAACATTCCACATGAGAACATCCAGAATATTGAGCCAAAGATGAGATTCGAACCGCGTCGATTCTCGTCCGTCGTGCAAACTCTTTACGGTTGTGAGACAGCGACCTCGAACCCTACGGCAAGTTCCCGGGCATCAGCTGCCAAGTCGTTCAGCTTATGTGACACTCTCTCTCTCTCTCCCTTCTGTCACAGTCGCTACAAAGGCAACCGTTTGAAACCTCACTCGAAGCGCCACTGAAGTGTCCTTATTAGCGCTCGCCACTTTTCCGTCCGGAGTCGGTTCGTATTCATCATTGCGTGTTGACAGGGGAAGAAAAATGGAACCGAACAGATGAGAGTCCTCGTTGAGTAGAGTGAATGAAGTTTATTCAGTGCAGATTCACTCGTTTTCTCGGTTTGCTGCGACAACATGCGGAGAGAGACAGTGTGAAATTTTGCATACAAATTCGCCGCCGCCGCCTCTGCCTCTGAATTCAAAGGATTTTAGCCGGAGCACCCGGAAGTGCGCCGCGCTGTCTTCAAGAGGAAAAGCTCGAGAAGAAACGGGCGGACGCGGCTTCGCAGCGACAGTCGTTTCATGGTACGCGGGAAGAAAAGAAGCGTTGAGAACTCTGTCGCTCCTACAAATAGACGGAAACTCGTCACCTATTCATCCGGCAATCTGTATCTGTCACATCCTGGGACAGGAGGAATCGTCCTTCGAGACAACTCAAGGCGATGTTGGAAAGACGCAAGTGAAATAAAGCGAGAGAAAGTCAGGGCACAACACATTTGATTCGGACCGTTTGCTGGTTCGTTTCGTCGCTGCTGCCGAAGGGGAGGCGCCGAGGGGCCGTGCGCTCGAAGCAGAAGACAGTAGCTCCGGCAGACGCGCAGTTATCGATCGAATTGGACAAAACCATCTTCAACTCGACTCAACTCAGGGGGATACTTTGTATTTTCTCTTTGCTGCGGATGCCGGGCGCGGATTTTGGCGTCTGGCCCACCGCCATCTGCGTCGCCCACTAGGCACCGAGTGGGTTCCGATGCGATTTGTCTCTATTCCTCCTTTGGCTATCCCCGCGATTGCATCATCCAATGCTCGGGGAGTTCAAATCAACAGCTTCAATCAAAACTCTTTCTGTCGGGAAAAGATTCCATTGCGGTGAGGGAATAAAGCCGACGATGTCCGAAGAATTCCTTCTAGCCCGAAATCCCATTCTCCAAGTGGATTGCAAGTCAAGTGAAGAGATAAGAAGACGAAAAGAAAGCCTGAAACTCCGAGCTGGAGACGACAATCGTCAGGGTCGTCATCCGTGGAGGCACGTAGCGAGGCAATTAGTGGCTTCGCTTCGCGACCGCGTAGACCTACACGGCCCTTCCACGACAGTGTAGGCTCTCTCTCTCTCTGTGACCAAAGGATTCCAGCCAAGTCTTCCTACCTCCCGGCTCATTATAACGTTCGAAGATATGCGAGTTCAAACCCGAAAAAGATTTCGATCCGCTAACGGCCTTGAAAGCCGAGAAGCAAGCGTCTTCGTTGAAAGATTCGGTTGGCTCCGCTGGTCATCTGGTTGAACGAATCAACGGACGGCCAACCGAAAGAAAACTCCGTCGCCGCCGCTTGCAACAACGACTCTGTCCGATACTCCGTCACCGTATTGGCAGAAGAGTCCATCCTTCTTCCGTTGCCACCGTCGTCGCCGTTGCCGCCGCCGATCCCGGTGCCACCACTGACGCTATTACTACGAACGAGCAGTGTCGCCTTGTTGGCTTCCAGGGTTCCTCCTCGGTGTCCGTCCAGCGCGCCGCCGACATCATCAACGGACTCGATCTCATGATGCCCTGCATCGTGAAGTAGAGAAAATATCCTTTTGACGACCTTCAGAGGAACATCACGCTGCTTTAAGAGGCGAGATTCTCCCTAAAGGTCCTTCCCACCACGATTCCGCGAGAGAAAGACCACCCAGAAATCAGAAAAGCATTGAGTCGTCAACTCTGAATCTTCCCACCGGAGGACCACGAGCCGTGAAGTCAAAAGAACAAAAAAGAGGGACCGAGGCCGAATTCGAGCGAACTAGGGCACAATCTGAAGGAAAGGAACCTCATCCCGGAGAATCGGTCGGGACAGCATACGCAGTATTTTTCGAAGTCTGCACATGACAGAAAAACTTTGCCTACTACTTCATGGGCAGTCATCCCGCTCGGGAAATCAATATATTTCACGTCCCCGTCTCGATCGACGGTGCTCTGGCCAGGACTTTGTAAACTCTGTTCGGCGCTGGACGAGTTTGTCCGACTCTTCGGGCGGATTCCTTGAGTTGGCCGAACGGCTGGTGGACGGCCCGCCGCCGTGCTACTGACACGCTCCTCAATGCAGATCAGGAGGGAGGAAAGACATAACGGATTTATGTTCCAATGCCGTCGCTGCCATCATCCCCCGCCTTTTTGGCCGCTCCCTTCAACTCTCTCCCGTCTACAACGAAAGCAGCCGCGTTCTGCTCCCGTCGTCATCGAGTATTCGTTGCCGTGGTCGTTCGCGGTCTCACTCGTTCTTTTCTCTGCTGTCTTTGTTCCGACTCGCATAAAGCCAACACGACAGAATCAGGGCCCGTCCACCCGCCAGTCCGCTCGAGCCCACTACCTAATGCGATGCTCGACGTCAAACCAAGACATGATCTCGATCCGTTTCCTTGTCCGTTCATTCGTTTGTTCGTCCGTCGGTTCGTTCTGTTCACTCGGAGCCGTCCGGTCCATCTTCCGCGCATCAACGCAAAACCTAAAAAGGGGTTCGGGCTCCTCTTACACCAGGGATCTTCAAAACTTTGTCTCTCTTCCTGAGCGTTGCCGGGTCCTTTGTCAAAATTTCTTCCGATTTTTGAGCTCGACAAGGATCTCGATGTTTCGGATGAATCGCGAACCGTCCAACCCGAGGATGAAATCGGCCTCCTCACAGTAAAATGAATCGCCAGTGACCCGAACCAGTCAGAGAGGAACAATCGTAGGAATGCAGAGCCGGCATTCTGTGAACTGAGTCGCTAAGGGTCTTTGACTAACGTTCTCGACTCGCTCAAATTCCCTCATGACATTCTACGGCACAAACAAGAGCGAGAACGGCAGTTCTGAGAGCGAATTGCTCAAGTCGGACGACTCGTCGAATCGTCGGGCTCTGAATCGAATCGACTCAATGATCGAATCGAGATCTGTTCCTCTTTCTGACGCTTCCTCATTTTCTCTCTCGTTCCTCGTCTTGCTCATGTAATCACATAGCTACGACTTGGGCCCTGCACAGCCTTCACGAGTCGAAGTTCGATGATCCAACGCCGGGACGCAGTGTACTACTTTCCATGGACAGGGCTCGGTTGGCTTCGCTCGACCCGTTCTGCTTTGATAGCTTCCCCTGGCCTTATTGGAAAAGCAATAGATTTATCATTTCGTCCACCACCTTCAGCCTTCTCTTCACCGTCTCGCCTTGCTCGTCGTCCGCCGCCGCCGCCGCCGCCGCCGCCGCCGCCGCCCCTGTGACACGTCTATCGCGGCAAGTGAATCTTGAAAAAGTGAACGAATACCCTCACGACGACAAGCTTGCCGACTTGTCGACTTCTCTCATCGTTCCCAAGTCCGGGTGCGGGGTTCCATGCTAGGAACTCGCATCTATTCGGAGAAAAACAGCAAAATACCGAGAAACCACGTTACGTTCTCAAATGGGCAAAAGCAGTTCAAACTCCACGGTTTGAATTTGCCGTTCATTGAATGCTTATGGGTGGCGGCGAACACACTTCCGTTCTGGTTCTGGCGACAAAGAAAGATTCCTCTGGAGAAAGTTCGAAGATAAACAAGCAACTCGTCATGCGACAGAAAAACTTGCACAACAACATCGACACGAGACTTGTGAGATTGAGAGAGATGGGGGTAAGGCACAAACAGACCACAAATCCTCGGCTGGCTGGCGGGCTCCCTCGTTCGTATGCCGCTTGTTTGGCATGGCAATCACGTCACCCCGAGTCGAGTAAGTCACAGTAGCGTCTTCCTCAAAGCTAGATCGCGGTCGAACTTCAGCGGATACAGCGGATCGAGGATAAACAAGGTGTTTGAACTCCTCGCTGCGCTCCGTGCTATCATAGTTTGTGGACATTTGTCAACGTGGTCATCAGTTATCCACAATGCGCTCGGCCGGATTTCGACAAAAGCTCCACGTTTTCACATACAGCAAAGTTTCTGCTCAGTTTGCGAAGCCCGCGGCTAACTATTACCGCTAAGGCAGCGAAAGGCTGCTGCCTTGATTGAAGAACTCTGCACGAGAGTGGGAGAATAGGGGCATCAGAGGTGTAAAGGTGCTCTCGGGGGATTCAAATACTGTTTCCGTCTAGCAATAGTTGCGGATCGTCTTCTTAACAAGCTCGCCGAGCAATGGAATCGGGGGCGAGAACGAAGGGAGGGGCCACAAGTAGCGAGCTGGTCTCGTCAGAGGTTCCGTCTTCGTTAATTCCGGCGATCGATTGATACGTCGTATTGCGGAAGGAGCGCCACCGACCGCGGTCGTAGGTTGCAACACCGGAATGAAGCGGCCACACAATATATACTTGGACACAATGTTTCCACAGCTTGGAGCGCAGCGATTGCGAACCCGCAATTCGTGAAGAGTTGCGATCCGGGAATGTTTTCGTTCAATCTCAAAACTCTCGTTTTTTTTTTCACGTGGAAACAAATCGGATATTCCGCAACAGCGAACGCCGACGAGCGCACTGAAGAGTTCCGTGGTTCCTGCGTACGCTTGCTTCTCTATTGGAGGCTGAGTTTCGCGTCCTTTGGCTGGTGGAGCCTCAAGCCGCATGGCTTCGGCCTCAGAACCTCCGGGACGAGACCAATAAAGTACATGTACACCACATCCGTTGTCGGCGCGCTAATTTTTATATGCTTCAAGGGAGCCTCATAATTTCGTGAGGTATCTCCGATTCTTCGCTCGCTCCTTCTCGCCTTATAAGCTTCCTGAGCACTGCCGTTCTGCTTGTGATCGATTTCTTTCACTTTGTCTACTGCTTCTCCAGCATGGAGAAGCGACGACGGGGCAAAATCCGTAATCCATTACGAAGAATTCGATCGTAAAAGCGGCGGAGGAAACAGCTCCTCCATGCCGGGGCTCTGAGTTCGTTCCTTTCAATATGGTTCCGTTGATGCGATAGGAGTGTCCCGAAGAACTTTCCCATGATTCGACCTTGGGTCGTGTTGAGCTCGACTCGGGAAATTCGAGCAAGAGAAAACAAAACAGCTCAAATCACTTGACTTCTCTCCAAAAAACAAGATATGTTCACGACCGGTCTTCAACCTGACCCAATTTCGGAAATTCCGTCAGATTGAGGAGGCCGTCTCGATCGTGGTAAACAATCACGAGCTCCGATCGGGACGGTGGGGACGCATACAGACGGTGGATGAAGCACAGGAACAGATGTCACACAAATGGTTTCTCTGGAGGACCTCATCAGCTTTTCGTGTTCGATAAGACAAAGCCTGTTGGGGAATTCCCTAACTTGGGAATCATCTCCAACCCTCTGCTCCCATTTACTCTCATCCTTTGCGCGTCTCGTCGCCGACGTCGTTGTCTCGAGGGAAAAAATTAACTTTCCAATCTAAAAACTGATCCCAAATCTCTCCAGCACACATGAACCCCATCGTCTGAACACTTCGGCAGCGTCAAGGAGTAGCAAAAATCGAAATGTTGACAAACGTCCTCAATATCACGCTCTCTCTGTGTCTGGTGCACACCCGAAAGTACCTCCTGTGTCGACGAACTGATACGAAAACGGTGTCGGCCCCGATGTTCTCACGCCGTTCCTCCTGAAATTTCCCCTGAAATGACGAAGGCGTCTGGAACAAGTATACCAGAGACTTCCGAAATTCGAGACTTTAGCAGCTTTCGACAAATCCTCGAAGTCGTGGTCGGTCTTCGTTTTTCGAATCATTAGGTGTAGAGTTCGTCGCGTTCTCACCCGACCCGACTTCGACGAAAAGCGCGTATAAGGAACTCTTTCAACCCGTACCATCATCACTCAAGCCGATTGGAACTGGATTCTTCTCTGTTCTGCCACGACAGCGCATTTTCTTCTATCTTTTTGCTGACAAGATTCGCTTGAAGAAACTGTATTAGCTTTGATGTAGTGGAAAATCACCTTGGTTATTTTGGAAACGAGCGCCCGCGCGCGTTTCTACGCGTATCTTCGAAATGTTTGATCATCGCTCTTCGAGCAGACAATCCGAAAATAAAGACAGACGAACAGACCGAACGCCCGCTGGACAAACTGATTGACGGGCGGATGGGAGGACGGACGTGGGCGAAGAGAGACATGGACCGAGAAATGTATTTGTGTTCTTGCAACGACGACAAGCGATCCGGCTCACAGGACGTGGATATGCGAAAGTCCTCATCCTGTCTGTGCTTCTAGGAAATCGAAGATCTTTCCTATCCTGTCTAAACACGTTTAGTTATGCCCGTAGCAATCGTCGTCAAAGTCACACGATAGCGGTTGCACTGTCTAATTGTTCAGATTCGTTATCGCCGTGTCGAGGGTGGTTTTAGGAGTGCTTGGTACAATGCTAGATTCTGTCACGAGAGATGCCGGCGCGGCGGTGCTACCGGCTGCCGCTACTACACACTGCCGCCGATGCTAGTGCTATTGAATTAGTCTAATAGGACTGCTTGCTCATAATTCGATAAAGAGTCTTCGAACGCGCGCCGAACCCTCTCCTGTGGACTGCTGTTCTCGACTTGTTCCTCGAACGCGATTACTTTTTTGTCGCCGTAATCGTGCTCCTTCTGCTTCCTTTTGCTCCTTCTCCGTAGCATCGGCGTCTTCGTCGTTGTCTACCGGAATCGAACTCATCAATTGAGTTGCAGGCTTGTTTAGAATCATCAACGACCAAGTCAGGCGCAACTTCGAAATCGAATCGAAGGGCAGGGGCATCGGGTTACTCTCTGTCGACAAAGAAAGCTTGTCCCTCGTCAGCGGAGGCAAGACAAGGGTGTCGGGCCCGCTAAACTTGACTGGTTGTTGGTCCATAGGAATATTACCATATCGTTAGTGTATTGTTCGGACCGGTTCATCTGGAAGTTTCTCTTTTGTTGACGACACCTCTTTTTGTGCGCATCGTGCATCATCACAAAGCAAGCTAACAACAACAAAGTTCTGTCGCCAGCCATGTAGTCGGCCGCCCGCTCGCTCGCTCGTCCGGCTTGAGCGTGCATGCCGAGCTGCACGCATCCCGCCAAACTTAGGGAGACGCTGCTTAGCACGCTAGAGAAAAGAATGCATTTGAACTGTTTCGTCACATGCGGCTAATAAATGCGCATAGACTTCATTAACAACATAACAAGCATCATAGCCACCGCAAGCAAAAGAACCCGTCCAAGGTCCTCCTCCGTCCGTTTCGACCTGTTCCCTGCCCGTCCCACTTGCCCTACTCTGACTTCCATTCGTTTCGCTGGACCCAAGTGAACTCGAGCCCATGGCCGAGAAGTTCCATCGGTGAACGCTCATTTCTTGTTTGTTCCAGCGGTCCCAGAGGCGTTTGTGCTGCAGATTGCCGGCTGATTGCCACTAGACACAGAAGCGAACGCAAGAAATGGGTTTTTTCGTGTAGGTGGGAACTAAGTCGTTGGATAGAGGCTTTGGCGATGGCCATAGTGATTGCCGTGGTGACCAAAACCGCGTTTCTTAGTCGAACGGGGTCTGTATTCAGCTATGCATGAGCGACACCTCCCACGCAGTGAAGGATCTTTCTTTTACTCAAACTCCGTAAGCCAGGAGGAATGACTATCTCGGCTGCGAACTTGGTTTCCTTCGATGCGTTGCCGTCGTTTGTCGTCGCTGAAAACGACTCTCGAACGACGAATCCCGCCCCGTTCCCAGGAAAAAAGGGAACTTTCAAGCCAAGATCCCTCCCGGCCCGCGAATGGCCAACTCGTCGTCCGATTTGAGACGTAGTTAAACCGGCAGCATCACGGCCAGCAGAGTAGCAAAGACGGGAAGTCAGCTAGGCAGCCGGGCAGGCCTCTATCGGATCCAACCATCTATCTATCGGATCTTCCTATCTATTCCTCCAAGTCGTCGGCGTCGTTGTTGTCATCGTCGGCGTTTTCCTCTTCTGTCGTGAGCTTAGGAAAGAGGAGGAGAACTCGTCTCAGAAGGCAATAAGGGCTCCACCTTCAAGATTCGCACGGCTCCAAAAGATTCCGTAGTCAGCTTAGCCGTTCTGAAGCCCTGAGCTCTGTTCTTGCCCTCAGATATTCATACTTTAAACATCTCCCAATCGACTTTATCTCATAGATCGTTGACATGCCATCTTCGTGCTAATAGTCGATAGAATAAAGAATGAAGAACCTTCCGACCATAAAAAAAAAGAAGTGGCCAACCAGTGTTGTCCATCCCGTACACGTTCTGCTCGGCGTCCAAGGCCTCAGCATGCGAGCATAAACGATGGATAAATGAATGGAGTCGTTACGGATTATTTCGGCACCGATCGAGCGTCGTCGATTTTGAAACAATGTTGTCGAGTCGTTATTTCCCGCTGCTGGGCAGCTGAGAAGGTTATCACGGGTTTTGGCAACGATTACGTTGTCGTCGACTTCATGATTGTCTGCGCTTTCGTCATTGCTGTCCGAAGAGGAAATGTCTCCTCTCATCAAATCCCTCGGCCCTCGAGGAGGCTTTTTCGTTGAAGGAGAACAAGAGACGCTTTCGGTCGACCGGATTTGGGAAGAACCCCTTCGCTCCCGAAAACCCCCTCCCACCGAAAAGCCCCCTCGCTGGAAACTCGGACCGTAGACCAACCTGGATGACCCGCGACATGCGATGTCGTCCTTAGCGTTCCTTGTTCTCTCGAATGATAACGAGCCGAACGAACACTGGCTCATATCTGGTTGCTTTGTCCATTGATAAGGCGAGAAAGTCGTCGTTCTTTCTCATAGCGGGCTGTCCTCATCCGACTTGAGAAGAACACCCCCAAAACTTTGAATACGATCGAGAAGCCTCGTCCTAAAGTCATTCCGTCCTAAGATTCCGTGTTTCGCTCATAACAGCGAGGTTAGACAGTTTGGAGACGGAATGCAAGCCTTATATGAGATTCAAGCTTGTTGAAGAAGAGTATGATGAAACAGATGTGTTTGAATGATAAAACTCTCCCTGAACGATAAGTTCCACCAAGCCGAAGAGACTCCTCCGAATTTCCAAGATGACAAGGGTTCGGATTCAACTGCTGAACCGAGAGAATCTCGAGAAAGCTCCGAACGTATTCCAAGCCGCGGCGGCTAGGAAATCCGTTAGCTGTTTTGTTGGTTGGTTGCTTGCTTGCTTGCTTGCTTGAACGGCCTAGTGGATGCGATTGATTCCGATTGGATTGATCACTTAGATCCTCGACGGCTCCCACTAGCCGCTGGCTGACTGGCCAGCCAGCCATTCGTTCGTCGTCTTAGCTCAGAGTGTACACGCAATCCTGCGTGCATTCGCGGCTACACGGTCTTTGCTACATATGTACATACGAATTCGCCCCGTGAACCAAGCAGGCTATACGGGTACAGCCGTCCAGCGTCGAACCAACCTCGTTCAGCCAAAAAGCTGTCCGTCCGCCAACCAGCCAACAACGACAGGGCCAAATGACCAGTTCAGACCTCGTGAATAACTTTGTTGGGAGACGGACAACTTCGCAGTAACGTGACTGTAATTAGTGGTTTTCGAAACAATTTCTTCATCGAGCGCTCCGAGAAGGAATCGAACGATTTTGCCGAACTTCTATCCAACAGTGAAGCCCGAAGCGAACTTTTCGAGATTTTTCGGACAATGAAGCCTGAGTCAGTTCCACGCAATATATTTATATTCTCCACGAAAACTCAGCGGAGTTCGAGTACCAGGCGAGTAAAGTGTTCGGCACTCGAATCCGGTCCGGGATCGTTCGGTTCGCGATCCTTTGAGGCAATAGCAACGCGGATGATTCTTGAGAACGCTTTATTTTCTGTGACATTTCTCTACGCCGTTTTTGAAACGGGCGGGGAGAGGCCAGGAAACGGGAACATACATCTCCATGAAGAAACAGCGCGGGAAATCGGGAAGAACGGGTGAGTATAATACCGAAAACGCTCTGGCGGTTGGTGTGCTTGCTGTGCCGCTGATAGCTTTGGTATGATTTCTCAAGATCGGTTCCCTGTAGCGGAAGTAGGAATGCGCGACAACGGCGTTTTCGTTCGTTGTTCATTTCCTTATTCACCTTCTCGCCGCCAACTGTTCTTTCGTCTGCAGTCACTCAGGGAGGAGGAAAAAAGGCTGTTTCTCTCCGTCGATTTTGCGAACCAGCCAGCGAGCCGCTTCGCCATCCAAAATAAGGAGAAAACGAGGAAGGAGAACCACTGCGCGAGCCCCTCCGGAAGCAAAAATGCGCCTCGCGCCGCAACTCTCGAGGTTCATTGACTCAGTCAGTCTGGCGCTCCGCCCGACTGCCATCGATTGAGTTTTCTGTTCGTCTCATCTTCCCATCTGATCGAGAAGAGCCACCCTTCGTCTTGACGTGGTCGAATTCTAGAAAACTTCAGTTTTAGACTTGGTCGCCGTTATAATTATGAAGTCGCAATCGGGATTTCGCATTTTGTATCTCAGTAATCGTCATTTGAGTCTGGACGCACGTCATAGAGAATCTCTTGGAGAAGCTGCGGCTTGCTTGTTTCTGATTTGATTCAATTGCCCTTCGTGCCAACACTAGCACCACCAGTAGCAGCGGCAGCGGCGGCGACATCGGTTGACGGTCCTCACCATTCATGCAGTTACGACGAGTGTTTGCTGCCGTTGTTTGTGGCAGAGCGTTTGTTTCGTTTGAGCTCTTACGACCACCGCCATACGAATGTATACACATACATGCGAGCAGACAAACAAACAAACAAACAAACAAAGCACTGATTGAGTGACTGGATGCCCGCCTCGCGACCCGCTTCCGAAGCTCACGAGCTCATCATGTATTTCCCCCTGCAACAATAAACATTCGATCCCCGGGTTCAAGTTGATCTGCTGCACGTGGAAGACCGAAGGCGGTTTGTCAACGAGTGGGTCAGGCAGACAATCCACTCGCTCGGCAGCTGCAAACAGGCAGGCAGGCAGGAGGAGGAGGAGCGTCACAGGGGTCAGGGGCGAAATTTACAATTCTCTGTTTTTGTGTTGCACTCCATTCTTCGATGATGGTGCTGACGGTGATTATGTTCTGCACGGGGAGAGGCAACGCGAGCGGAGGGCTCCGGGCACTGCGAGGGACGCGCAGCAGCAGGTCGACCGGTGAGCCGCGGAACATAAAATGAAACTACACCCTACGATGAATGACTTCGTTTTTGTGCCAGACGGTCGCTTACCTTTATTGGACTTTACAAGTAGTTAATATTGCTGGTGGAGCAGTCAGCGACCTTTGAACGTCCATCTCACGAGTTCGAGAGCTCTTGAGAGTTGCTCCATTCCGTGGAACGACCCCAGAAGGGTCTCGCGGGTCCGCTTATGCTGCGTAGTTCAGACGACTGTGAACGTCAGGAGTGAATGATCCTGTTCTAGCGGTGTTTTACCTTCTCACGATTCTCAGTCAAGAAGCGAGAAAGCCTTGCGGACGCCCAAGATATGCGAAAAGATTCTGGAAAAGTGGACACCTTTTAAGAACTTCTAGAGTTCTTTACGGCGCGTCTTCATCATCGACACCGTGTTGAGGAAAAGAACAGAATGAAAGCGGAGCACCGACACCGGAAACCTATATCTGACGTTTCCGAGTCGAGAATGGTTTCCATAGCTCTCATTCTTTTCGGGCTCTTGCCGTAGGCGCATGCCGGAGTGGATCTTTCTCTCCGCGCTCCGGTACTTCGCCATCGAGCCTGGAAAAGGAAATAGGTATTCTAGAGGACGACCTGCTGGCGACATTGAAAGAAGAGGGAATCCCGGAGTTACAATCATCGGATGAGATAACGGGCTTCTCGCGTTCTCGGGGTTCACCTCTTCTTCCGGACTCCGGACAAGGCGTTTTTTTCTGACTTTACTCGCAGCGCATGAAGACGTCGCAGAGTTTGTTGGTGAATGGATGGACAAGTGAACGAGACGACGAATGACTGACTGTGCACGTCGGGGTACAGATAGATAGATAGATGGAACAGACAGCAAACGACCGAGTGACGCTACAAAAGCGCAGCGCGACGGTGATGAATTGTTTCCTCGTGACACTTTGATCTCCTGGATGACGACGACGACGACGACCCCACCTGCTCTTTGGTTCGCCTCCAGGTTCCTTTTTCTGCATCTTCACAGCTTACAACGACGGCGTGCATCTCTTGAGTTTCCCGGCTTTGCTGAACAAGCTCACATATTTTAGCATAGTATTCATCCTTCACGCCAGAGCGGCGCGATGCGCAGGGGCGTTCATCTGTGAAGGTTTCGAGAGTTTCCTCTCGGGCAAGTGTTCGAAAACAAAACCGAGGAGCCGAAGAAAGACAATAACGTCCTGCTGATTCTTTCTGTCGTTTTCGAGGACGGTGATTCGATTCAATAGAACTCGTGTATTCGTGGTGTGTGCATCCTGAAAGATCTCTATCACCCTGTGCCAAGAAATTCACCCTGAGCATTCCCAAGGCGGCAAGACGACAACGTCGGTGAACGTGGTGTTTGTTGTTGTCGATTATTGGTCGCCACAACTTCACGAGATGGCCCAAATAATATGAGTAACGATCAGACGACAAGTCCGTGATCTCCTGAAAGCTCCGTCACCGTATTTGCTCGACCCTCACTCACTATTGGATGGATTGCTGCTATGGCAAAACTTTGCTTGACCTCACTCAGCACCGCTAGGCCGACCTTGATAAGAACACGATGATAAGAGAGCTTGACGACAAGCCTCCCTTCGGCGACCGTACTCTGGATTGGAGACTTGTCCGTTAGCCGTCGCCGCTTGCTTGCTTGCTTGCTTACTTTTGACCGGCTGAGCTTCACAGCATTCAACGCTGCTATGAGGTGGGAGCGATCGCTCCACACAATGCAGCCCCTCATCTGAGTGAGCTATGATGGCCGTGCATACACCGTGCATGGTGTACGTACGGACATGAGAGAGGGAGAGAGAGCCGGAGGGAAAACGGGCGCAGTGGAAGACGCCGTCATCCATGTGGGAAAAGTGTCGACTCAGTGAGAGACTTTGTCAGAATCAGCCGCGAAATGCCGCAAGTCGAGATTGATACCCGCCGGAGAAAAAATGACGGAAGACGTTGCTTTTCCGCGAAGTCCGCAGGTGCTTTTCTCTTTGTCGAGCTGCTTGGCATCGTTTCAACAGTTACGCGATGCAAAACGCCTGCGGTTAATTCAGGATGATTTCGTTCGCTGTCGCTGCTTCGGCATCAGTTCCAAGCAAGATGGATGGATGGATGAACGGAACGGACGGGAAAGGAGGGAACAAGGATGGAGAAAGCACGGAAGGAAGGATGCGCCACTCCAACCAAACGAACGAATTCTTTGGTTCAATGAACTGCTCGCGGATGCTCGACTGGTTGAAGGTGGTCGCGCCCCACTGAGGAATAAAGTTTACGCGCGATCCCTTGATGAGATGCCGGTGAATGGACGGGACAGAACGAGCACACCCATAGAAAGCGACTTAATTGTTATCAGACACTGCGTTGTTCTCCTTGAAAAGGGGGGAGGTTCACTGGTGAGTGGCGACAGGAGAAAGAGGTGTCGAACAGGCTGTTCAGGGACACTAGACGACACCCTCGTACGCTTGTTCCTGCCCGATGAAGATGGAGGGTCTTTGAAGGCGACGACGACCACCACCACCACGACGTCAACGACAACAACAAGAATACCGATGACGACAACGGAGTCGAGCCTGACAACATTCGTCGAAGCGGCTTCCGTGATCGAATCTGACTGAGCGTTCCGGGTCATTGGAAACTTCAACCGAAGCGACCCGGTTGAATGAAATCATGACGATTTCGAGGTATCGAGGAAAACCTGAGTTTTTGCGGCTTTGCTTCTCTTATAACGGCATGACGAAGGTCGCGTGTGAGGGGAACTCGGATCCAGGTTGACCCATTTCTTGTCTTTGTTCATCGGAATGAGAAATCCGAACGCGTTCGCTCGAAGGAAATTGCGATTGTAGCAGTTTCTGTCAGCGCCGTGTTCCAGGTACATGAGACTCTCCCAACTTCGCAAGAAACCCTCATTCATCCACGAGCTCGCGCAGACTCACAAAAGCAGAATATGCATCTTCCGAGCGGGAGTCAATCAGAGCGTTCGGCGCAAATTGCTTTCCCATAATCGATGCTCCTCTCCACAACCACCACCTGGACTCTAAAAAGTCGATACCTGGCTTTGGTTTCTCCGGCGTCCATAAACAAAAGCTGACACAAGGCCCTCAACGATGTGGCAATCATTCAAACCTCGGCGGAGACCCTAGAAACTGGATGTGAATACTATTCTCTAGCTGCATGGAACACGAGGATAGACTTCAAGCCATTTTTGAGCGATTCAAATTATTATCTCGAAATGCTGTTTTCGTTGTGGATAGCATGACTGGCGAAGCCTTGTTGCTGGAAACCAAGAATATTTCCTGGAACAGTCGTTCCTAAGAGAGGGAAAATGTGAAAATCCTCCCCTGACAGAGTATGCGAATCAAGGAATATCTCGAGTGCAAGGAGTCTCGCATGTTTCATAAGTTTCTCATGGGTTTCCCCG
Organism: Neoseiulus cucumeris; assembly: GCA_021527715.1. NCBI lineage: Eukaryota > Metazoa > Arthropoda > Arachnida > Mesostigmata > Phytoseiidae > Neoseiulus > Neoseiulus cucumeris. The sequence continues at coordinate 370,603 of JAJSRV010000081.1, read as the reverse complement.
CGAGTTCTCCTGCGGGAAACTGGGTTAATCCTGTCGCCTTCGCACCTTGCCATAGAATGGGGGGTCGAATGTAGAGCTTCAGTGAAGGCTAAGAAAGACTTTGGGGGCACATTGGTAAGCAGCCGAACAACGTCGAACGCTGTTTCCTAGCGCGTATTAGTTTAGCTGATCGAAGACAATAGTCTGTCTGTGAGTCGCGTTGCCTGCCTGCCTGCCTGCCTGCCTGCTCGGTCGGTCGGTCGGTAGTGCGGGGCTGTCGACAGCAGACGGTAACTTTTCCTTGTTAAACACGGATCTCAAGCCCGCAAGACTGGAAGACCGAAGAAGCCCAACACTTTGGTTTCGCAGGCTTTCAACTCTATCCCCACCGACACTCTCGCAGCCTTCTAGTTGTCCCCCCGGCCCGACTTGTTCTTCCTCAAACCTCAGATTCCTTGTTTCTTCGCGCGAGCTCGCATTCAAAGCGTCCTTGCCTTTGCGGTCGACCCGTTCTCGTGGCTCCCGGTGGTCGACTCTGAGGAAAGCTGCCGCCTGGCGGTCTGGCTGGCTTCCCGGCTCTCTATAGTTCACACTAATCCCGAAAAGTGCTAACTCGAAAATTGCGACCGACGCTTTCGACTCGGAGAGTTTCTCTATAGACGCGTTCCGTGCAGAAACCGGAGTTTCTCGGAATAGGGTTAACATTACGTTTGCCTAGCATGACTATTAAAGTGGATCGTGGAAGGAGTTCGCCTCATTGCTCTTTGCATTCAGTCTTCCCGAGGAGGCCACCTCCCGCTCGCTACGAGACTCAATCCACTTCTCTTCAATAAAGTTTCAGTGCTTTCCTCCGTGGCCCGGATAGAGATCGACTTATCTGGCGAAGTGAAATTTTATTTGAAGTGATGACTTTTACGGATGCCATTGCCATCGTTTCGTTCGTCCGTGTTCGTTGGTCGCCGTAGCACGTTCTTGACCCTTGGAAGTGAGTGGCTTGACTGCGTTTGCTTGAATGAGTGTCTGTCGGTCTGCCGTCTTGCCTTGCCTTCGGTAGGTCGGTCGGTGTATGCGTGCGAGTAAGAGCAGTCTATAGTTATTGATGCGGCAGTGCGGAAGTGGATCGATCCGACACGTTCCACCGGCATTGCGTCGGAGCACCAACCCCATCGGCCATTGTGACTCGAAGGAACTCGAAACGAAATCCCAGTTTCAGATCGCAGGAGTAGCTCAACGTCGGGAATCAAACGCTAGAGCCATTTGAGCGCTCCGCGAAACGAAAGTGGAGATTTTTCCTTCGTCGGTGCGAAATCGACACCGTATCAAAGCCCGACGGCAGGAGAACAAACGAATGAGGGGGAAGAGGAGGAAAATCCCAAAATGAGTGTTAGATGGCCTTTCAAAGTCGAAATCTTGGGATTGCTCGTTCAGCTGGCGCTCGTTGAGAAATTAAATATCGCTCCAATTTCTTCCTCTCCAGCTTGTTGTATCCCCAGCGCTTCTCGTCCACGTCAAAACTTGAGCTTCTCTTTCCTACCTGCTTTGCGTGCCACAAGAGGAGTTTTTCAATGCCTGCGACAAACAGATTTTGATCTCGCAAGAAAACCGAATCGGATCCATCCAAGGAAAACTAAAAACAGATTTTTTCTTCCGCGTCGCATCGTCGACCTTCGTTGCGCCGCATAGATTTTCTCAATAGACCCCGCTATAGCCTAGTTCGAGATTAAAAATTCCTCAGCATGCCTTACATCTGATCGAGGTTCCAACGACATTGTGTGAGCCTGATCAGGAGCCACGAGGATAACCGAAAAGCGAAGAGTTTTGAGAGAGACTGCCTGCTGCCAAGGGAGTGAGATTCGGAACCGAGGCAAAAAGTAGCAACTGATTGGAAACTTCAAACATTCTACAGCTGCCTCGAGCTCCCACATTGTAGCATGGGGGAAGGGGAGCCACATTTTCCGCAACTTTTGAAAGGAAAAAAAACTCCGTCCCGAACTCTTCTCATTCCTCAAACTTGGGAACGAGCTGTTGTTAACAAAATAGGAGAACGGACGAGTTGTTTGTCCAGTATGCGATGAGATTTTCATCGGGATGCGTTCCGAAACCGAAAATTCCGCAGCGAAGTCGCGCAAGTTAACTTGAAGCGACACTCGAGGCTGCGTTCGCTGGATATTTCCTTCACGTGTTTCGGACCATGACCTCATGTTCTGAATATCGGTTCCCATCGAATCTGCGTGGAGTATTGACGAAGACGTAGAGCTGAAGGAAGTACAACTGAACGGTCGCTTGGGTCACAAGATTCTAACCACTGCTCATGCTGTTTTCACTAATGAGGTCGTTACGACCCAAATTAATTCCCGTTTCAGCTGGAGCTAGCCCAGGGGACCCGGTAGCGGCAGCAGTGGAATGATGATGACATTTTAAACCAATTTCGCCTCTTGCTTCCGTATTCTGCTTGGAAGTAGAAACACTTGCTGTACATCCATCTTCCCTCGTCCATCACGTGATCTTCTCCGCACAGGCGAACTGAGCTCATGAGTAGAAGTTCCACCTGTGTTTCTGGAATGATACCACTCGTTCTAAGCAGTTGTCACAAACCGTTACCGGCGAACGAAACAAACAAACAAACAGGCACCCCAGAACGAAACACAGAACACGAAGCGAACATACCGTTTGAGGATAGGGAAAGCAGCGCATAGCATTGCGGGCACCATTCGTTGATAACGGAACAGCGTTTTCAGTTCGTCGGCGGTGCGAGGTTGCAAAATGCTACCTTGCAGCGGTCAGACAGCTGCGGCCGCAGTAGCTGTCCTCCTACTGCGAGCAGCTGCGGCCGCAGTTGAAGAAGATAACAACGCTTGCCAAAGATAAGGCCCACTTGTCCTTTGGCGTCCTAATTGCTTTGCTGCATAGTGCCTGCCTGCCTGCCTGCCAGGTTCCATTCCTGGTAGCTTGGTTGCCGTCGCACTAGAACACATTGATAAGGTTATCTTTGCTGCTGCTGTGAAGACAAGAACAGGAGTGAAATGCGCCTTGCAGTGTAGCACGGAACTAGACATGGCGTGTCAGAGCCCGCCTCCGCTTGTCCGTTTGTGCGCCGTGCTCGCCCGTCCGCCGCCTGTTTCTCGTACGCAAAAAACGACGTTGCAAGATACCTTCTTTGTTCTCCAGATGACGGCTCCTGCCAGTTGATTCTTGACATACTAGACGAGGACTACTCCAGGTTTTCTCAAGCGAGGAACTCTCTCCTTGAAAATCCGGCTTTTGTTCCTGACCGATTATTCGATGGCTCTACAGAACGCCGCCGACTTGGTTTCCAACGTCGCATGTCGATCCACAACTCGTCGATATTCCGAATATTTCTGAACGTCAATGCCGAGATTTGAAAGCTTTGAAGGAATAGAGGAACCATAAGAAAGTAGCGAATACAGAATCTGAGATTCGATAAAAAGAATTGGGATTACGATAGAAGTTGGAATAAACGGATGAACACGAGGCAACTGAATGGGATTTCTGGAATTTCGAAGGTTGAGCGAAAGGATGGAACAATTTTCCGAGAAGCTCGATTGCGAATATCTATAGCGGAGTTCGGACAGTTGTGAGCCCGTGCTCCTCGCAAAGATTCTTTGTCTGTTTCGCTGTAACGCTCGAAGGCACAGAATGGGTGTTAGGCTATTCCGCACCGTATGCAAGTCGTATCTGCAACGGAAACTGATTCGTATAGAAATCTCTTTTTTGCATCATTTTTTCCTGTCAGCCGAATCAAATCTCCCCTGGCAGAGCCTTGTTTCGTTCCGGTATTCGTTCTCGGAGATTGCTACGTGATCCGACGAACATTCAGGTGGAAAGATGAATAAGATCTTGTTTTGCTGAGAGCGATGAAAGAGAACGATACTGGCTTGGCTGAAGCGCTGCGTCGAGTAAGACGACAGACGTGAATGTTTGAGCGCTGTATTGATCCGAAGATGCACACTCGTCTGCACGATTTCCGCATAATTTTTCAGCGTAATCGACGAGTGCCCGAGAGGTCAGCTCGAGGGTGCTGGTTCTGAGCATTCCAGATAGGGCATCGGATGAAGAAACCCCTTAAGGTCTGTAGATCAAAACAAAACTCGTGAGGAAGTTTCGTTATGCTGAAACCAATGTGGTGGAGCTTCGTGTAGTCCACAACGCGCGGAATCAATGCTCTGTCGCACAAAGGCTCGCCACCTAGCTGCCAGTGCGCAGTCCTGCGCACACGGCAGACAACCGTTTTCCCTCCGTGCGGGTGCTAATGAAACAAAAATCTTCCCTTGCGTCGTTCGCTCGCGTGTCCTTATCTCCTCCTCGTTGCTTGCTGGCCGGGTGGCTGACTTGCTTTCCAGTCAGTTTTGTGTGTGGCTCTGAGTACCCGAATGGGCGTGAGAAGAGGTTTCACCGGCTATGTGAAACCCTAAATCCATCTATCTAGGCGCTCGTGCTGAAAGGCTGAAAGATGGACTGACCCGAATCGAGCCGGCAGTGCATTCAGCAAAGAATGATGATAATTTCCAGTTGGCTATTCGTCGTTTGTTGTCTGAGCTCCTCGGTCATTTCGTTCACGTTGAGAGCGGACAAGGCTTCAAGGAGAACAATGGCCACCGATCACAGAGGGTAAGACAAAGATCGAGCCAGGAGGAGGAAAAACGGAGACAATCAGCGGCTTCATTAATTAACGAGCAACGCCGAATGATGAATCGTTGACGAGCCATGGGACAGATTAGAAGAACCAATAACGGCGCATTAAAAACGTCGATATCGAGGGATACCAAAAACAACACTGAATACAGAGAGACCATAAGTGATTGGAATACAAAAATTGAACGATTAACTTTCAGCGAATGAAGGGACAAAAAGCTCACTCAAGATTTCGTGATTTACGTATTGGAATTTTTTCATTATGATTCATGACTTCGGATGAGGTAAATTTCCGATTCCAATACCACGACGTGGGAACGTTTCGTCGCACGATGCTCTGTTCGAATATCACCTCATCAGATCAAAATTAGCTACGAGATAGGTCAAGATGGCCTTGTGCAGTGGCTTCATCCGGAAACAGAGGACATCAATTGGTTGATCCTTGAAGTATGAGGTTATATAGAAGAATCGGAAAACAGAAGTTCCGATTCAGGAATGAGACCGAAAAATCGAAGCTTTTCTTGTTCTGGGAGTGAATCAAGTTTCGGTTGCACTTGAGGAAATTTCGGATGTAGAAGATGAATCCTGAAATCATCGAAAACGAGATACGGAGATTTCCTGAGCGAAAATTGTGGCGGCAGAATCACCGTCGTCGACAAAGTCGCGAAGGCGGAGAGATACTGCAGAACGACATGTCACGAACGGCTCTCGCAGTCAGTCAGGTAAACTGATTGACTGACGCCTCTGGACCCGACGCTCCCCGGGAACAGGGCAGCCGCACATGGCCGCGTGTCACGTCCACAGATTTCGCTTAGCGAACAACACTGATGGACATCGCCGTCATCAGCTACTAGATATCATCGGAACGCAGCTGTTGCCTGAATTCTAATTATGGTAGAAAGACGAGAGAGTCTGCCTGTTCGGAGAGACCTTCTCGGAAGGAGAGGCGACAATGGCTTTGTTTGCCAGAATTATGGCATCGACACAAACACAAACTCACTGACACACTCAGACAGGCGTCCTCTGTCACGACTGTGGTCAGAGAAGATTTGTTGTCCGCTGTTTATTCACCTGGTTCCAACTTCTGGGTCGGTCGTTGATCATTCGTCAATCTCGAACAAATCGACAGCTTGACATTCGCGCTTCGATGGTGGTCGGCTCCGATTTCCGGGCGAACCACTGGAAGAATACGCCTGCTGTTGATCACGAGAGCACTTTGATGTCAAGCGGAGTTTGTCTCAACCATCGTTTCTGCAATGAATAATTGACGTTGGAATCTTCGAATCCCCGTGATACCGATCAGGCGTTGCTCGCTTTCTTATTTTTCTTGCATTCGAGGCATTCTCATTGTGAGAAACATCGCCACTGCTGACACTTCGTTGTTGAATATTTTCAGCTCAATCCCGTGCTGAGCATTCTCAAAAAGAAGTGTGAGACGCAGCAGATTGTCTGACTGGCTGAGTGGTGAATCGAAAATCGTCCGAGCCATCGCTGTCGGAGGAAATATTGATTTCATTTGATTTTTCATTTATCACCATCAGCTCAACCGGAACCACACTGTCGTTTTCGAAAAGGAGAGAATGAGAAGTAGATGGACAGGACACTCGGGTGGTTTATCGGCTCGGGAGCGAGCTTCTGAGAGCTTTCCGACCGATATGCATCCGGGAATCGGGCACTGTTTTAGATTCGGTCATCTCGCTTTTCAATAGTATCTATCATTCTTCGATTTCTTAGCGTGAGATCGAAAAAAAATGTGGGACTCACAATTGTTTTCGCGACGAGCAGCCGAAGCAAACTTTGCATCCCATCGTCTGCAGAGGGCATTTCCCATTTGCGTAGTGGAATTTTCCAAGTGGAAGAACAACCAGAGTTCAACGAGGAGACCCGTGTTTCCGCCGAAGACTACGAGCCACGTTTTCTTTTTCGTCGCAAGCAGAGCATGTCCACGTTCCAGCATCTGCTCGGGCTAGGCTAGACAAAATGTGCAAACATCACAAACTATATAAAACGTTTGGACAAACGCTCGACCGTTGTCTGGCACATAACTCAATTCCGCAAAAACAATTCTCAAAGAAAAACTCGCGCAATTTTCGATCAGAACTCCGCAGCCGGCCGGAGCTTTGAACGACCGCTCCTAAATTTTGGCTTAGCTGTCTGACTTCGAAGGAGCCCATGGTCACTCAACTTCTTTCCGCTGTTATCGAAACTTGCGTACCTGGGTATTTGAATTATAGCCTCGCTGTTGTCGGCGGTCGTTGTGGCGAGCAGACACTCCAGTCGCCGCTCGTATCAAGCGAGAGCTTATTGCGGTTGATTCGTGATACAAAAGAGTATCAGACATAGCGAACGAAAAAGTTCAGCCAAACATAGGATTTATCGTCACTCTAATAGCTCATGAATGGACGAGAATCCCTTCCGAGAAAAGCCCCGCTCGCTGTAAGCAACGCGGCGGACGCGTTGAGGCGGTTAATCGAGACGACCGACAGTCCGTCGAGACGAACGGACAGCCCGCTTACTCGCTCTCTCGGCCGGCCGGCCGGCCGCAAGCATCGGTGTCAAGCATGCGGCGTTCTCGCAGACCTCGCATGTTCTCCCAGGCGGTTGCCTTTCTTGACTACTCTTCTTCCGTCGGACTCCCTTCCCCTCTCCTTGTCCGCGTTCGAAGCTGATGCTGTCTTTCTTGAGTCCTTTTCGGCATCGGCTTGACCTGGTTGACATTGTGGAAACGATTCGCTCCGACCCCATTCATTGCGAATCGGTCATAACGCCTCATGGCTTCAGCCTCTTTGACGTGTTACACATTCCGAGCGATAGACTTTGTCTCTGGATGTACTCCAAGATGTCACTCTACAAAAGAGACAGGGAAGTGGACGTCGAGTTTCACGAATGCACTCGTGAGGTCGGTTTGCTTTGGAGACATGCTATGATGAATGCTGATAGCTAGAACGCGTGCTTCTGGTCGAGTTGTTCCCCGCCATCGTTCGGTTTATTTGCAAGGACTTGAGCCGCTCTTGGGATGGAATTTGGACAACATTCATTCATCTCCCTCGTGCTACCACCAGAATTGAGTTCACTCAAGAGACAAGACGAGAAAATGACAAAGATCTCAATTTTCGACGTACCGTCATCCAGTGAAGACTCGACCAGAATTCTTCAGCAACCTGATCTGCACCTTAGAGTTCTTCGGAATAGAATTCAATTGGGCAGCCCAGTTTCGAAGCGTCACATCTCCAAACTCTCGGATTCCGAAATTTTCGCATAAAATCGTTTATCTCGACGGCTTGCATCTCGAAGCATGAAAAGTGAGCTCCAAAGATGCGTGGTCCTGACTTTTAATCAAGTCGACTCCCTCGAAACTGAATCGAATCGTGTGAATCAGTATGCAAAATGAGCGCCTCCTTGCCGGCTGTCTAACAAAGAAGAAAGTTCTCCTGGATTTGATCGACTCGGGGCTTAAGCAGGTTCGGTCGAAAAAAAGCTCGTTCGGTACGGTACAGCCTAGATTTCCGATTTACAGACCCGAAACGTCATATCTTCTTGTCACCGATTCCTGATTTGCATTATTTCCCCTGGAAAGTTCGATTTCTGTTTCTGGGGACGAAAAGTTTCCTCGAGCAGTCTGATCGCAAGTCTCATAGATCCTCAATATCATCCGCTGCATGCCGGGATGCCGCGAATTTCGGCAGATTCACTGATTTAGTTCTTCGGGTTGAAGTTCACTCACATTTCACACTTATCTCAACTGTTGCTGAACGTGCTGCGCATACTTCCATTTTCGAGTCCAAATATGTAAATTCATGATTAATTCGCAGCTCCAGGCAGCCTATTCGCGAATTCCGAATCAGCGCGACAGTTTTCACGTGTATTCGAATATTAATCTAATGTGCCCGTCAATAGTGGCTCGGCGGAACTTTCGTTCAGTCTCTATTCCAGCGTTTTGACTGGAATCTTTCGATGTTTATTTTGTTATCACCAAAATTGCGGGATGCTTCGAGATTTGAGCACCCGCTTTGACTCGCGAATCCACGAAAAGTCGCAAAATCCAAGAAATTAGACCGCAACTTCGCCGCAAATTCTTTGCCAAAACACCGCATCCAACTCCCAGCCTTGCTCAAGGTTGATTTTCCAGAAGGCGAGATGGGAATATTTTCCGAAGCTCCGAATATTTATGGACCTATGCAATTCTCCATCTGATTTCCGAGAAATCCGGGCTGATGTAGTTTCTGACCTCAATATTCGCGGAAAGACCCTGACTGAGTTCACATATGAAATTCGCCGATTCTACATCGCTCATGTCGATTCTGGAAAAGCACAGAACAAGCCTTCCAGATATTACATTATTATATGTAGAATTATTATTACTTATTATTATATTTAGAATGACTTTTATATACATTTATGTGGACGTATGTCATAGGCAGACACGATTGCGTCAATCGCTAGACTCTTCTTCACGAAGTCAGACAAAGATCCGCAAAAGCGATGTACCTAATTCCCAGGGAGAATATTCGTCCTTCGACTGACGTCGGATCTTACCGGAGAAGTTCGAGATCATCCTCTGTTATTCCACAACCACTATTCTTCTGAACAAATCAAAAAAAAAGATGTCCCTCGATGTCCGCATCATGGAGGTCCCCGCGCAATATATCAGACTTCGAGACCAACTGCTTCAACGACATCAAAAGCGAGTTTACCGGAAAATGTGTTCCAGGATGTGAAAGCTGATAATTCGAATGAATCGTCTTTTTTTCCTTGTTTCGATAATCCCCTGTAATCCTCTTAGCTTCTCTCATGAAAAGCTGTTCGTATCTTGGAACAAGTCAACGTTCCACTGGAGGTGATCCTATTGCGCTATGAGAGCGGACTAACGCCATGAGATGCTGGGAACCGTCGGAATAGAGCTACCGTCTTGCTTCTCGCCTTACTTTCCGAATACTTTGTTCCACTTCGAGCAAGCAGATTAGCATAAGAGTTTCTGACAGAAATCGATGTCCCGTTGGAAGAAAACTTGACAAGCAAATCGGTCATGTACATGTTCACGGATATTGATCCTGTCCGGCATGTGCAACATTCTGAGAATTCTTTGAGCGTGGAACTTCTCACGCTGAAGCCACAGGCCCGGTGCTTTCATATCCTGAGGCTGAAGGCTCCAAGGGACACGCGCGTCATTCACGATAGAGTTCGAAGTCTACGAAAGCGGAGTTTGCAATATCGGCTCGCTCGGCTACAAAGCCTAAGGCCCGCATCAGGCGACTACGACATGTCAGCCTTAATCAGACAGAGTATTATCTCCGAGCTATTGTCCAGCAGGGAAGCCACTTAAAGCACCTCACCTTCGTGCTTAGTCCCATTGTCCTGGCAACGGGCGATGTGTCGCTAAAGAATCTTGTTAATTATTGTTGCTTGCTTGCTTGCTTTGCGGTGATATATATTTATACACCGAGCGGAAAAGAGTCTCGACGCTAGTTGAAACCTGAGTCGCTTTCTGAACAAACAGCGTTTTAAAAAGGATCCATTGTCAGCACCTGGTCGTAATATTTCACACCGACATAAATAAGCCCAAGCGAGCTTGCCATCAGGACGCTTGTCGACAAGATTTTGACGCAACAGAGATCGGAGAACTTTTCGTGAATCGTGACTTGATGTTGCTCGATCACAGTTTTTCCGAAAGCAAGGAGTGGCTGACAGTACACGGACATCGGGTTCGTAGTTGATCTCTTCCTGAGGATATCTAGTTAAAATTCACAACTAAGAAATGTTCGATGGTTGTGAGTTTGGGGCATAAAACTGTCAGCCGAGCTTCAACCATTCTACGCGGGGTTTGCTCCGGGACTGATTTTCTCTAACACAGACTCAGATTCTTGACTGGAAGACGATCCATCACTTGAGCATATTGGGTTGCGGTGGGCACGCTATTATGAAGTCTGTTGAAGGTGGATCGAAAATACGATAACTTTCCGTGGATTGTTTTCTAGCTCTCTTAAGAAATTCAAGAAAGTCAAATATTTACAATCAAATTGGCCCATTCAAACCAACTTGGTGTAGTGTAGCTGAATATCGGCGGTTCGCTCATGGTCAGGACTTTACTTCTCCTTCGAAAATCCGACTCCGCACAGTTTCCGATCTCGGATAATAATGCATCGCCCATGTTGAACTCCTACGACCACACATGAAGACAATGAGTTCGACGCGGACAAAGCTGCGAAGAGCGAGAAAGCGCTGGCTGAAGGGCGGGAGGAAGAACAGTTGGCTCATTTCTCCGGAGGCAGTTAGTGAACGACGTTCACGACACATGTGCGTTTTGGCATCATCAACGAGTTTCTGCAGAATCTAGCGAATTCTTCCAGCTTATAATATCCCTGCATGACAGTGCGAAGACACAAAAGTGAAAAGAAGACCCGCTCAGCTCAGCCGTGAATGTGTCCGTCCGTCCGTTCGGCTCTCTGTTCCAGCAGTGGAAGTGGAGAATCATCGAACGGCGACGCGCTCTACTTCTCGCTTCGCACTCGAGCAACAAAGCAACGAGCACTCCTTGCGACCGACTGCGGCCGCAACACAACGAAGAAGATAAATCGAAGCAAACGCTTTCGCAGACAGCGTGACGATGCACCACCAACCAACTCTAACGAGCGGACAAGAAAGTAGACTAGCCGAATTAAACCGTTCTGTGCTCTGTACTCCTCGGCCATCGCGCTGACTCAGACCGTTTCCAGAACGGTTTGACATTTCCTCATGTTTGGGAGCTCGATGATTACCCGGCATATGTGGCTTCGGTTCTCGAGGCAAGATGAAGATTATTTGATCAACATTTCTCTTTTACTCTCAAATCATTCGAAACGAAAATGCGCGGGCTACATCATTCTGGGATTATTCGATCAGAAGTTTCCTCTGCTTCGCTCAATCCATTCAAGAGGAGGATGCGTGGGCTGGATAGTTCGAGATTCCGGGCTGGTCTTTCTATGGACGCACCGAGTTCCCAATCTTTCGGATATCTATTCCAGAATGGTAGATTAAAGTCGAGATCTCAGTGAGCTCCTTTTCGATAAGAAACTTCACCTCAATTTCGAGAGATCTCTTGCTCCTTTCAATCAAACCGGGATTCTTCAGCGGGCAACAGGCGATGAAGTTTCCGCAACAACACTCCGATTCCGTTTTCAGTTGGCGACGGCTCCGACTCCTCGGCTGGTCTTGCCGTCAGCCACTACAGAATATGTGTTCCACTCTCGAGAAACTTACTTTTGACGCTTGCATGAGAATATTTTGTTGTCTCCCTTCCTGATCGCGGAATCTTCAAACGTGAGAAAAAGCCACATCAACAAGCCCACATGGGGCCTCGTATTGATTGCAATATGACGACAACTTGGAAAAGATTCGGGCGAGCGATAAGCATCGACAAACAACTTGACCTCGTCTCGATCAGTGTAGAAATCAAATGATGAAATGTCAACCGAAGTGGCTTCGATAGCTCGAACTTTTTGAACTTATTCCAGAATCCTTTTCTTGCCGATGAAATATCCCATTCGAGAACCGTCGTTTTCGCCTTCGGAGACCTCCGAGGCGAGCACGGGGAACCATCTCCGGAATTGCCGAGTTATTGATGCCCAGAAGGTACGCCCAGCGTCGAATTTGGAAGTATGGATCGAGAATTGTAGACGATGATTGACGGATTCTCGAGAGCGTCCAGTTGCCAAAGAAACAGAACACAGATCGCTTGGAAAGAGAATCCGCCATCCCGTTTCGCTCCGAATCATGACCACGAATAGCGAGAGATTCGCCTCGTCTCCCACCGGTCAGTTGGGCCCGCCCACGACGCGACCACTGAACGATCGAAACGAGCAGCAGCATCGGTCTCACATTTAGCAAAGAGGCGCTTGAAACGCCCTCGTAACCGCCGAAATCGCCGCATCTCCACAAACTGCTCCTACTCGACTCGATGCTTTTATTCCCGTTCGATCACACGGAGCTGACCGGTTACCGGAGCGATTTAGTCGATGTAATCAGAAACACTCCGATTCGAGTGGATTTCACGCGCGGCGATTAATTCAAAGATTGTTGAGATTATAGAGTTCACTCGATTCGCGATGATATCGAAAGCTGAACTTCGAGTTTAAAACACGTTCAATCATTAGCGGACGTGACCAACGAGTGTAGAGAATCAAATGCACGCTTACATGAGTGGGAACCCAGTTGTGTGGCGTCATGTGTCTTCACCGATCACGCAACGAGACCAAAATGACGAAACGATGATTCATATCGAGCTGAAAGGAGTCCCGTGATCTATTCGACGCTTTGATATTGATTTCGCTTGGGGAACTGTTGACGATCTGATACCCTGTAAGGAAATCTTCGATGACATTCACTTAAACTAAGCATTTTACGGTTTGAAAGTTTCCACTTATCCATGAGTGAGTTCTTCTTTGAATAACACCCATCTGCATTGGTGACATTCTTCGTGGCCGGCCGGCCGGCCGGTCCACACTGGAAATGTCTCAGGTCAGATGCTCGGATCCTCGAGCCCAACGGTGAGAGAAGGACGACAAGATCAATTTGGGGCGGACAAACAGCAATAAGTGAAACACACTCGGCTGTCCACAAAAGTAGCACCAGAAGGTCACTCCGCTCCGAAGCTTACGACCCTCAGAGGGTTAGTTACCTTGTAACAAACCGTGTCGCCTCGGAAACAGTCTTAAGCTATCAGCTCTGCGAGCGCGGCACGGGCTGAGATTGAAATTCTTCGTCAACCGCAAATACGGTCGAAGCCAGCTCCGAGGCGGAGTTTGCAATCTCGTTTCTCTATAAATCAGCAAGTGGCTTTAACAATTTGTTCGAGTTGACGGTGCGCTTCGCGAGAGAAGTGTCCTAAATATATCGGCGGAACATCGAATTCCATCGGCGCAAATCACTTCCATAGATTGGTTGACGCAAGGAGATCGCGCTACGCGACCGCGTTCCCAAAGTGCTCCTTAAGGAGTACGGTTTCTGTGGCGAGGCGAGGAGGCTTTGTGGGAACGAGTCTCTCCTGCCGGGAAGGACTCTGTGCCAAGAAGTCGTGGCACGCAGGCACGGTTTCGCCGCGGGTCTCAAGGCACGTGAGACACCGGTTTGTCCACGAAGCGGCTCTTGCGGCGAGGCGACTGCGGATAGCAAGGACATGGACTGGCCGGACGGCTGGTCGGCCGCCTGGCGATCGCCGCCGTCCCTATTAAACACCATAAATTTTCCTCTAGTTTCGACTCATTGCGTCCTCTGAGATCACCGGAGGACCTTCGGCTTAAAACAAATGTCTCTCCGAGGAGAGTCGGCTGCCGGGGCTGTCCGCCAACCAACCAACCTGCCAGCCAGCCAGCCAGCGGCAGCAAGCTTTTGCCCCAACGACAACGAAAAGAAGAAAAGAAATCTAGAGGAGGACCGACAAGCGACCGGCCGACCGACCGACCGACCGACAGAGCTAGCCAGCCAAGCAGACAGACAGACGCACCGATGGAAGGACCATCCGTCGGAGGGTCCATCGAACGACGAAAGTCGGACCACAAGCAGTACTACAGTAGACGATCAGACTCTGTGACGACGCTGCTCGTCTGTCTATCCGTTTGCTTGCCTGTCCGCCAGGCGTAGCCCGTATTAGAGCAAAAAACAATACGGTCTTTGTTTGAACGACGAGCTTTCATTAGAAGGACGCAGCAGAGCCTCGATGTCGTCGGTGGCGACGACGATGACGACAACTACGGACATTCCCCCGTTGTCTCTTTCGCGCCCAAATCAGAAGCCCAAAAATGCTTTTTTAGGACCAAGCCGAACAGACGGCCGGCGGTGACGGCAAGGGACAGAGGCGAGTCTTTCGCTCTCGAGCTCATCCCTTCTCCTAATCCCCTTTCGGTCTCGATTAATTGTCTCTGCGATTCTCATTCATCTGTCTGTGTCCCCATCGATCTCATTTCGGAAAACCACGTGAGGTCGACTATCAGATAACGATTCGAAAGATCAGTTCATTGGTTCGGCTTCTTTTCCTTTTCCATCAGACGAGCGGCTAGAGGGGTGGGGAGGCCGGCAGCTTCGGTGACATCTTTAGCACTGTCCATTCTCATGGAGCTGGCTACGGGATCACACTTGCCTGAGTGTATGTTCGTCGCTTCAGCTCGAAGTTTCTCACGATATCGGCATCATTAGAGAACTGGTGACAGCGTTCGTTTGGCGGGCCATGAGTGAGTAATGCTATTTTTCAAAAGCGACATTCGCTCCGATCGTTTTCATGGCTTGTTTCATGAGATTGAAAATTCTCACAAAGCTTCCGTGCAGACCCAAATGGCACACGAAGTAAGAGGATAGCCACGCAGCCCTTCGTCGTTCCATCAAGCATCGTCTCCAGGTGCAGAATCGGACGCGTTCCCTAATTCACTCCCGGCGATTTCGAGCAGAAAGTCAGCCTTGAAAGTCGAAGATGATCGACGAAGCGTTCTCATCTGCATGCTCGTGTTTGCGAAACTGTCGATAGCTGTCGGCCGAATTGAGAGTGCGATATGGACGATGATGTGGGTCGGCTGGAAGGAGGGGACCGGAAACGTGGTCGTCATTGTCATCGACGGCCTTGGCCGTGTGAGGAAGGCCTTCGAGCGAAACGGTTCAGTTCCTCGGGAATCTGCTCCGGGAGCTAAGCAAGCCCTTCGAACGAAGCGGATCGCCTGCTGCCACGCGTGCATCGTGTGCCTGTCTACGCGTCCATAGCAGTATTATGACAGCACGTGAGTCTATTCAGATATTTAGAGGCCGAACTAGGCTATGGCCACCCGCAATGAGGCAGAACACTTTAAATGCTAAACAGTGGACTCGCTCGACGCCCGCAGCTCTCGGAATACAATATTAGAAGTGTTGGCTCGGACAGCTAACGGAACGCCGAAACCGATGATGGCCCCTCCATGTGACCTACACCGCCAAACCGCCTTCTGATTCGGAGCCTAAACCGTGGTCGAACGGTGATTATCTCGGCCCGCTGCCGATGGAATATGTAGTACGTATGTATACGAAGCGCGGGTATCAACAGGAATCACCGCAATGCAGCGAACGAGGAATGAGAGTTTGATGGTCGACGAACTTTTCAAAATCGAGGCATGAGACGCAACACAATCTGAACAAAATCGATCGATTGTCCGCTCTAATCAGTCCCCGTCGATGCTCCGATGGACTCTGCGGCTCGAAACAATTTTGAATGAGTCTGATCTTGATGAAAACGTATTCCTGCAACCGAATCAGGAACTGGTTCTGTGATCGGGAAGCGAGTCAGGACTCTACGATCATGAGCATATCGAGTGAGGTGTCAAACGGCTGTTTCTGTCGCTCCATAGGCGGAATGAAGTTCATCCAAACATGTGTCGTCATTACCGAATTGCGGCATCTGAATTCTATGAGGTGTTTAAATGATAGCGAGGTCTTATGTGTTCGAGACAAGGGCGTGACTAGGCTGTGTGGGTTTCGGAAGATGTCGCCCGCTCCCAGAAGAAAACGGTGACCGAAGAAACGGAATCGATTATTATTTATAACGATAGATATCCGTGTTTAGCGCAAAGTCTGTGAGTTTGTTTGTAGATATAGGGTAACAAAGCTTGGCCAGAATTTTCCTGTTGAGCTCCGTTGCGCGCTTTCTGATATCTTGCTGCCACGGATCTATCCGAGGTTTGCCGTGTTTTTCCTCAGTTTCTTTGCCTCCGTACCGCGCGGTGCCCTCGCTTGCCGTGCCTCACCTCATCTAGTTCCGGCCGGTTTTGCATCGCATTCAGTTGCCCTGGTTCACCGCAACGGCTCGGAAGCAGACGAGAAAGCAAGTGAGCTAGCTCGCTCGCTCGTTCCCTCACTCATTCGGTAGCGGCCAGGCGGGCTTTCCTTGCTCCAGGCTTCGGCGAAAGCACCGCGTTCGGGATGTATGAAGAAGGGGATAAGAGGAAAATGGAAGTGAGAGAGGAGAAGAAGTGCGGCAAGGCAGAGTGCTGCCAAACTCTCGACCATGCAGCGATCAAAGAATGTTCTATGGAGCTGTCAATAAAAATCTCTCAATATTGGCTTTTGAAATTGAGATATTAAATCCCAGTGGTGGCCAAAGCCCGCGAGCGACCAGCCAGCCAGCCATCCAGTCTGTGAGCAAGCAAGCTCAGTTAGTTCCCAGAGCCGGCGGCCGACAGCAGTCTGGTTCTCGGACAGGACTGTACGTTTACAGCCGTGGCGCTAAATTCACGCAAATTAATATTCGAACGACTCCAGCGAGTGCGATAGAGAACGAATCTGAAGAGAGAGAGATAGAAAGGCACCAATTGGTCCGGAGCATTGCGCGAGACAGGAAAGACGAACTCCTCTCTAATGGGGCGAGCCGAGCGATTCAAACACTACTCAGGTGTTATCAAAATTCATGGCTGCTTATATTAACATCGACTCTCCTAAGATTTTACTGCCCGATCGGCACTTCGTTTGCTTCTGCTTCTCGCTTGCGTCGGTCGCAAGCACGCCGGCCAGCTAGCGTCGTGAACAAGGTCCAAGACCTCTTGCATGAGCTCCGAGGAAAGTTTAACTGTGCAGAAGGTTTTTCTTCCGATCTCGCTGCAAACTCGACAAACGTCTCTCACACGACTCATGCGTGATGGTTTTCCCCCGACAGAAAAGCCAGGACTATCTTCCGAGATTTTTCTAATCTGACGAGTATTGCAATCTATTGATATTCATCTTTTGATAGGAAAACTATTTGATTTTCTCGTTCCAGTGTGTTTTCGAGCTCTGGCGTCAACGAGATTTCCGTGGACCTCAACGTAATGGAGAAAGCCCAAGTTGACCCTCGGAAGGAAATAGGAGTGAACTGCGTCATAGACTCGTCCTCATCGGTAAGTGATCATCGTAGAGAAGATTCTCTACATGGGCTCTAACAGAATACCGGGATTGCGGTTCGGAAGATAACCGAGAAGAACCGTGTCGGAGAAAGAAGAGAACCCACCAAGAGAGTCCACGGTTATTTGGTGCTACAAACTCTCTCCGTGCGTTTTCCTAGTTTTCAAATCGGACGGAATGCACCGAAGTGAGTCCTGTCAAGTTGGCAGCTCTTAGCAACTCTGTTCCCGTCGCCGCTGTTGTTGATCCGGCGTGTGACAATTGCTGCTTGCGACCATTGATGACGTCTCTTGGCCCTGATTGTTGAGGCTCTGCCGACTGCGAGAGCCACAACACTTGGCCCCTTGGTTCGTTCGTTTGCTCACTCGCTCTTGCTTCCCTGCTCCTCATTGCGGCCGCTGCTGCTTTCAATGGTCTGCCGGAGAGACCTGTTGAAGCACAAAGCCACAGCAGGAGAGCCAATCACGTTGGGGAGAAAGCCTGGATCTGACTTATATTGTTGTTCGCCATTATGACCAGGTCGGTCTGGCGGCCGGCTGGCCGGCCGGCTGGCCGGCCGGTCAGTACGGCAGTCCAGTTCAGGCAGGGAGGCAAGAAGGCCGGCAGCCAAACAGACAGGGGTTCGGTACGCCTGGTAGCGTAGTGGCTCTCCGGCCTTGGGCAAGAAGTTCGAATGAGATTTTCATGCAGGGCATGCCTGGCCCCTCATTTCTCTTAGCCAGGTTCTTTCCCGTTCGGATGAGTTTGTACAACTTCTCCCGAAATTAGGAATGGTTCCAATGCGATCACGGCCGACCTGCTTCTTGTCAGTCTGCTGGTGGTGGCATGTGCTGTCTTTCATCGACGATCCACTCATCCAACCAGAGGTGTTGTCTTTTCTTTTGATCATAGGCAGCACAGACTGAAGGCGCAAAGCCAGTTTGGCCAGAGGTGCAGTGCGAAGGAAGCTTCGGGAAAAACTCATACTTTTGTTCTTGCAGCTCGATTTCGACAGCCCTCGCGGTCACACGAAATTAATTTTCATCTCAACACCGCCGCCGCAGTGTTATTCAAAAAACTTTTCGAAAGATCCCTCAGATCCCCGAACACTTTCCTCGTTAAGATCATTCAGAGCCTTATATTGCAGATTTCGAAGCATCGTCGAGGTCGCCAACTCCCGACCTTCAAGTTCAATACAACGCTTGCACCGATCCTGTCCTTCGGCAGCGCTGAAAACTCGACTCACACGGCGAAAAACGACTCAGGATCCGAAAACTATCCTGGAGTCGTTTCCTTCCTCCAAGGAATGCCAGCGGTCGGTGTCTGGCAGCCTGGTAAGCATCACTGAGAATATTCCAGAATGGTTTCGTGAGGAACCCGTTATTTTAGAAGCTCTTCAATTAGTTGGGTACCGAGTATCCTCGAGCTTCGGAGCTCATTCTTCTTCTCTTGTTCAGAATGAGTCATCCTTGCGGCGTTCGCTGCACATGGTATGAACTCTAGCAACAAAATGTTCCCTCGAGATGCTTGAACATTGTTCCGGCCTTGATGAAGCTGGGCGAAGCACATTGCTTATTAGTGTCGTTGTCGACGTTGGCGGTGCCGCGGCGGATGTCGCCGACGTCGTTGCCGTTGAAAGTTTATTTTGCTCTGCAAAAGGAAGAGGTCCGCGAGAGATAAAGCTCCTTCGCTTCATCAGTCATATGGCGACAGCGTCAGCGAGCGCGTCGACAAATTAACACAATTTATTAAGAGACCCAGCGCTCGAGAAGGGCTCACGAGGGGAGGGGGCGAACAACGTCCTCCTTCGCCAAACGTTCAACCGACGACGTCCCTCCTCTTGTCTCGAGGCTGGGAGGCGACGTTTCCGATCTCTTGGTGGAAAACTTTCCCCCGTTCGGCCGACAACTTTCTCCTTCGAAAATCTTGGAAGTCGGACATGTTCGACGAATCGGTCCTTATTCAAGCGTGAATAGTCGTTGTACAGCAGTGAACTCCTTGGGTGTTATTGAAAGGATTATATCTACTCTTGATCGCGAATGAATAAACCGAGAAAGCCAAACGCTCGTTGAGCTCGTGTAAAGTTTCACGGAAGAGGATTCTCGGACAGTCATCCAGTGATCTCAATAGAACTGTTTGCGAATTCCAGTGGAGGACGTTCCCCGGGTGCGGCATCATTCATTCAGGAAACCACCTAAACAACCTCTCCCAGTTAATCCTTACGAGTCCACTTCTGCGTCATCCACAACTGTGCTCTCATTCACTTGGCTAATGGCAGCTACTGCACTCATTCTCGGTCTTCTATTATCTCTTGCTCTGAACTGTTTCCTGTGCCGAAAGAGATCCGGACGGAGCAAGAGATACTTCCACGAGAAGAATCTCCCACCGTATCAAACGTACGAAGCGACGAGCTCTTGCGGAAGCTCATCGTTTGCAGGTATGATGATTTTTTCATAATACAGATGATCTCTTTCATTCGCTGGCGTGAGTCGTGAAAACTTTCATCTGGAAGTGTTTTCCCGCTGGTCGTGATTGCATTTTCCCGGATTGGATCGAAAATCCCTCACTCGGCTCGAGCTAAGGGATATTCCGAAACGCGCGTCTCCACTTACGGAAGCGGCCTGTCTCCACCACAGCATAAGCCGCTTGGAGTAATGAATACCCTTTCGGGACAGATTTAAGTGCCGAATCGTGTTTTCCATCCTCGGCAATCAAGAGATAGCTAATCTTGCCCTTCGTTAGACTCATGCTTCCCTTGTTCTTCTAGGCGACGGCGAGTGCGAGAGCGTCCTGGACGACACTTCATCAATCGCATCATCTGTGCCATCGCATTCCGGATTTGTCATCAAATATCCGTCGAGGCCGCCTCGCCCGGAAGACATTTACGGCTTCACCGTTTACGGAGCGAATCGCTATTAATCAACGAAGTTTGAAGCGATTTTCATCATTGATCCTTTTCTGCATCGATTTCGACGCTGTTGGTGTAGGTTAAGATAGGTATTTTCGCTTCTTGAAGAAACCTAAAGGAATGTCTCGTAAAATATTCGCGCGCGCTTCCGACTTCTAACCTATTTATTGAAACACGTAACCATCTCCGCGAATTCACCATATTCAACTCATGTCTGAGACATGGAACCGCTTCCTTACAACGGTAATAAAGTAATTGTGGAAAAAGAAAGAAACAGTCTCGTTCAATCAAAGATTTATTCAGTTCTTAATAAATTAACAGTAAAGCGACGAGGTACAAGTTGTTGACTGAAGTGTCTTATTTCTGTGTTCAACTTCGAATCTCCTTACTATATCAGATTATCGTGTTAGGAAGAAAACCTGCTGTCTCTGCAGCCGAACCCGTCTCTCAGTACTTAGCGCGGTATTGCTTCTGGCTTGTAGTGCACAAACTTATCAAAACGTTTTCGTCGACGACCTGATTCAGTTGATGCGGCCGACCGACTCTTTAAATCTGTTCGCATAATATTTTACATCTTGATGCTTGCTCGTGGGTTCCTTTCTGCATGTCTTTATCTCTAAATCTACTGATATGAATTAAGTACATGCAAATCATGAAACAACGACTCTTCACTCAAATCTTAAACAGTTTCGTTGAAATGGGCTAGCGACTCCGAAATCTGCCCAGAACAGCTCCTGTAGTCCTGATCTCCGGAACGGGCGAAAACTAACGCTAGACAACGGGTGTAAACTCACCAAACTCTACAAAGGCCTCCTGTACATTAAAGAGAGAGGTAGAGATTCATGGAATGTTATTTCTGACGAAGTTTCTTGCGACCGTAGTCATCGTCCTGGCCCTTCAACCTAGTCCTACCAACACTCGGCCTCAGTAGATGAGGCAACTCTAGCAAAATGGCCCCGATCTTTTCAAAGAGCGGAGACTCCTAATATCAGACGACATCCGCAAGTATTGCGCCCGGGCATCTGTCCAATAAGACGACCATTGATGCGCAGGCATCGATCAGATTATCCAACCGCTGATTGCATCATTTTGTTGAATTGTATCGTCGGGATTGTTAACGTAGTTCTCATCGCTTCTCTATATTATTGTTGGTTTGCTGCTGTAGCTGCTGCGACCGATTCAGCGGAATGATGGTGATTTAACGGAAACGCGGTGAAGCTCTGAAGTCAAAGCTCGGTGGATGAAACCACTGTGGCAGCAGTGACGCTTGCAGCGAAAGATCAAGGCTCTCTACCTATGTTGAAGAGGGTTAAGGTGAGAGAAACTCGTCAAGGTAGCGAGTTGACTAAGAAATCTGGGGGGAGCCCGGAGGGAGATTTTGAGAAAATCGTTAGTAGGGACGAGTTTTCAGAGTGATATTGCACAATACTGAGGTGGCGTTGCCGCGCGAGACTATTTCAATCAGCGGTGACTCCGGAATCGGAGCCCAACTACAGGCTGAGGTTGCGACATTTTACTTTCACGAATGTCGAACGATAAACGACTTATCCTCGAAACGGATCGCATTCGTATTCTACCAACTAGTTGAGAAGAATCTCGAGGTAGGCCAGTGGCACTTTTCCTGCTTCCTTTGTTTCTGTTCGTTGCACCATGACGAAGTCGGGATCCAAGTCTGGTGGACCGTCGACAACATCAAGCACCTGATGAGAATATAAAGAACATCGATGAATATCTGCGCTTCTAAGAGAAATAGAAATCATGATCGATATAGAGGAGGTTCGTACCTCGTTTTGTTGGACTGTGAGTTCGGTGCTCCCTAAAGCTTCGTAAGCGTATAGGACTTTGGCCTTCCTATAATTCGAGTTATTGTTGGGTCTCTCGATGGGTGCGCTACTGACTCCTCCTTCGAACACGTTCTGGAAGGCGCAAACTTTGCCACCTTCTGCCGATCCGTTACCACAGCTCACGTTCATGTTCAATGCACGCAAGTCCTTCTGTAGTTCCAGCATGTGTTTCTGACATTGAGCGTAAAATGCCATCTGGGCCTCGACGAAATCGCTGAGACACCGCACATGATTGGCCTAAACAAAAATAAATGACATTTATCAATCTATCGATACTTGCGCACTTAAGACATCAGAAATTCCTCATGAACTCTTTCATCTGATGAATAAGCGATAACTTTCATCCTCACACTCTCTTCAACACTCACGTGAGTTGTGGAAATCCCTTCTAGGAGGAGTCTCGTTATTTCTGCTTGTTTGTCAAACTCTGCTTGGCAAAGCTGAACTTCCTTCTCAGCCTGTAAAGTCGAGTACCAGATTAGCGTTCGTCTCTGTGAGAGAAAACCGACATCTTCATGAACTTCCCCACGAGTGACAGAAGCGAGGGGCAGAACAGTGAGCAAGAATCAAATACATACGCGTATCTGCGGATTTCGAACGTAGAAATTAAACTCGATCGCGATCGGGATAAAAAATTGTCAGATGCTGCTCTCTAACTGAATTTCGTTCAACACAAAATTACATTCTCACGATTCGAGGCGAATCCGACAAGACCTTACGCTATCTCTATCGCTGGGTCGAATCGAAAACATCTCTCAATCTGAACTGAATAACGGGTGGCGAGCTTTGCAAATAATTTCGAGGTGCTTGGGAGCATGCGGCTTCTGTGCGTCCAAACTACGGCCTCCTTCTGAGCTATGTACAATATCTACCTGATGAATCTCCTTTTCTATATGTTGGGGATTCGCCTTGGGGGCATGTGGTGGAAACAGCGAGTTAAATTACGTCTAGATAGATTACTTGTCTCGTCATCTCGAGCTCAACAATCGAATCGAAAACTTTGGGATTACAACACGATATTTAAAACAATATGAGTTGTTGACAAAGTCCGAGATAAGGGCTTGACTTTCAAATTCCACCGAGTTCGATCACTGCGGAAATATTGAGATATGTATAGCTATGGAACACGCGCGCAACACCTACTAGGGGATCAGCAGATCGGGCCTTTCGGAGTCGATTCTTGGCGGCATCGAGATCCAGCCTTTTGTTCTCCAAGATGCGACGCTCTTTCTGTGAATACGTAGACGGATGTTCAGATATTAGATTCTCTGTCAGAGACGCTCAGACCATAGAGATGCGGCAGAACACTAAGAGTGTTACCAAAATGGTTTTCATATCTCCTTCCAAGAAGCGTCTTAGCGGCTGTAGGAAGTGTGTGTGGACACTCCGACCGAAATCTCGCTCAGCCGAGCCCAGATTCTTTTCCGTTTGGCCGACCTTTATCAATGCGCTGCCTGCAACACAATAAACAAAATGTTTCCCCAAATTCGAAAAGCCGGGATCAGAACTTCTGTTCTTTAAAATCCAAAAGTCGAATCCGTCAGTTATTTCTTACCATAAGGTGTACCAGGCCCGAAAGCAGCACCAGCACCCATCATGTCATGTCCAAGGGCCTCAAGATTATTCAGTCGTTCACGTTTCTTCTCCAACTAGAAAGTATGGGAGCATTCAGTAAACTTCTAGTATTTCAGTCTAACCTCATCCTAAAATTGATCTCGATGAGACCTTTGGACTTCTGGAGCGGAGGCAAAGCGAACTGTGAAAAAGATGAATCTCTGAATCAGTAATTATTCAAAGGATCATCCAAGCGGATCAGGTACCTTATCGAAGAGGTAATCCTCCACTCGGACGTTCGGGTTGGGCTCAAGGACTGCTTCCGCTTTGGAAACCAGTCTTTCAGTCCAGATTTTGGTGTCATCGGATCTTTGTGCGAGGCTCTCAAAGTGCGCATCCAGTTCCGTACGGCCAGCCGTACCCAGCCGTTCCTCCGTGTACTGAAATAGATTAGCTGCTTGAAACTCCAATCAACCTTCCCAGAGATCAGATTACGAAATAATAGCTCACGAACTAGCCGCAGTATTACGTGGTGATGGAGGGAATCGTTGCATTGGAAATATATCGAGACTCAACGGAGGCTGCCAGCAGTATTCGTTACGAGGTTTGTCGCCCGCTGTTTTCCTGTTCGGAACGGTTTCACCGTAGGACCGAATCGTCGATCCTGCTGTGAAACCATTTTCGAGATGCAGCATCGTCTCCAGCATCGAATCAATCCCGTGGATTGAATGCCAGATATGCACTCATTCCAAGCCCTGACTCACGGGCAGGAGACTCTAGCGCTTTCATGGGCAATACGTAGAAGAATTCGATTCGAAAAAACCACGACAGAGACGGCAGTCCATGGTAGTTTGTGCCGCTTGAAAACATGGACACCCTTACGTCGTTCCAGCGAAATCCGAAATGAACGGTAATAAAAACGCTGACAACATCAGTTCGAATGAACGATGAGCTCATTCATTGTGGAGTGGGGACTTGATAAATTCTCGCTTCGCCATACATTGAAAGTATTTTTTTTTCGCGCCAAACAAGCAGTTCATCTTTTGAGACCATCCACAGCAATACCATTCCCGCTTCTATCGTTCTTGAGTTGCTCATATCGTGGTCGATTGTCTTTTTAAGAGCCCATTGCAGTCGATCCGGTGGTGGATCCTCAAATAACAAGATAATAACGCTTTGAACGCTTCACTTTTCTCCAAGGGAGCGCAGAGCGCCGCGTCTTACCAAGAAACTCGAGTTTTTTAGAGGAATTCTTTCTCCGTGACGAGTATCAAAGGTTGGATCTGTCAGCTATTCCGCGAATCTCTTAATTGGAATCGGAATTTCATCAGCGCCGCTGAACAAGCTGGTTCCGATATCAAGAGTTACGAGAAATCTAACAGATCAGCGCGAACTTATTTACTCTGGACGTTCGGGTTCTCGAGTTTCGGTTGCTCATTGTCATCTGTCAGCGATGTGCCCGCAGAGAAAGTGAACCTTGAGTTAGCTAGATGTACAGACGCGAGCTACGCCGAGCCCGCTGAGCTATCACAATCACAATAAACGAAGAATAGACACCGTCGCTGACCGCACTACACTTGTAGCGAAGAATTTCCAGAGCCAACACAATCGAGTTGGTTTCTGGATCCGACCTGGGTTTTAAAGAATACCCTGGCCAAAACTGCTTGACACGCTTCAACGATCAGATTGTATATTCTCCGGAAGTGAACCATCGACATTCATTCATGTTCTGCTCACACATCATAACGTCAGATGTCTGCTGTGGAACCGCGGGGTCTAACCTTTGGCCGCTCATCAGATGAACTTTCCTACTGAGACCCCATAGTCGAGATTAGCGTAAGGGTGCTTTCATTCATTCGTCGTTTAATCTGCCTCATCGGGTGTGTGTGCGGTTACTCGGTATGAATTATTCGTCATTTGTTGAGCATGCGACGTAGGAACAGCAGTTTACGACAGACAGACGAATGCAACTCGTCTTCTACACAATAGATTTGGCAAAGGGCCCCACGGAAAGGACTCTACTGCAGCACACTCGGAACACCTCCCAGAGAGCGCGTTCCGGAACGATGACACAATCGATTAGATCTTGACCGATGTAATCCGAAGAGTATTCAAAGGTTAAAATTTAATTCCGGATGGAAACGGTAAATTTCTAATGAACGAAGTTTCCGGAGAAGCAGGCAGTAGACTGTCTGCAACTTCTACTCTGTGCACGCACCTGTACAGCCCGGGTGAGTGCGGTGGCCGCGTCGGACGCGAACCCCTTCAGGTTCCGTATACTGAAGTCCATGGCGCTCGCTTGACGATGGAGAAATGTTCTACGAGTCTGACTAAAAGCGGGAGTTAGGGGTGCTTTTATCGGCGACGGAACCTGCGAACATCACTACTGCAGTTCTGACTCACACACAATGATGCTTGTGATCCGAGCAATCCACGGAGCACCGCGGAGAACCGGGAGGTCCTTAGTGAGTTGCGGTCCTCGTCCCTCTGCAGCGAAACACTCACGTGTGCCGAGAACGAGCGGAAACGAGGAAATTAGCAGCAGATCTCTCAGATCGAAGTTCTCAAGACAAGATCCGTCGTCTTTATTTTGCGGCGGCGAACGAGCTCTCTGATCAATGAGACTGTTGTTTCGAAAGGTTTTGTTTTGATTCTCTCAATTTCGCGGAACTAGTCGAGCTGCTGAAACCGCTCACCACGGAGACAACGTGTGTTCTTCTCGATTCTCCCGGAGTGTCAAAAAACTGATTTTGCCGTATTGGAGTAACCTATCAAGATGACTACTCTGGAGAAGATTGCCCAGATAGAGGCCGAGGTGAGTGATGACAAGATTTGGCGAGCACCTTCCGATATTCATCGCATATTGAAAGAAGAGTTTCTGTGATGTTCTGCTCGTTGAAATGTGGCGCCGGCACGTATTTGTGCCTCAGATGAAATTTTGAGTCGTGCACTCTGAGTGCCAACTCTCACCCCAAATGGTCCTCGCTCGTCGCTACCGCGGAATCGAGCGTCATAGGCTGAGCGAGGACAATATGTGGACCTCATGGAGCGAGATATATGGGAACACGAATCCTAGCTGATGAACTTCTCCATGATTCCTGCAGATGGCCCGAACCCAGCGTAATAAAGCAACGATGGGACATCTCGGTCTCTTGAAGGCAAAGTTGGCCAAACTCAGGAGAGAACTTCTGACCCCAAAAGGAGGCGGCGGAGGTGAGAACCACATGCGGGGAAGTAACGAAAATAAACTTGAGAGTGATTCGCCTGCTGCCTCTAATTTCACTTGAATCATCG
This sequence comes from Neoseiulus cucumeris, assembly GCA_021527715.1. Lineage (NCBI taxonomy): Eukaryota > Metazoa > Arthropoda > Arachnida > Mesostigmata > Phytoseiidae > Neoseiulus > Neoseiulus cucumeris. Next base: position 343,528 of record JAJSRV010000081.1, on the reverse strand, counting down.
AAAACTTCAGGCACTGGAGAAGGTTTTGACGTTGCGAAGACTGGGGACGCTCGAATCGGCTTCGTAGGGTTCCCGTCTGTTGGAAAATCGACATTGATGAACACTTTGGCCGGCGTCTTCTCCGAGGTTGCTGCTTACGAATTCACAACTCTGACAACTGTGCCCGGAGTCATAAAGTACAAGGTTCGGTTGCGGAAAAAGTACTCGAAGAGATTTCATAATCTTTTTGCTTTTCTTCTCTCGCAGATGAGCCTAACTTGAGGTCATTGATTCCAGGGTGCGAAAATCCAGCTCCTCGATCTGCCCGGAATCATTGAGGGCGCGAAGGATGGAAAAGGTAGAGGTCGTCAAGTGATCGCTGTTGCCAGAACTTGTTCTTTGATATTCATCGTGTTGGACGTCCTCAAACCTCTCCAACACAAAAAAATCATCGAGAGAGAATTAGAGGGATTCGGTATCCGGCTAAATAAGGATGTACCTCAGATAACTCTGCGTAAGAAAGACAAAGGTATGCTATCCGGGTAGAAACAACCGACTGACGATTTAGTTTTGGCAATCCATCCATGACATTCAATTCACATCGAACAGAAATTCGATTGGAACTCCACTAATTAATTGACACTCTCCGATGCAGGCGGTGTCAATCTCCAGTGTCTCGTGCCTCAGTCAGAACTCGATATTGATACTGTAAAAGCTATTCTATCTGAGTACAAGATACACAACGCGGATGTCGTGCTCAAATACGATGCCACACAAGATGACTTCATCGACGTCATCGAGGGCAATCGAATCTATATCCCTTGTATCTACGTTCTCAACAAAATCGATCAGATCTCTATTGAGGAGCTTGACATTATTTATAAAGTTCCACATTGCGTGCCGATCTCGGCTCATCACCGTTGGAACTTCGATGATTTGTTGGAGAAGGCTTGGGAGTATCTGAAGTTGATTCGAATGTGAGTATTTCATGACGCTACAAAAGAATGGGTTATGCATGAATTCGCGTCTATCTGGGATTCTAAGTTATGAACAGCCCATTTATCAATTCTGACAATTTCAGCTACACGAAGCCAAAAGGACAGCTGCCCGATTACGAAGCTCCTGTGATTTTGACCAGGGACCACTTGACTGTTGAAGATTTCTGTAACAAGGTTCACCGTACGCTCATCAAGGAATTCAAGTGCGCTCTCGTTTGGGGTTCCAGCGTGAAGCATAATCCGCAAAAAGTCGGCAAGGAGCACGTTCTTTGCGACGAAGATGTTGTTCAGATTGTCAAACGAGTGTAAATAAAGTGAATCGTTGACTTTGTGACTCTCAAGCTCTGCGTTGATTCTTCGGTCAGCTCCCTTCAGGGTTATCCATCCCAAGATTTTCTTTCTTGCTCTATCTCTGATGGTGTCCGATCTGGATGAGGTTTTTCCGCTTGGTGCAGCACCCGAGAAGGTTCTGAGCGATGCCGAACCCGAAAAGGTGCTAGAAGGGCTCCTAATGAAGATCGGGAATCATAGGCAGAGATTAGTCGGAGTCGTGGGCCACGTTCCATCGATGATCGATGCCCGAATTTCCGCGCGCCTGAATTTTTGTTTTGTTGGAACTTCATTCTGTTCATCGGAATCCTCTTCGAGATCCAGCTTCCATCATGATATGGCCGCGACTTGGACGTCCTCGATCAACGTAACTTCATGCTGAGAGAACTCCGTTAGTGTCCTGCTGGAACGAACCGATGCCCCGGTTTGTTGAAGGTTCTCCTTGATCGGCGGAAATCTCATCGCCAGTGATTGTCATGTTGTTTTTGATTCTATCGACACATGTCATCTAATATAAGTTCTTTTTCCCCGTGATTCTCACGCTGTCATTTACGAAGTGCTTGTGGAAGACGGCCCCACAAAGCCTGAAGATCATCATGAGCATCAGGACCGCCATCCATGATGATTATAATGGAAAACATCATCACCACCTCCTCAGTTTTATTCTGGGCGGACCCTCGCCTCATTATCAAGAGTATTTGCTCAGCGCAAGTTCCTCTGTTCCGGGGGATAGCCACTCCTGCATTCCGGAATTTTCACTCCGTCATGCGGGCTAACAGAGGAGCAGAGAAGAGTCAGAGGAGCAGCGGAAGGACGCCCTTGCCGGGGTATACGTTATTTCATGTAATGTAAACAATAAGGCAGGCGTTAGATAAGAGAGAGAAGGAAGCACTTTGCAGCCGGAGAGCTTGCCGGGCAACCCGCCGAATCCAAAACCGTAAGGTGCTGCGCGCTCAAGCTAACTCTGGAAGAATTACAAGGATCGAATGAAAAGTACATAATTGTGTGAAGCTCGTCGCCCGCACGATCCTGAGTGTAAAGCTATCCAAGTGCATCTCTGTTCCGACGAGACCGAGGGTTCAAATAGTATCCAACGGCAGTGGGGTGTCCTGCCCTCAGCGAGGAACGTTAATGCCGATGCAAGTTTCAAGGCGTTTCTCCAGCCTTCCCGGTGGCAACTTCTCACCACGGGAGCTGGGAAGCTTCAGTGAGCTCAACACGCCATCAGAGTAAAATGTATGAGATTCGCCTTCACCTGCTGGTGACTAGCTTCGCGGACACCTTCCATTTTTTTCTTCCGGAGCTTGAATCACCAACGTACCTACATAGTTGAGTCCGATAGGGTTATGGGTTCCCGAGACTCGTATCTATGTACAGACGTTCGTTTCATTTCTGTCAATGCCCCGTGGAGCCTAGAATCGAGCCGAAAGTAGGCCCTGCTGCTGATACATATCAGAAGCCCTGGAACGATGCTGAGGAAGTTCCGGCATGCTCGGCACTTCCGCTTCCAACTCCGGAGGACATGATCGATGTACTTGAATTGTTAGCGTGAGCTTCTGCGTCATATCCCCAAGTCATTTCTCCGAAGTGGGGTCCGCAGTACGGTCGCAAGTACAGTCCTGAACTTCAACACTCCTGTCACGTTCCAGCGACTCTTTCCAGCGAGCAGTTATACAACAGCGAGCGTATATGCTTAATCCATTGCTCGAGTCCTCCAAATTCCAGGATTAACTTTATGCGATCCGTCACTGACTTGTCAACAAAGACAGCAATTCGGATCCGCTTGCGATCAATGCTCTGGAGCGATAGTTCATCACAATAGGGTAGACTATGACTGTTCCCCATGCGCTCTTCCGTTTCCCTGGAGCTCCGAGGGAAGGCAAGTTCATTTCGATGGTCCTAGGAGTCTCATTGTTAAGGTAGTCATCTCATTGTCAGAGTCATGCTCATCAGAGAGTTCATGGACTGAAACGAGAGCAGCAAGATTCCAGGAGGAGAGAATAAGTAGTCAGTGAGAGGAGAAGAGCTAAGTCGGCAAGGAATTCGAAGCCCTGAACACGGCATACTCGCCTCTGGTGGATGAAGCCCTGGATTAGAGAGCGACGGAAACGGGGGGCTGCCGCAACCACAATAAAAGAGTGGGCCGGGGACAGCCCGGAAGACTTCGAAAATCACTCAGGATGAATGACACCCACTCACAGCGTCTCTTGGGAAAGACACGATCGCAGATTCAAAAACAGGGCACTGGTTTCGCAGGGAGCTGCCACCACAAAATGAATTGGCAATGTCTCTGCAGCGTATGGCGACCGGAGACAGCATTGTCAACCTCGGTGTCTTGTACAGAGAACAAGGAATGTGTGCCCGATACTCCTTCCTGTCGTATGCAAAGAAATCTAGAACGCCTTAGAGGAGTTTATCTAGGTAAGAAAAGGTTTATTCAAAGGGGGTGAATGCGGGAAAAACTAGCGGACGTTAGTGCAGAGTGTATGTACTCGGCGGAATGTACCGCCTCGTAATCATCATCGGGGTTCGGGATCGATGGACTCGGAGTGGCCACAGCCGAGGAGTCAAAGAGAAGAATGTTGGGAATTACGAGTAATAGCCGCTCCTAATGTCGAAAGCCGTCAAAGCACCCTCGCGATTTTGAATTCGGCGGGTCGCTCGCTGCGCTCTTTAGCTGCCAGGAGCTCCTCCTCTCCCTCTGATTCACCGTCTGCCTCATTGTTTACATCAGATCAAATGGCGATGCCCCCCTTGCAGCGGCAGCATTAACAGAGTGTTTCATTGGAGGGTCGAACAGTTGTCGTTTCAGTGCACTTCTGTGGGTCTCGCTCGGTTCTCCGCATTCCGACTCGTGCATAAGTTTCTGTGGTTGTGCTCAGACTGTTGTGTAGTTGTTCCGTTGCTGCTGTGGCAGCCGTCGGTGTACCTATCCCACTGTGTGTTGTTGTGTTTCCACCGTCGTCGAAGAAAGAAAGAAAAAGGGAGCAGCAGCACCAGTAGCGGTCGCAGGGAACAGAACCCGAAGCTCACTCGCGACGCTCATCTGTTGCCCTCAGCCACATTTCGGAGGGAACATAGATTCTGTGTTGGGATTTACCAAACAACCTGGTCCTGCCCAAAGCTTGAGGTAAGCTCGGTGCGACTCACAACTGACAGAGGAGGTTCTGTGGTTGACTGAAAGAGGGAGAGCTCCGAACGATATCCGAGTCGGCTCGGTTCGTTGCGATGTCAGCGACCTTCGCCGCTGCTCCGAGTCACATCGCGGCTTCGAACTCGAAAAGAATGTGACACCTCGACAATTCGGAACCAGTGGCAACGAGAGAAAAGATCATCGGGACGCTCGGGATCGGAGTCAGAGCAATGCGGTTACGGAGCGTTCGTAGAAATTTTCCTCTTGTAACAGGCTACGCCGATTCTTGTGGTCAGTGGAACGTCGGGTCACAGTTTTTAGACCGGGGTTCTGTATTTCGATGAGTTCGGTTCGAAATGAGTTAGGGCTCCGGGATGACTGAGTGCTCTCCGGAGTGATACACTACAAACGAAGAGATTCATTCTCGATCGACTCGCCAGGTTTCGTTGGGAACCCAATTTTTGAGCACTCGTTTCTGTTTCGCCGCCACCAGTAGCTAGCTTGCATAGATGTTTGGAATAAAGGACGAATACCAAAATAGCCAGAAAGTTCATGACAGTTGCCGGCGGTGTCTTCTGTCGGAACGAGCACGACGGATGCTACACTGCCAGCCGCCAGCCAGTCAGTCAGTCAGTCAGTCAGTCGACCTGGCAAGCAGTACAAGCAGTCCACTTGAGGGCAGCGACCTTAATCTATTTGCAGTTCCGCCAACGACAGGGTCACTTGACATTTCGGTGGCATTCAGATTAAAAAACGTCGGAGAGCCCGGCTAATTGTTCGATGCGCACATGGTGATAGCGATGGCTTTCAGTCGGTGATGGTGCTGCACCAAAAAGACAAGTAAAAAAAAAGAGGGATCACATCCAACGAGGTATTTTCTGCGCAGCGATGCTCTTTGGATCGCACGAGTCACCGGTGTATCTTCCGCGTTGAGTGGTGAGTCACTCAGTGAGGCTGACGGATATTTTATTGGAACAGTTTGTTCGATTTCCAGCGAATTGAGTCGGTGAATCTCTTCGTCGCGGTATCATTGACTCGACCAGAGCAGGTCATTTGAAATCCGATGTTGTGTACTCGTGTTCGACTCCATCAAAAAAAGTCTCTATATTGCTCCTGCAGCACGCAACGGGATCGATAGATTCCAGACGGAATTGGAAGCTGGCAACGACTTGCAAATGAATTGTATAAAAGTGGAACAGCAGGTTCAGTGATGATGGTGTTAGTAACCTAGCCGTTGCGCCGAATCAAGACGATGACGGCGAAGTTGTTCTGGACTGCTGCGTCAGAACAATGTTGTCCAAACCTTTGTGTGCTTGTCGCATTGGAAACCGAGTCTATCCGCTCATCCGCGCGGCCACCCGCTGTCAAGCATCGAGATCTAGAATTACGGAGTTTCACTGCTCAGGATCTCTATATTGGGTAACTAACGGATCCCGTGTTGCGAGTGGCCCATCTCTGTAACGAAATTCATGCGAATAGGGGGGAGAGTGGTTGGAGATGGATATTTCCTAACGAGAATCGATCCGTTGCTAAATTTACATCGGTTTGAGGTGAACTGTTGGTTTTTGTAACATTCACTCGCGTACGTCATAAGTTTGCAGAGATTGCTCGATGCGGGTGCTATGCGGGATGTGGCTTAATGTCTGATTTATTGTCGTTTTGAATTCGATTCCGACATCCCGATAAGGAGAAAGCGTTCTCGTGGTGAATTTCTGAGAGAGCATCGATGCTACTCGGAAAGAATCACGCAGAACAGTTCGCACGTTCGTGGAGTGCTAAAAGCTGTTTCAACTTGGGCGTAACCCTTCTCTCATGTGAGTTTGCTGTCCTGTTTGGTTGGTTTAGGATGTACAATCTACGTGGGCGAAACCCGGTGAGCTTTGTCTGACGTGAGGACGATCCTAGCCCTCAGTATGTTTGTGGTGTGACTTTGTTCAACAACTACATCAACGGAACACGTCGGCGTATACGATGCCGGAACATTTCTGTTCTGAGTCAGATAACGGAGTTGCTGTCATTTCGATGCAAGCTTCTACTGAACGTCGTCAACTTCAACATGTCGCACGGCTTAGTTGTGTTGAGAGCTTTTGTAGCATCGAATTCAGCCATACGCCGGGAAACGGTTTCAAGCGTCGTGATGGCGGGTGTCTTGGTATACCGTGGTGAGCTCGGTCTTCTTTATTGTTGCTCCAACTCTGTGAAGCGTCAGAAGCGCGTCGTCGCTCATGATCGTATTAAATAGGCGCATTGTGTTTGCCGGTTCGCGTGTAGGTTTTCGCTTGACATTTCCGAGGGCCTCTCTGGAGGAAAAAAGAAAGGCACAGATCGATATATTTCTTTCGAAAAGTTGAAGCAAGTTTCCAAGAGCCACGAAACGCCCGCTTCCTTGTAGATACTACTCAGGCCGTCGTTATCGAGGCAGTTCGATCTAGAGGAGACGACAGACGAGCGACACGTACCACTGGAATTCTAATCGAAAGCTTTTTCGCTCCGTTTTCTTCCAGGATGCCATCATTACTGAACGTTCGCTTCTCCCATGGACAGGAAAGGAGCACGTTCTGTTAAGCTGTTGCACTTCGGCCGAATATCAACCGGTGCGGACAGTTGAGGCCCAGTCCTGCATCCGAGCTCCGTGGGCCCTGAGGGCCCTTAGGGAGCTGGAGCGCCCTGGCTCTGATGGCTCCCACATCTCAGCCGGGCCCCTCCACAGGGGCCCTGGCACATTCCCAGCGCCATACAAACTCTCAGCAAAGAAGTCACAGCTCCACGCCCCCTTCACGTCCACAAAACCAAAATGTCTCGAGCCCTCAGCCCGCACCAACGCCCAGGTGAGTTTCTCTCTCGAAAAATCCTCTCATATTTACCACGTGCATGAACCGTGTTCGTTTTGATCACAAAGATTTTGTTAGACTCGGAATCCGTTTCACTCAATTCTGGGATGTCCTAGTCACAGTTTCGCTCAGCTGCGGATTTCGTCACAAGCAAACATCCTGATGTTCAGAGTGTGCCTCTCAGATTGGCCTAGACCGAGAGAACTTCCGTCATCGTCGGAGAACGAGATTTGCAGGGTGGGCTCGTCACTCTTCCTATGATTTCAAAGATGTGCTTGAAATGCGGTGTGCGGAAAAATAGTAAACTCCCGTTAGAGCAAAACTTCTACCGACTGACGCTTGTGACATTCGGCTTCGAGGTTCGACCAGTCAAAAACGGTTCGGCAAAGCAATATCGGATAGGGTTCCTATTTCGGGGTTATTATTGAGGTCAGTAGGTACCACGGAGTGTTGTTTTGACGCATCGAGCTTGGATTATAGAGTGAGTGGTGAACATCAAACAAGTTCATGCGAAAGTGGGTCTTTGGATCTGGAGGAGACTGTCGGCGGGTCTCCTCCATTGCTCTGGACCCGCTCTCGTGTTCCGAATCCTTCGAGCAAATTGGACTGGCGTTGAAAATCATCCATGAAGACGTCAGCTTCAATGTAGGCAGGTCGAAAACTGTGCCTTGAGCTAGATCTTATTGGCTGACTGCTCACTCGGTCGGTCGGTCAGTCGCTCGTTCATTCGACTGCCCGTTCGTTTGCTAGCGTCATCTTCGACTTCCGTCCGTTACGGCGTCAAACCGCAGGTTGCGTAGAACGGCGTTATAGAAAAACGATTATCGATCATTTTCCCGCATGATCAAGGGAATTCGACCATCTCGAGTCCCGTTTCAGTCAGGGGAACCAGTGACTCTTGGAATCGTCTGATTCAGGAGACCGACAAGCACTTGAAGTACGATTTCCGGAGTTCCGGTGGAATCAGGTGCTACTATCAGCAGGAACAGCGTTTCGGAATCGTTATAAAATGAAGAACTCGGTTGATACTGGCTCTCGGAGTGTCTTTTTTGGACATCGTTTTGACGGTGTAAATTGAAAACACTGAGCTATTCGAGATTCGACGTACAGCTTACACTCTATGCGGTTTTATTCGTTGCCCTCGTCGTGAATCGCCGATCGAGAGCGCCGCGATGATCCTTGAACAGACTCCAAGAATACGGGTGGCCGGTGCGTTTTCGAGGCAGTTCAGTGCTGCTCTTCGATCCTACAAGGTCTTATGTTAGTCCCATCTCGAGCACATGGGTCGCACAGGCTGATTCCAAATCTGTTTTCGCTTTTCTTTCGATGCTGCAACGGTCTGCAGACCGAGATTGTGACCGCTATTCATGAACTCATTCCGACCCGTCCTCATCTTCGATCAAATGGCGGCACTCATGCTGAAATTGAGAGATCCTTGTTTCTGTTCAAGAAAGCTTAGAAAAGCCGAGGACTCTTCGAGTATCAGAAATGGTGGGCGATAGGATGCGAAAGATTCGATAGGATTCGAAATTCGTTGCTCGAATGAGCCCTGGCTATTCTCTCGCGAACATCCTCCAAGCTTGACTCGAGAAGTTTCGCTCATGCCAAATTCTTCAGTTCCTGACTGGGAACGGCTCGGCGAACTTGCGTCATACAATCCCCGCGGGGATTCCTCAAGAACTTCGCAGTTTGGTGGTTTTCACCTTGCTCGTCATTGTCCAAAACCTGATGATATTTGAATCCGGGCTTACTCAGTGATTAAGTTAAGGATTTGCAAGCTCGTGTCCATCGGCGTCTTTTTGCGTTGCCAAGCGCGACCGTGACAGGATCCATCCGGTTCGTATCTACTGGCATCGACGCATGGAACCGCACTCGACAAGTGTTGTCTTATTATGGCATCAGAGGTTCCGATTCTCCACAATCTCGTGTGGGCATTCCAGGAGGAGTTTGAAAAGTTGGAGAGAACGAAATTTAGAGATTGGAGAGTGAGAGACATTCGAGTATGCCCGAGCCAATCGCGACGAGCATCCCAAGATGAAAAGTTGACTCGATCGGTAAAGCTTCTTCGGCTTCTTCTTTGATTTGTGGAAATTCAATCTGCCATGATAGAACTATCCTGCGTAGAATGTTTCCCATGGCTCAGCTCTCTCGAGCTTGCTCGGGATGAAGGTTCCCGTGGACTCTCGGATCGAATGATATCTAGCGCGTAACGCTCACCAACCACAGCTCCGTTTGTTGATCTAATGAACTGATGAGTGTTTTGACTTTACTCCGAACGCGATATGTTAGGAAATCTATTAGATGGCACACTGATCAACCGGCGAGAGCATCAGTTACCGAACGATAGTATTTGCGTCATTGAAGGGCGATTTCAAGGCTTCTAAGTCCTCATTCAGAATCTCAGAATGCTGTGTGACCGCATAGTTCAAGCTTTATGCTCTGTCAATGCGGAGCTTTCTTCCTCGCGGTTTCTCGGCGTCCGCATTTAGAAACACGAACCTTCTGATGGATGTCATCAAATTCGAAGGTCGGCTTTTGGAGAATAACAGTTATTCCCCGAATCCTTAGGTTGAAGCTGCATTCGCGATCGAGTCTTGTGGTGTCTTGCGATGAGTTCGTTTTGGGCCAGAAGGAGCCTCTCTTGCTGAATTGGGATATCAAAGAAGAAGTGCATCCATCGGACTGGATAGGACTCTATAGGACAGGTAAGTGTTTCGATGCGAGACGTCAACGGTGCTCGTGGAAGCGAGAAAGTATAGCTCGCACGGAACGTTGCTTGTTACTCGTCATCATGATCATTAAACACGGCATTCCTTTGAACTACGTCATGTTCATTCAGGTTCTCTGAAATTCTCGAAAGCTTCGCTATCGGCGTTGTCATCGTCGTCACCGTCTCAAGATTAATCTAATCTGATGAATTTAGAAAACCAGGAAGACACGAGCCGCGGTTCGGTGTCGTGTGACATTCTTCTACGCTGTTTGGCCTTCCATTTCCGGGAACGTTCGAAACGGACGCAGTCGCTCATCCCGTGCGCTTTGGGGTGACCTGAAGATCTGTCCGTAATCGAAGTAATCTCTGATATCGGGGGCGCAGATGGAGAAATCTCTTTATGATGAAGGTGCTCGGGGCTCGATATTGCTCCATGAAGTTCCTCTGAGGAATTTCCGGATCGATGTGAGCTCGGAGTACATTCGCTCGCAACGATTTCATTGGAGATGAGTGATGGTATTGGAAGAGAGAACATTGATACAAATACAATTTGTATTGACGGTCGAGAGTAACGCCGCGCCTAAACGCGATGATGATAGAGAGGCGAGAGACGACTGGCCCTGGCGAGTTGATACGTTGGCTGCCGGTGTTGACGGCCGCAGCTATGGCTTGCGAACTCTCCTCTCTAGTGGCCGCCAGACGCTTGTCGCGCAATGTCTCCGTAGTGCCTGCGGCAAAACGAACTCGCGTATAGTTTTCACAAAGGAATGGAGTGCGATACGGAAGCGGGCGGAACAGCACCGTGCCGCTTGCAACGACGCAATGCTTTCCGGCGGGCTTGGAGACCAAGCAAACTTCGATGGAGTGCAATCTCCAAATCGAGACACTTCATTGCGGACTATACTCATAGTGACGGTGGTGACAACGACAACAGCCACGACGTCGATGACAACACCGATCGCGTCGTCGATGTCGAACAGGGATACCATGGTGGCTGCGATGTTCGCTTGCTAATTTCAGACGAAACCGATCCACAAAAGTATTTGGAAAAGAAGGACATCAATAAAGGAGCATCGGGAAAACAATTGACAGGCCGTGGTGGAGTACTGTGGCCTCTTGGCGAAAATGTGTTCACCTCTGAAGATCAACAGGTTGTTGCTGCTTGTTTCCGATATTACCATGGACCGTCTGCAGTGTGTCGTGCCGTTTCACCCGTAGTGCAGCTGTGTAAAACCAGTCAAGCTCAACAAGAGGTGAGAGTCGAGTAAACAGTCCTTAGATGTCCATGATGCTGTCCACGATCACGCTCCACCGAGTCCATGCTCATCGTCATCTAAAGAAGGTTGAGATGTTTCGATGCAGAGTCTTGGCTCAGCTAAGACATCTATGGTCAAGAGGCAGTTCATCCGCTGATTGAACGAGTTATCGAGTAACTGATACTCGGAATCAATTGACTCTCAAATGCGATTCTCAGTATGCGATTTCTGCTATGATTATGCGAGACATCTTTCCATGGAGTCCGTTCTCTGAGGTAACGTTCGAATCCTCGTTAGACATCTACGGAAAAGGGTAAAAACAAGCCGGAAAACAGAGTGACGTTCAAGTCACGGATTATCGGGATAAAATCATAAGAGCCGTGCCGTTGCCAACCTGTTGTAGGGCACATTGCGTTCGGCAATGTAAGATTTACTTTCTGTTTGACGACCCAATGAAGTTTACCATCTGTTGTTTGATTTGTTTCAAGATCGACCCAACTTAGATTCTTGGTGTTCCTATTTTTGAAAAGGTCCACATTGACGTTACTGGTACTCGATCGAGACTTCTTACGTCTCCAATCTATTTTCGATGAGTGCTCGGAGCGTTCAAATGAAATATGTGTCTAGGGTCGCTACCCCTGCCCGCGCAAGGACTCGTCGGCTTCCATCCCTGTCTAGCTCATCGATCCTACCACTGGATCGAATAGTACTCGTGTGTTCGTTGAACGATTGATTGGGAGTTGTTCTGCGGCCGATCGACGTCGTTAAACACAAGAGCTTCTCTCGTTCCGTTTCAGATCCTGATGGGTTATTCGAATCAACAGTTCCCGCAGGAGATGCTCCGTTTCACGGTCACAAATCTTCATGCACAGAATCTCAAACGCGGCATTTTCTTCAGTCCTGACCCCTACACCAAAATGAGCATCCAGCCTGGAAACGGTGAAGGCGTCTTGCTGCTTCCACACCACGGACAAGTCTGTCGAACGACGCCGGCTGAGAGCACGGTCAACCCTCGCTGGACTCGGCTCCAGTTTGAGTTCATTGCGTACCCGACTGACGTTCTCGAGTTCGAGATCAAAGATAAATTCTCAAGACCACGGCCGCTAATGTCCCGGTTCCTCGGGAAACTGCGAGTTTCGATACAGGAACTAATTGGTCAATGCAGCGCAAACAATGTCGCCGAGTTGAGCTACCCCCTGCTGAGTAGAAATCCATCGGATAACCCGATTAGTGGGAACCTATTGTTTAGCTTCTTCTTGGAGACGGTGGGTGCTGTCGATCCTTGGCTGCACATCCGTCAAGTGCAAAACCCGATTTTAGCGGACGGGGCCGGATCATTGGGCGGCTCAATGTCAACGACGAGCTCAAGCAACTCCCTCAGTAGTCACAATCCGCCACCGCCGCCAGCACCTGAATCCCCACCAAAGAGAAGCAGCTACCTCGCTCTCCAACGTCGAGCTCTCACATCGGACCAGCCGCCGTCTTTCCAACAACAGAAACACATAAAACAAACTCCGCAACCCAGGCCTCAACAAGGGCCACAACAGGCACAAAATTGTCTGCAGAGAACACTGATGCCCGAGGACGACGATGAAAGTACTACGGAAAGCGGAGCTTCTGAAGGAGCTGGTGAGGACATCGCTCCCCCTCCACCGCTTCCACCAAAACAGAGAAACCATCATAAACCGCTGGAGAGGTAAAGACTGTCCCCCGCACGCGTTCCCGATGTCTAATGAGTTTCGCCAACTATTTATATCTGAGCGAGTCGCCGGAAAAAGTTCCGCTCGATTGGTCGGAGTATCAGGAGAGCTGATTTTTCGATTCTCACGTGTTTCCTAATCGCAGGTCGAATGCCTCCAATCCTATTTGCGAAAGTGGCCAATCTACGAGCCCGCAAGCCAACGGTGATGCCGGATCGTCTGCCCAGTTGACCAACTACTGTGATAGTTCCATGAGCGAAGACGAAGACAGGGACGAGGTCGCTCCTGGGCACGACGCAGAAGAAAACTATCAAGACGATGGACCGGCGCCCCCCGAACTCGACGAAGAGGATGATTTCTCTCAAGAGCCGCTGACCGCCAACATTTCTCATTTATCGCTCGAGCAAATCTCGCCCCGGAGGCCGAGCTCCAGTAGTATCGGTGAGTGATTCATTCCTACGCATATTGAGCATCTGGCAATGGCATATCGGAGTGAAGAGCTGTCTCGTGAATCTGCCACTAAGAAGGAATCTTAGCGGGGAGTTCGAGCTCCTTTCGATCATCAGTTATTGTTCCGGATTCGGTCGCATTCGTCTTAAAAGAGAAATGTCAGAAGTTAGGCGGAATCAATCGTTGATTGTACTACTCCACATGAGCGGCACATGAAATCCTCTTGAGCATGACTCTTTAGTTTGCCCCAGCGCGACGTTCATAGCATTCACGGCTGACGCAGGTGAGGAGGGAGCATGAAATTCATGTCACGGCGCTGTCTGCCGGAGCTCCACCATGACACAGAGCTGCGTTACCGCAAAGTTGTGCGAAGTCCGTCGGTCCGTCCCTTGGACTAGACCGTTGCGGCAGTGACGACGACGCTAACGGTTGACCTTGTTCCGAAGTTCTGTACAGCTTGGCAAACTTCGCGATGGCGAAGCGTTCATGCGAGTTTGGCTAAGTCGTTGAAAAATTTGCGACTTGAACGTGTGCGTGTGTCTACTCGTGATCATTTTTGGCTCAGCGCTAAATGACGCAGTCGGTCCGTCGTTCGGTTCGTCGGTCCGAAGGGGGAAGTCGCAACCATTCCAGAATATTTTTCCTGCTGCAACTTTCTCAGAAGCTGGAAAATCCTTTCCGGAGCTAATGAAGTCAGATGATGACCGCATTTTCACTTTTCTGGGTTCCGTTCCAGCGTCAAACCACACGGGCGGCTCCAACTCCGAAGAAACAGTATTGGGCACGGCTCCGATTGATATTCCTGTCAATCTTGAAACTCTTCTATCGGAATCGTTGAGCCAGCCCGCGGCCGAAGCGAATCCTATTTTCGAAGTCAGCATCACATCAACTCTACCCGGGTCTCTAGCACCGAGTCATCATTCGGGTACGTTTGAAATCCCGCTGATTTCATGAATTTCGAGGAATCTATAGCAGAGATGGTCGCGAGCCATTGCGGCGATGGACTTGATTCAAAGGAGACGTTTTCTCGTTCTGTTCAGGACTCACCGCCAATCAGGATGATTCTTCGAGTTCGTCGTCGACCAGCTGCTCGCAGACCATGAGTGATGAGCCCACGACGACCGAAGAGGGAGACAGCGATTCTTCGGAAGATTCCGAAGATGACGATGTCCAGGACGATGACGAAGGAGTCGGAGACAACAGTCGACAAGAAGTCATTGGAGAACCTGATGATGGCCTCGCACAGCAGGTATAAACTTTCGACATATGATCGTCTTGTTTCAGGATGATTCTGGAAGATTGTCGGCATTTATCCATTTTGCAGCAACAAGGAAGCTCTCGTAATCTCCAAAAAGGGGTGCGGTAAATTTCATTTTGATGTTTTGCAGGAATGCGCTCAGATGAACACAGTGACTGCCGCGGCCGACGGTCTTGAAGCAGCTCCCAGCTGTCCGGTTCGAACGGAGAGACTGAGGAGAGACGAAGAAGACGGTGAGGACGACGTAGATTCGGACACTCGTGCAACATCCATGGACGGAAATCACACTTCGTCTCGAACTGCAGTTAGGAGAATGCATGGTCGCAATGTGGTCACCCGACTGCCGTCCATACCGGAAAGGACGATTCGATACCAGCGTGTTGATGTCGACGACCCCTTGCCGACCAACTGGGAAGCCCGGAAAGACGCTCACGGACGAATATTTTACATCGATCATCTGAACAGAACAACGACATGGACGCGGCCCGGGCCGCCCAATGTTCCGGGACAGAACGTACAGCAGGCGACATCGGCATCCACGTTATCCACAGAACAGCTGCAGAGACAGCAGCTGGACAGGCGCTACCAGAGCATAAGGAGAACGATGAGTATGAATCGTCAGTATCGCGGTCTTGTCGTGCGAGACAAGACAAAGAACGATTCACCGCAACAGCAGCAGCAGCAGCAACAACAACAGCCGCAGCAACAACCGTCTGGACAACAACACCATCATCACCACCATCATTCCCATCACCATCACTCACACCCGCATGCCCATCATCATCATCATCAAACAGGGAGTCCCGCTGCCTCAATACTTCCACAACCGAATCTCACAATCCAAAACGGAATCATCAACATACAAACGACACCCACGCCTCCGTCGGTGATGCTTTCTCCTGGGAGAACTTCTCCTCCTCCTCCAGCACCTCCTTTGACGACAGCATCAACTGTCACCGGTCCAACGCATCATCAGGCTAGCGGAGTGGCGATTAGTACATCTCCCGAGAACTGCCTTCTGGATAGCGGATTTGTGGGCAGTCCTCTCAGTGAACTGCCCGGAATTCCTGCTTCAACGGCAGCCGCCGTAACCGTCGCTAGTGCCGCGGCTGCCGTCGCTAATCAGCAGCAGCAACAAGCCTCGCAAGCGCAAAGCGTTGCGCCTGCTGGAGCTTCGAAGTACCTGAGGCTCCCCGCGGTCCGATTTCTGACCCGCTCAGACTTCTTCAATGTTCTCCACATGAACGATGAGGCGCTGTCGCAGTACAACCGCTCATCGAGTCTGAAGCACATGATCAGCAAGATCCGAAGGGACGCTCCGAACTTCGAGAAGTATCAACACAATAGAGATCTTGTCGCGCTTCTCAATCGCTTCGCCGATAAAGCCAAGGAACTGCCCGCAGGCTGGGAGACCAAGTTAGACCGCAGCGGAAAACAATTCTTCATTGGTGAGTTCCGCTCGTTCCTTTGCTCTTTCTCCTCTTGTAATCCTTTGGAAGTTCTGAAGTGATGCTCACATGGTTTTGTCTCTTCAGATCACACAACTCGTACGACGACTTTCATAGACCCTCGGTTGCCCCTCGACGTTCCTTATCTGAATCCCAACAAGCTTGTGGTTCCTCTCGCTGCCCGCAGAGCCCGCAACGAAGTGGCTTCGCAGGTCGGCATCAGCCACACTCCAAACGACGAAGGCGACGGACTTGGAATGTCTAGGCCAAGACCAACACCGTCGCCACAACCAGTGCCTCCGCCGAGACCTCCACAAGCAACGGCGTCGACAGCCCCCTCCGCCCCTGTCTCAGCAGTACCTCTCGCACCTACCGCGTACAACGACAAAGTTGTTGCGTTCTTGCGTCAAGCCAACATCATGGACATTCTCAAAGAGCGCCAGCCGTCTATTCGAGACAACACCGTTTTGAAGGATATGGTTAACCAAATCCGGCAGGAAGGAGTGTCTTCATTGAGTAGGCTTAGTCACGACGTTGATCTCAATCTTCTCCTCAGCCTCTTTGAACAGGTGAGTTTCTTTGAACCCACTTTCACCTCAAGGTCCTGCTGGGCGCAATTGTTATTATTTTTCCGACGATTCCCTCCATGGACTCACGGATTCTTTTCCTTTCCAGGAAATAATGTCTTACGTTCCTGCGACACTGTCACAACAACCCGTACAAAACTCCCCACACTCGTCTCCAGCTATGCAACGATCGAACGTGAGAGCGCCCGCACCTTACAAACGCGATTTCGAGGCAAAACTGAGAAACTTCTACCGGAAACTCGAGAACAAAGGTTTCGGCCAAGGACCCTCGAAACTGAAGCTGAACATTCGTAGAGACCACGTTTTAGAGGACGCCTTTAACAAAATTATGGCCGCCAGTAAGAAAGACCTCCAGAAGAGTCGTTTGTACATCGGCTTCGCCGGCGAAGAAGGCTTGGACTACGGCGGTCCGTCCCGAGAATTTTTCTTCCTGCTCAGCCGAGAGTTGTTCAATCCGTACTATGGATTGTTCGAATATTCTGCCAACGACACGTACACTGTGAGTTTCATCGATTTCCTTCATAAGAGCTTCCATATCTTGCGAAAGATGCGAACTGTGCTCATCGTTTTCTCTTCGTATAGGTCCAAGTGAGTCCGATGTCGGCGTTCGTCGACAACCAACACGAGTGGTTCCGTTTCTCAGGCCGCGTTCTGGGCCTAGCGTTGGTTCATCAATTTCTGCTCGACGCTTTCTTCACGAGACCCTTCTACAAAGCGTTGTTGCAACTGTGAGTCCTCTTTCGTAAAATGACTCAGCAGAGCATCTAGTGAACATGATAACTTGTATGGGATCGATCAACTCGGGCTATTTCTTGGTTCGAATGATTTTTCTAATCTCATTGCTGCTCAATTCTATTTCCAGGCCATGCTCTTTGAGCGACTTGGAATACCTTGACGAGACTTTCCACCGATCTCTCCAGTGGGTACGCGATAACGACATATCAGAGAGTGACCTGGAGTTGACGTTTTCAGTGATCGAGAAGGTCGCGGGCAAAACGATAGAGAAAGAACTCAAGCCTGGCGGGAAGAATATTCAGGTCACAGAGCGAAACAAGAAAGAGTACATTGACAAAATGGTCAAATGTAGACTTGAGCGAGGAGTATCCGAACAAACCCAAAGTCTTGTGAAAGGTTCGTCAATCCATTTTCTGTTCGGAGCGAAGGGAACTCCAGTGCGAAGGATGTATGACTCCCTTTCGTTTGCATAACTCTTGTACTAACCGAGGCTTGCGTTTCATTCAGGATTCCATGAAGTTATTGATCATCGACTTCTGAGTGTTTTCGACGCTCGAGAGCTGGAACTAGTCATTGCTGGAACGATGGAGATCGACATTAACGATTGGAGGAAGAACACTGAATATCGCTCAGGCTACCACGACAGTTACCCGGTGATCCAGTGGTTCTGGATGGCTATCGAACGTTTCGACAACGAACGTCGACTCCGTCTCCTCCAGTTCGTGACGGGAACCTCGAGCATCCCGTACGAAGGCTTCGCAGCGCTGAGGGGATCAAACGGCCCCAGGAAATTCTGCATCGAAAAATGGGGCAAGCCAACCAGTCTGCCGAGGTGAGTGTCGACTCTCTGTTTTATTTTCTCCTCATTTCGACGATTTAATTTTCGCGTAGTGAGCTGGTTTCGTCAAGTAGACACTACGGCTCAGGGATAGCCCGATGTTGACTTCGATTTCTTTTTTAGGGCTCACACTTGTTTCAATCGCTTGGATCTTCCACCGTACACGTCATTCGAAATGCTGTATGAAAAGCTTCTTCTAGCCGTGGAAGAGTCCAGCACATTTGGAATCGAGTAGACGCCGCGAAGAGGAGAACTCACAAAATAAAAATTGAGAAGAGAGGATAGAGAGGACAGAACAGCTTCACATGGACCAGGAGACGCGCCGTGCCGATGCCTCTGTGATTTACTGTACATAGCAACCAATCCAGACGCCCAGAAGCCTTGTGCTTCAATCAGTGCTCGCATCACGTCTTAGATTCGTTTGTGGAAACTGATGGAGCCTTTGGGCTTTCTGCTGACGGATATTCTTTTGAACATTTCCGCTCGCTACTGGCCTTCCCAGTTATCATTTGGTTTTTCCCATCATTCCTCGCATACTTTCTATAAATTGCTTCCGTAACTCTTTGGCTCACACGCTCCTTAAGATAGGAGCTCTCTGAACTGAGTCTGGAGCCGATACCGATGGGAAGTCGCCCAAACCGATGTGTCCGCTGTCATGCCTCTACCAGGCTCGTCCTTATTAGGCTCGATGCGATCTCCGTTCCCTCCTAACGAGCTGCTCTGTCTCACTGCTCAGCTATCAGTCTTATTGAGATTTTCATATCCAACTCCATCGGCCAGCTCCGATGTTTCCGTTCATGTACATAAGATGTGGACGATTGCCTCCGGGTATCACGATGAGTGCTAACGAGTGTATAGTTCACAAAATGTCGCGGTGAATTTCGAGTCACACCTGAACGTCGGAGGAAAACGCAAAGCGATGTTTTCTTCATCATTGTGAGGAGTGGCTCCTAATTCCAACCCGAATTTTAGGCGCGTGGAAGAAATAGAAGTCAGCTAAGTGAGAGAAACTGAGAACTGTACGTGTATCATGTCTAGAGGTAACCGGACGTCTTAGAATTCCCAAGATTGTGTATAGAGTCGACCTAAAACATACCTACTTAGCAAATACCTACTTAGCAAACAAAGCTATTTTTCAATCTCCAATTTAGCCGAGTGATTGTAATCCAAACGAATTGAATCGCGTTTCAACTGTCACCTCTTCGACGTCGTCACGTATCGGCTCAAACTTGCGAATCTGCATGAGAAAACACCGAGTTCGGAAACAGTCTCAGGGATTTGTGCAAATCAAGCAAAGACAATGAAAATATGAAATTATGATCCGAGACAGATCAGATCAAATGAAACGCGTGTGTGGTAACATGTGGATTCGAAGGAGATTTCTAAACTCCTTCTTTCAAGAATCCCAAAACTCTGCTTTCTCAAACAACGCCGTAAGGTTTCGGCGTTCAATGCACGTGGACGTTAGCGTCAAAGTAACTAAAATGACGGAGGCGATGACGAATCTTATAGGTAACTTGTCATACAACGGAAACAACAACCACCGCTGAAATCACAACAAGCTTCATTGTTGCGGAGGCAAGAATCGAACGACGATAAGAATGTATATTTACAGAAAAAAAATCAACGAAATGAAAAATATCGTGTTTTCCTTTGGATAATGTTAAGTTCGATCGTATAATCCCAGTGAAAAGCCGTGATTTCAGTAAATATATTAAACTTATTTATTATACGGCGCAATTTCGCTCACTAGAGGGTTCCCAAAAGTTAATATTCTGTTATTACGTTTCGTTTTTATCACCAGTGTTCGTTATTGTATTCATCGTCGGGTCTCAATCTTCATCATTGTTATTTGAGTGGTCAGCAAGTTGACGTAGAAATAATCTTGGTACAGTATGGATAATGTTAATGATATACTTTTCGTGATCTTCGACGTCACCCGCTCTACAGCTTCACGTGATTCAACTCTTTTTCTGTGGTATTCGTAGAAACCATTGAGTAGACAAAACTCATCCCATGCGCCATTCGGACTCTCGCACGCATTATTGAATAGCGTTTGACTTCATAAACATTTCTAGCGAACCAGAACCGGAGCTTCGGCACAACTCCCAAGCTCAACGAGGTATGGGATGATGCAAGATTTGGTCTGAACTTGTGATTTGTAAGGTGAGAATCAGGGCTGAGATTCAAACAAAGGATCACCGATATAGCTCGGAGACCGGACGCTTGACCGGAATTTGAAGACAGTGAGTCGGCAATAGATAGAGAGGCAAAATGCAAGAATATTCAAAAGGTGAGTTGTTTCCACGATGCAATGAATGACAAGGTAGGTAGGTAGTCGTCGAAAAACATTTCCCGTAAAGATGGTTCGCACACAAACCGCGGGCAGTGAAGAGCAGTCGCTGTTGTGGTCGTTGTGGAAGAAGCAAAATACAAAAGTTGCCGGTGGCAGGTTTCAGATACTCATCTGACTTCAGATGCGTCACCTCGCTGACTTCATCTCCGAGGTTTTCTTCAGCTCTGATCTGGGTGCACCCGATTCAGATGGTTGTCCATGACATCTGAGGATACTGCAACTGTTCCAAGTGCAGCATAACATGTATCAAAATATGAATTCACGCTTCAGAGGAGGGAGCTATCGAAAGCTGGCGCTCCCCGTATTCCAGGTGGGCTCCGAGCTCTGTTGCGTGCAGACACGCATGCATGCCTCACGCTGATTCAGCTGCTCACTGTAATTTACATGAGTGCGCACTTCTTCGGCTGCCTCTTGTAAGGCTCTGGTTTCAAAACAGCACGCACCGCTTCTTCGAACACAGTTCTCAAACCGCGCTGCGTTAAAGCTGAGCATTCGAGGTATTTCACGGCTCGGATTTTCGATGCTAACTTCTGACATTGGTCGCGGCGAATCGGTGCAGGAACGCCCTGCTCCTGTAGCTGTTGTAAGGCGTCTCGGTCGTCGCGAAGATCGGCTTTTGTGCCCACCAAGATGATCGGCGCGTCGGGGCAGTGATGTTTGATTTCGGGCTGCCATTTGCTGAGAACGTTGTCGTAGGACGAGGGGCTGACTACCGAAAAACACACGAGGAAAACGTCGGTCTGGGGATAGGACAACGGACGCAAACGATCATAGTCCTCTTGGCCGGCTGTATCCCATAGGCCAAGGGATACGGCTACCCCATCGCACGTCATTGCCGCCGAATAGTTGTCGAACACTGTGGGTACATATTCGCCTGAGGAGGAAAGATTCAATCGATATTGTTAGACTTGAGGGTAAGTTTTTCACCGTGCATGGGGGCAGTAAATACACATCAACAGACATTGGGGCAAACCTACCGGGAAATGAGTCGGTTGTGTACGAGATGAGCATGCACGTCTTCCCCACGGTACCGTCTCCCACCACAACACACTTAATGGGTCGACCGGAGGGAGCTACGCTGCCTGGGGTTTTGAGTGATGACGTCATCGTTTAGCGTGATACTCGATGGTGTCGTAAGGAGGTGGAAAGGCTACACAAGTCAGCAGGAAACTACCAAACTCAAGATGACTGCTTCCTAAATAAGCTTCCACTACATCCTCCCACGACTCGTAGTAAACTCCGCGAAAGGAAGCATTCACACATCCAGCTCCATCCTGGAAAACAAAGACCCTGTCATCTATAATAAATGTTGCAGAATCAAAAATGGATGAAATCTAAGTTTAAGAACACCCAGAGCGGGAAACAAACTCTGTCTTCACCGATCGTGAATACCGAGAGTTTGAAGTCGACCGGATTCAAAAGTTTTCGGGGTCTTCCCTCATTTTTTCACACGAAAGGCGGGAGGTTGGTGTGTTTCACGGGCCGACATATACAAAAATAATGGATGAAGAGAGAACTCGGAGAGATTCGCAAGCTACTGATGCGGAAACAAACGGGCAATCGCTCATCTCGATCTTCCGGTCTCATCCGAAAAAGGAAACGTTCGATCGACAGTGACCAAATATCTTCGAGGTATATACTGGCGAGCGTTCTCCGAGATAATAGCATTTGTACCGGTGAAAGCAAGGAATTCGTGACAGATATCGACCTGGGAACCGATTTTGGAAGCGTCAACGCAGGATGTCACCTTGCAATTTTGAAACGGCCGCGCTGTTTCAATGATTCTGTATTGTTCGCGCTCTGCGCTGATGCCAATAATAACGTCGGAGATCGCGGAAGACTTCTTAATTGTTGATTCCGCAGCCAAGGAGATCACATGGTCGGAAACGTTCGGCTACGATTTGTGCATCCGCTCTTCCGAGAGGTTAACAACCTTCAAATGATGAAATCGAGAGATGAATACTAGTTGTGAACAAATGAAATCTCGAGGATCGATGCTCAACAAAAAGAAGCGGAACTCGGATTTACACCCTTAAGAGCAACGTTCACGTGGTAGCCACCATGCCAAGCTAACAACCAGTTGCTGGCCCACTACACGAGCCGACAGCTTGGAGTAAATTTAGAATAATCCGGGTACCATGTGTTAACACCAGAAGAGGGTGAAACCGAACCAATTCGATTCTAAGGTAAATTACGAGCACGACAAGAAGTTGTTGCCTCAGTTGCCGGCTTCCCGCGAACACTTCCCACCTAAGGAATTTCCCGCTCGAAACTATTCTGACGTTTCGGGCTCCAAAACCTTCGTTTCTTAATCCAGAAACTTAGAATGTGCCATCAGCCTTGATGGTTTTCGTCAGATCAAAAAGTTCACGTTCTCGTGACACTCACATCCGAATTTTCGGAATCCCTCGGATTTCACAACCTAAGAGCATCAAGCGATCTTCGAAACTCGAATCGACATTTTTTGAGGTCGCTCCCCGACTTTTCGTTTACCGGCCAGATTCGGCCATCGTGCACATCATCTGTGAATCACGTCAGTTGGCTACAACGAATATGGACAGTACTCAATAAGCAACGCCCACGCGTCAGCCCTAGTGTCACTTTCGATGTCAGCGAATAATGTCGACTCATAGATCTTAGATGAAAAGGAGCTCGATTTTGAATCGAAACGAGCTTGATGGAGATCGTCTTTGTCGTCGAAATCAACAACTTGAATTCCAACCTGTCGAAACCTGACATACCGTTGGGATTCCTTGCTTTGGGAGTTGTCTTAGTTGGACAACAGAAAACAATGAAACCGGCCTCTTAGAGGTCAATGAGTGGAATTTGCGACACTGTTCTATTCCAACCCTCAATCAGTGCCGTTTCGATCGCTGTCGAGCTGTAAAACTTTTTTCCATTTCGGGACTGTTCAAAATCTGTGCACCGTGACAAATTCGTCAGAATGACAAATCTTAAGCTTCCGAGTTTCTGGCCAACGTTATTTGTGAAGATGTGACTCACGAGTTCAGCGGAGTAGATGTCGGTCGATGGATGTGTCGAGACTTCTCATGTGCTGGTGATGTTCCGGGTCGATCTCAATCGTCAATCAGGAAACTGCGTTGATCGATGGAAATTCACTTAACTCGGAGTGTCTAACTACCGGTTCGCTCTGAACTTGGTCGAGTGCAAGCGATACTTGGCGCCGTCACCATCGATTCTTCGATTTGAATACTGATTGTGGCGGTGCTACTGCCGCATCCACTACTGTCGTTACAAACACAGACAGTGTTGTTCGCTCAATGGCAGCAGCGGCCGGCCGACTAAATAACACAGAACCAAGCGACAGTGATGGCAGCCAGCGGCGGCCTCCTCTTCTCCGTTGCCTGTCGTTGTCCGCCGCCGTCGTCGTCGCCTATGAGAACGAGCGAGCGAGTAAGGGAGCCGCTCAACGGGGGAAAAGAGTCGGAGAGGAAGATACGAGTCGCCGTGTGAGCTAAACGCTGCGCCTGCTGGTAGACATTGAAATTGATTTGAACGGATGAACGGGAGAACGGCGATCTTGGAAGAACGTATAGTTGTCTATCGCGTTCAAGTTGAACGTAAGAACGCCATAGGCGCCAATGGGGAACTCCGCTCAAAAAGAACGGGGGAATAAAAACCTGAAAATCCAATTTTGCGTGCGGGACCGAGAAGCTGATGATGATGATGATCTCTGTTGATCGGGGGAACACAATCCATGCCACGCGTCGGGTGTTGTCTAACGTGTTAGTGAAAATGTGGGGTCGGTTTATTTGAAAGGAAGAACACCATAGGTCGCCATGCGAAACCCGTTCAGAAAGAACGGTGGGTTAAAGGTCGCGAAAATGAAAACTGAACTGATCCATGTTGCCCATGATGACGATGATCTTTGCCGACGTCGGGAAGGGAATCTGACGATCGCTTCGAGTTTCGAAATCTTGGAAATTCCAATTTTGAGGTCGACTAGTGTTGTAGTATCGGCTCGTCTTTTTCCTTGATGGCTTTCTGGAGATTTGGAATGTTTTCGGGTCGATGTGGAACGACTCGAGAAATCGGAAAGTACCTGTCGTAGAGAACTGTCATCTGTCGTTTCCTAGATACTCGCGATTTCGTGAAAAACGAATGCCCAAACTCTGTCCGTGACCTCCGAATAGTTGCTCATACGATCACGGGGTCTTGGAACGAAAGGAACATGAGCGCAACAAAGGAGCATACTATGAAACCTGGAAACTCGACCGCGACGTTTTCACTCCTTCCCTCCTGCCCTCCTGGCTTTCTTCCTTGCTTTGTCGAATGGATCTGAACCCTTCTGCTCCGACGTTGCACGTGTTTTGCTCCGTAGGCTCCTCGAGTGAGCTTCGAACGAACTCGATGGATTTGTGAGGCCAAAATCCTTAATAGCCGTTGTTTCATTTGCTTCGCTTTCGGGGTGAAACTCCGCAATTTCTCGTTCTATCTGCGTGCTGCCGACACGGGCTGAGCCGTTTGGGCTCAGGTACCTATCGGGAGAGGACCACGTTTCGCCGTGGTGAACAAATCTGGGCTTTGTGCCACGATTGTCCTTCTTTTCATTAGGTGCTTCTTCAGGTTGTCCATCAGTTTTCCAGCAAAAGTGTTCAGGGTCCATTTCGCCCAGCCGCCTAAGGAGGAACTGAAACGAGGTCGAGTCTCTCAGCAAGCTTAGCGAAGTCGACCAACGTCATTTTCTCGAGCGAGATATGGAATGGGACTCTCAATTCGCATGGAGATCATGGAATCGACGACGTGAACGTACCTCCAGGATAACATCCGCGTCATTTAGTGTCGCACCTCCCGCCGTAACGAAGCCATTTCATGTTCTGAGAGCGGGAAATCTCTCTTTTCCCTTTCGAAGTACGTTTGGAGAGGTCTCTCCAATTCCACAAACCTCTCAAGCATCCTGTATGGGCTATTCCATTAAATCGCCAAGTCAAGAAGAAACTTGGTGACTTTGAAGCCAGGAATCCGACGACGAATGAGGTCGAATTCGTCCGATTTCTTCGGGCTCTGGGAGAATTCCTGCCAGATGAAACGTATTTTTTCTAAAAGGAGCCAGTGGTCGCTTTTGGAGACTTCTACGACTCGTTCTACGTCAGAGAATTCGTGATGCGATGGAGGCTCTTCCTCTTCGTGGTCTCCGGCTTGCACTACAAGAATTCGGCTGGTAAATTCTCCCGTAACCTCGACTGGTTGGGTCTTTTCGTTTAACATTTCCGTAACTGCGAGATGGATTCCATGGGCTAGGAATTTCTGATGGTAAAAGATTTCGGCTCCCTATTCCTTTTTGATCAACTAGCCGACTTTCACCATCCTGCTGGCAGCGTCAGTTGTGAGTCCCCGGACGTCAGCAAGTGTCGAACCGAATGTCCGGTGGCGTAGCAACATTAGGCAGTGGCTGCTTCCCAAGACTCCGTGCTTTATACCATCGAACTTTTTATTCGAAGTTCCGTCTTCCCGATTTCTCATTCTTCGAGGCGGCGATGCAATTCAGTCAGTGAGGAACTCCAAACGAAACCATGACTTACGAGCGTCAATCTTCATACAGCAGCAGGCAACAATCCTTAGGAACGAATGACTATCGAGTGTGGAGCGAGAATGCTTGAAGTTTCGATGAAGCTCCTCTGTGGTACTGAGATGGAACCATCGAGTAACACCGTTTACTTCTTTGCTCTGGGTTCGGCCGTTGAAAGCGGCCCGCAGTGTCATCAGTTTTCCTTTCCATCTTGCTCTTATCATCTTCATCGAAGTTCCCTTATTCTCTATGACAATAGTGGAGTGAGTTCAATAAGAGATCCGAACGATTGCACCCTGGATGAGCGTTCGGATTTTATGTTAAGATCTTAAATGACTCATGAGAGCAGTGGTTGATCTATCTGGGAGGATGATCTGGGATGAAAAAACAGGAATTGTAAATGCAAGACTTATGACCTGCGCCATCGAGCAATGTTACTGGCGATGAGTGCAACACGTGGTCGCTTTATTCGTCGCCATTGGTGATTCATGCACGAATATTCACTTTTTTGCAGACATTGCATTTTGCTGCTTTCGAGTTAGAAGTCAAGTGGGCTCATACCCAGCTTTTGGGGTTCTTCTTAGGATGCAAATCGTCCATGAACGTAGCATTCGAACCGTTGTCGCGTTAGGGATCGTCGTATGCTTCTAGATACGACGCAAGAAGAAAAAGATCAGAGAAGAGAACATGCGTTACACGGGCCAGAGAAGCAAGAGCGCCACAAAGGCGAAGTAAGAATTACCAGAGAGATCATCGTCTATTAGGACACCCAAGAATTTAACAAAAGGGTATGGCGAGGTAAGGGGTGGTTAGCGACCCCATGAATACAGAACCGTTCGGAACTCGCGTAATTTGCACGTGTAAAACTTCGACGAGAAGAGAACAGAGCAGTGAAGCTGCTGGAGCTTTGTTTGAACTACATGGGTCTGGAGACGCAGCGTCTTCGTTGTTAACAATATTGCTTTGTTTTTCGGTGTAATATAACTCCGCGACGCCGACCGTTCTTATTTCGAGACTGTCAAACTTCTGTATGTTTGATAGATCCGATGCAGAGCAGGTTCTGCCTGTCTTGATTCTCCAACACCACTCGAAGTGTCCTTTTTTGATCCATGTCGTGGCGGAGAACTGAACGCTTGCAGAAATCGATCCCGAGGTTTTCTCTTCGATCTTCCATCCTGGACACGGATGACTTATTGATCGATTCTCACTTCAATTAGAACTGAAGTCTTAGTAGATACTCTCAGATTTCCCATCGGCTGGGGGACAATATTTAGGTCATAACTTTCTATGAATGAATAACCAAATACTTTCCGTTGGAAGAATCGATTTCAAGAGTTCTTCTCCACCGGTCTCTCAGGAACGACTCATGGAAAGTGTTGACGTCTACGTGCAGACAGCGGCGCGCAGCGCGAAGCCACGAGTACGCCCTCTGTGGAGACGAACTCAAAACCGAGCGCGCGAAATTACAGGTCGTGTCTCCACGAAGAACCATTTGACGTAGTTTTCGGTTGACACGCCTTTCTTCGTGTCGGTACTGAAGAGGAGATTCGACCTGCCCGAAACAGGAGCCTATCGAGAGTTCGTGACGGCACACGAGACGAAACGGGCGGAGGTCGACCCGAAATTCTACAAAACGCCGGCTCTGACGAACAGCGAGGTGAAAGGACCGAACGGGACGCGCAGTAGTTTAGTCACTATCTACGAACTTCAATATGGAGGAATTTGTATTTAGCTCCCTTGAGGATGAATAAAACGCTTGAATAGAATTGGTTGAATGAAAATTGTCTGAATGAAAATAGCGCGCAGCGGCGCAGGGGAAGGATCATACGCAAAACAGGAAAAACTCACCATGTTCACAAGAGTGATTTATTCGTTGTTCTTTTGAGCGATTACTATGGCCTGATACGGCCTGTTTTATGGTATCTCGCTCATCAACAGCGAGGTTGACGCCATAGTGAAAGTTTTGAATCGCTATAGAGATAAATTTTTTGGTTCTCTTCGGATATATCCCCGGCGATTTATTCCACCACGTGAACACACGGATAGCGGGTAATGTGAAAATGATTCTGTCGTGATTCGTCGGTATGCGATAGCTGCAGCTGGGACAGTAGGTATCATCTAGGCCCGCGAGCGTATCGAGCGACAGGCGCAAGCAGATGCATGCGGGCCAGTGGATCGGAAACCTGCTCGACTCGCCGCTTTGACTTGTTGGCCCTTCGCAGTTCAACTTCTGGCAGCTATACTCCTGAAATATCAATTTTTTCCTTTCACAATCATGGCCACTTTAGTAACTCGATGGCTGTGGGAATGATTTCATTTAGGGGAAACGGGGAAACATTTCGGCAATTGCCCAAGGAAGGCTAGTGAAATCAAGTAACCAACCGACTAAGCGATAAATCAACAAATCTATCCATGAATTGTAGTTGAGAGTAG
The DNA here is from genome assembly GCA_021527715.1 of Neoseiulus cucumeris. Taxonomy (NCBI): domain Eukaryota; kingdom Metazoa; phylum Arthropoda; class Arachnida; order Mesostigmata; family Phytoseiidae; genus Neoseiulus; species Neoseiulus cucumeris. Next base: position 314,956 of record JAJSRV010000081.1, on the reverse strand, counting down.
AGCGGATTTTCCCCAAGGATGAGTCAAACGCTAAGATCTTGATCTCTCATAGCGTGAAGCCCACAATTACTGACATTGAGATTCACTGAAATCAAAGGGACACTCATTTGGGTCTCGAGCCCTTGTCCACGAAACTGGAAGAGCTCTTCACCAATGAGAAACAGTGGCGAGATTGCGCGTCCGAGATTTTAATGAAGAAGAACACTTTTACAGGAGTTCAATAACTGTATACCGTATACCGGCGTATAAGAAGCACCCCCTGTTTTTGACGTAAAATCTCAAATTCGATCTTATAGAGAACCATGTTGAAGACTGCCATTAGATAATCCGCACCCGCGATTTCGAGCGGAAATTCCCCAGGAAAAAAAGCCGCGTCTTATACGCCGGTCTACACGGTGTATCGAGTCCGAGAGTCCTGTATATATGTATAGATCAATTACTGTATATATCGACAACCGTTCATAGCAGTGTTTCTCAAATAATTTTCCCATGTCCCACTTTTTGCTCAAAAATTTTCCTACTCCCACCAATGAGTTGAAGGCCATTCAAAGCGAATCGAAGGGAGCTTCCATCGATATTATATCTGCCCTCAGAATTCGACACTCCGACGCCCATACTCTGAAGCTCTCGAGAAACCTCACCGATTCGAACAATCTTCTTTCTCAATTATCATGACTTTTTCGAACGAACCTTGCAAGTTGTTTCGGTATTTGTGAGATGGAAGATTCCCATATTTATTCAACGAATGAGTTGACCTCAGTGAGAAAAATGTGCTCTGTGTTCTTCACACAGTTTTTTGATTTGAGGGGTCAAAGAAACCAACTTCAGACGCAGATCACCTCCTCTGCTGATCTCCAAGCAACTCCTCGTGTTGTCCACTAGATAATTCACCGCACTGAAGCCACATTCCACTAGGTATAATGAAGGAAAATGAACGATGATACTTGCTGCTCGCTGATTAGATCTCGGGTAGCTTCTCATCACGCTCTTGTTCAGCCACATCATCACACCTTTCGCTTTGAAAATTGTCTCGACGGACTCATTGCACTGGAGCTCGGCCAGCTCCTCCTGATATTCGCTTTCGGCATCGCTCAACTCGGTAAGGAAAGGCTGACTTAACCAAGATGGAATTTTCAACGCTTTCAAGTCGAGGAATCTCTCATTTAAATCAACTATTAGGCTTCCCATGCGGTCACTGATAACCCTTTGTGCAGTTCTCGTCACCTTACATTTCCCTAGCCACTCGAATTGGGACAAGTTCCCCGCTAGAATATTTCCTTTGCTCAATTCCAAGAAGCGTACGTAGCCAAATATTTTGATTTTCGCATCTATCAAAGTTATCTTGTTTCCTTGGAGCTGTTTGTTGAGGCCGTTCAATCTTTCGAAGATATCCGCTAGATAGCTCACAAAAGCTTTTCCGTCGATCGTTTTCAGCACCGCCATGTTCTCTTCCTCATCTAAGAAGTCAGAGAGCATGTCAAACATTTGCATGAATCGTCGCAAACAGTTTCCTTTTGAAAGCCACCTCCTTGTGGAGCAGCAAATTCACGTAATCCGCTTCTTGGTCGAGACAGAACTGTTTGAAGAGACGCTCATGTTTTGGCTTGGCCTTGAAAAAATTAACACACTTTATCACAGCATGCATAATACCGTGCGGAGTCGGTGACAGGATTTTCGCCACAAGATTCTTTCTATTTACCACGCAGTGGATAATCATCAAGTTCGGATTGTCGTTTTTCATTATAGTGAGACATCCATTCCGGTTGCCCATCATCGACGGCGCTCCGTCTGCCGCGCAGGAGGTGAAGTTTCCAGGAGGAATATCGTTGTCTCTCAAATAGCTGCTCAGTATAGAATGGATGTCTCTGGCGGTGGTTGTTGTTTCGAGCGCCTTACAGAATAGCATCTCCTCTCGCAGATCTTCTGCATCGATGTATCTCACATAAGCCATCAATAAGGATTCACTCCCTATGATGGTGGACTCATCCATCTGTAGCGAGAACGATCGCGACCTCAGTTTCTCGACGAGTTGCATTTCGACATCTCTCCCCATTTGGTCAATTCTTCTTTCTACGGTGTCGTTGCTCAGGGGGATGGCACGAAGAGCTTTATCCTCTGTCTGAATTACTGTCTTCAAAAATATCGATATGGCGGCTTTCAGCAAGTTTTCTCCGATGGAATGATTTTTCCCGATCTTCGCAATGAGAAGCGATATCTCATAACTTGCTTCTTGGGCTCACTGAGCCCCTGTGCTCGTTGAAGCGAAGAATGACTTTACAGTCGTCCTCTTCTGAAACTTGTCTCGGAGTTCCTTGAGATAACTTGGATCTGATGAGGCGAGGGCAGCATGTTTCGTTTTCAAGTGAGTTTCGAGCCGTCCGAGTTTCATTGACTCATTGGTGAGTGCACGAAGGCAAATGAGACAAAAGGGCGCAAACTCATCCTCCAAAGATGGAATGAACCCGAAGTTCAGGAACTGTTTCGAATACAGGCGATGCTTTCTCTAGCGTTTTTCACTCATTTTCGATCGTGACAAAGATTTGCGGCGAAGAATGGAAAGTCTGAAAGAAGACAGCCGCATTCTGAGAAGATTTCACTGGTAATCAGACGAGGGAAATCGAACGAAACCTATCGAAATTGAAAATTTGGCTCGGCTAAAATGCCATATCATCTCGTTTCCGCGGGCCCTACACCCTCAAACTTTTGCTGCGGTGGAAAACTCGACCAGTCTGAACCTCTGTCGTTAAATTTGATAGTTTGGAAATTTTACCGAAGATACTTGACGGAGCAACTGTAAAGCGTGCGATCATTCCTCAACCGATGATGCGAATCTGATGTGATTCTCTCAGCCATTGAAACAAATCAGAATCCCCAGAATCATTTCCGTCCCTCTTTGCCCGATGTCAAAGAGATTTCACTATAGAAAAGTGTATCATATGAAGGAGTGGAACGCTCGCCAAATCCTGCGCAGACGGTTCTCTCCCGGGAGTGTTGCTTATCGAAGGACCCGGCGGTCATCGCCCATCGAGTGTTATGGTATGAACAGAACCCAGTGCTCCACGCCCCACTGAAATTCGCCAGGCCCCACCGGTGCGGCGTACGCCCCTATTTGAGAAACCCTGGTCTATACAGTTAACACACATGGCCTCAACAAGTGTTCCATGATGTTCGAAAACGGTGAAAAATGGTCGTTCCTGGAAACGTGCTCGACTTGTCGTGATCGCCAAAGCTTGCTGATCAGGACGAATCGTCTCCGAGCCGAGGAGTCAATGGTAACAGGAGTCGGAATTCTCAAACCTCAACTCTCTCGTCTCTCGTAAGTGCGAATTTCTGTCGTCACAGTTCATCGCTGTGGAATGAATGGATTTCATTTTCCGATCATCATCGCGATTTCTGATTCCCTGCTAAAATGATTGAATCGTCTTCCAGGTCATTCGTATGCGAACGATCGAGTTCAATAAATCGATTGTGAAGACCTCGCTTGGCACAAATCCGGCTGGATTCTGCAGACTGAAGCAGCTCGAACCTTTCACTGTTCGGAAACGGAGAGCAAACCTTTGAAGCTCCAACCGGAGTCTCGATGAAGGTCGCGGTGAAAAAGCGAAGTGGACTCAGGCCACAAGCCACTAAACCTCGAACTGGAAGACTGTGTTCTAGGCTCGATCTTGGATTGAAGACACAAGAATCAGCCTCCTACGTTCATTCCCAACGATTTTGGAGCATTTTCAATACAACGAGCCGGAAATCGTCAAACTCATGCACGAGCTTTACGGGGACGTTCCCAGACCTGCATACGATGCCATTATTGCAGTTGTTCTCGAACTGGGTTCCATGGAGGGCTCCAAGGATTCCTGGGGTTCGACGGCCGGAATTGGTGTGGAACTCTGAGGGTCCATCAGCTATCCTGAGCTGTAGATTCCAACACGTTTCCTCTGCATCTAAAGCAGACGTTGTCAGCGTGAAGTTTATGATCTATTCTGATCAATCCCATCGGAGATTTTCACGGAAATTCGCGGATCAGAAGAAATGGCCGCTCAAAATTAGCGTAATCCGTGACCTCGGTGCTTCAAGCTCGGTGGCGGGAGTGTGCTGCCGCTCCGCTTCACGAAATGCGCTTCTTTCCAATGTTCATATCACGTGATCCACGCTTTTCCGTGAAAAAATCCGGACAGTGTTTCACTCTCTCAACGATGAACTTCACGCTGACGGAAGTTCAGCGAAATCCGAATCTTCACATCAGCGACCCTTCCTCGTAGAAATACTTCTGCCACGAAGTATGGCGACCCAAGTGATTGAAAACAATATTTCAACTCGAGCCTGCTCGTGCTCGGAATGGTTTTCGTGCTAGTACCGCAAGACATACCGAGTTCTTATAAGCGACATTATTCTCGATCAGCGTGATTTTTTCGATGAGAAAACAGCTTGAGATAAAATCATCATCCTGATAAATGCAAGGGTGGCTTATTTGGCGAAGACGTTTCAGGAGAGTACCCATGATTCCGATGAGATCCGGCAAGAGCTCCATTGGAAAAAAGTGAGATCCTGGCAGCTCGGCACCCCTGAATTTTTGAATTTGGCGCGCCGCGCCAGAGGGCCGTCGTCCGCCCGAATGCATCCATGCCCAGCAGAGCCTGGTCCAAATTCATAGGTTCCAAGTGTCAGTCTGCTGCAGCAGCACACGGAGCAGAATTGGTCGTTTGTCCAGTCTGCGGCCACAAAACACGTTTGACGGTGAAACTCGGCTTCAGTCACCGGCAGCAAGCCCAGCTGAGTGCTTTCTTTCTGACTCAATTGGAGAGTCGAGTTCGCTAGTCTAGAATAACAGGAGAAACTCGATTGTGTGGTGTCCTTTTCTGAGTGTGTTCGGTGTGAGTGTGAGACCTCTCCATAGGACAACGACTAAACTTACTGGACGAAGCTCGATCCTCGACAAACTCCAGCTCCAAACAGTATCACGAAAAGCATATCCGACGTGCTAGGGAACTCTCGTTCAAGAAGGAGAACAGCGACAACGATTCAAAATGCTTATCAAAGAATATCGTGTGACACTTCCTCTCACGGTCGAAGAGTACCAAATTGGCCAACTGTTTAGTGTGGCCGAAGCATCGATGAACGAAACCGGTGGCGGGGAAGGCGTGGAAGTCCGGAAAAATGAACCATTCGAAAACGTTTCGCTGCTTGGAGGAAAATACACGAAAGGACAATACACCTACAAAGTTTACCACTTGCAGTCGAAGGTTCCCGCGATCATCAGGAAAATCGCTCCGAAGGGCTCACTCGAACTCCACGAAGAGGCATGGAACGCCTACCCGTACTGTAAGACGGTTTTAACCAATCCGGACTACATGAAGCAGAACTTTTTGATCTCGATCGAGACGATGCACTGCCAAGACGACGGGAATCAAGAAAACGTTCACGAGCTGACTCCGGAACAGCTGAAATCGCGCGAGGTGGTTCGGATCGACATCGCCGACACTCCATCGCTCTCGGGCGACTACAAGGAGTCCGAAGACCCCACCAAGTTCAAGTCAACGAAAACGGGTCGCGGTCCTCTCGACGCCGGCAAATGGCAAAAAGAGGCAAAACCCATCATGACAGCGTACAAGCTCGTTCGCTGCGAATTCAAGTGGTTCGGCCTCCAAACGCTCGTCGAGAGCAACATTCAGAAGACCGAAAAACGCATATTCCATGTATTCCATCGCCAACTGTTCTGTTGGATCGACCGCTGGCACGGAATGACGATGCAGGACATCAGGGCTCTCGAAGAAAAAGTCGCCAAAGAATTGGAGGAGCAGAGAAAAGCGGGTCCTGTCAGAGGTGCGAAGTTCGACGAGTAATTAGTCCGCATATTCAAGCGAGCGTACCCGGCAGTCAGTTGTTCGATCGGTCGGTCGGTCAGTCGATCGATCGATCGATCAAACGATCTGTTGGTCAGTCAGTCAGTTCGGTTGTCAGTCACGTCGTCCATTGAATGGTCGGTCGATCGGTCCGACGGACGGACGCTCTGGCATTTGGGCGAGCTGTGCCGACTGCGGCGGCGACGGCGGCGGGTATCGAGTCACTCGATAGTTGATCGTCCTGTATGCTCAAGAGAGTGTGCAAGAAAAAACGAAAATTCCTAGTTCTTCGACTTCTTCTCTTCAACTCAAAAAGTTACAACAAATTCACCCGTTGTTAGTTAGCGTGTCAGCGGATGGCGGAGCCGGAGAAAGCTTCGCTGGCTTGATTCGAAGGAGACCGCAGTAAACTTCCGCCCGTTTCCCAGTCTAACCCAAGGCTTCTACAGACAACAAACAAAATATAACTGAGAGAAACGAGCTGACAACAGCCCTGACGGGGAAACAAAAGCTGTTGAACGTAGGCGGATCCGGCGAGAATTTGACATCGTTACCAGAACACGACTCAAGCAATCATCACTATATCAGCTGTAGTAGCAGGGGCATCGAGTAACTATGATAGGCATTCAACAACCAATATTCGATTAATTGGGAAACCCTGAACTTTTCAAATGGTAGAAGGAGTTTTCGGTCGCTCCACGGTGATCGCCGTGACGATCGGGAGCAAGAGCAAGCTCACTCGCCATACCGCATGATCCACCTAGAAGTAAATCAGCGAAACATTCAATGAAAACCCAAAACGTTACGATGATCGTTCATCATTCATTCAGTCAGTCAGTCAGTCAGTCAGCAAACAAGCAAGCATGCAAGCAAGCAAGTCAGAGAGTCAGTCAGAGGACGCTGCAGTCGGTGCTGACCCCAGAAAGCGGGTGGTTGACGGAATCGCTTACCTGTGATTTGAGTTTTGTTTGATGAGAGTGTGAGGGAATAAGACGTCGATGACGTCATTGATGATAATTAAGATTATTATTTGTATTGTATTCGCGCATAGAGAGCCTAATGTCAGCTGGTTGAGTATCCCTAGAGAGAAAGGCGATGCCACTGACTCTAACCCGAATGTATCAATCTGGTGTGTACAGTGAACGAACGAACGGAAGAGAGAAAGAAAGAAAGGAAATAAGCAAGTCAAAAGGAAAACATTATGAGAGGAAATAAAAGTTTATTTACGATTCAAAGCATAGGAACCAAACTAAGAGTCGTCTTCTTTCTGAAACCGAGATCCCGATGTGGCCGAATGAAACGTACAGAAAAGTTCAATTCATCTGGAAGGTCTAGAAAATAAAGTTGATGTTGAGCGAACGGCGGTGTCGATCAGGTGCAAGAAGAAACTGCGATTTTGAGTTGACCGATGTGACAAAAAGCGGCGGCAGCAGCCTAGCAACGGCTGTAATGAGAGTGGCTTCGAGGCTGTTTTTCAGTCCCGTATGTTGAGCCGGTGCCACGTCAAATCATCATCGTCGTCCTCCACAGCAGCACTCGTTCAAACCTGCGAAGTCAGCCGGTCATGTCATCTTCTATTACTGGAGTCCGGGTAGTGATATCGCCGTTTTGTCGAGCTTGACAAAAAGATTTTTCGTTTTCGTATCCGCGGTCCTCTGCTCACAATCATTCGAGTGAGCCGTCGCTATCCTCTTATTCTAATCTGGCCGGTGGCTCTCTTGAGCCGGGCGGCTTTAAACGGTCGGCTTTCATAATGACTAGCGGGAAACGGAACGAAAAAAAAAAACAGGCCAACCGACGGACCGAGTCAGCCAGCTCGGAACATCGCAAAATTCTTGTTCGAGTGCGCTCAGGATAAAGGCCCTGTCGCTTTTTTGAAACAACTCGGCTGGATTGCAATCAGAAATTCACGCTCCATCCATCGAGATCACGCTCATCGAAATGCGCTTCGGTCGCTCAAGGACTCATATCCGGCTCACACCCGAGCAGGGTCTCTGACTCGATCGAATTTCGAGAGGCTCGCTGCGTGCCCCATTTTTTCCCGCTGGAAACTCCGATCAAGTTTCAAGTATTCTCCGCATGGAATGCTTTATTACCGAGAAGAGGTTTTTGATCAACATGAGCGTTTCGGGAGAAACTTGACCTCCATGCTTCCGGTCTCTGCGATTGCATTCTTAGCGAATTTCTCCGCTTCTCGATCATTTCCCTCGTAGGAACAATGCTCGTAACGAATTAGGACGACGACGTCGTCGTCGAAAATGTCGACACATGACCATCTGTGGAATCGCGGTCGTCCCTCATGCTGCTTCGAGTGTAACAGTTCGTGAACATTTGGCTCTCGAATCGAGTTCGCTATTCGCCATCGTAATCGAACATCGGAATCCCCATTTCAGAATTCCTCTAATGAATCACTTCAACGAAACTGTTCTTGTTTCGCGGTCGCTGAGTGCAATATATGAACTGCAAAGGACACAAGCTCGAATGACATATTTATGAATCGGTCTGGAAGCTCGTCCCATAACCGCATCGATCCTCCGCCGGGTCGCGTTGGCCGTTCGCATCATTCAGGAAGGAACTATATTCAATCGATTCGCTTTATTCGCTCCCAGTATGTAGTTGATACCGCCGTAAAGCACGCCCGTGGGTCGTATTCAAGACCAAATTCATTGTCGAGCTCTTCATGTTTCTCTATCGCCGATCGTCAAGCCGCTTCAACCTTGAACACCTTATCTTATACCAAATCACGGGATATCGTCAATCGCTTAACCCGCTACTCGAAATCGACTACGAGTTCGTATCCTCTAGGGTTCCTTGAAGCGTTTGAGGGATATCAAACGTGTTTTGTTGCCACAAGCAACAAAGTCTTGACAGACACGACAAGGGAAGAAAAGCTTGGCGAAGCGAAGGCGTTCCAGGTAAGGACGGGCGACAGACTGGAAAATAGAGTGCAAAAACGTGTGTGTTCGAGACTCTGACGCCGCCGTCTATCCAGCTTTATGCTAAGCGTGATTCAATTTTTCCCTGAGAGACCATCGGAACGTTCTCCGCAAGAAAGAACAGCCGTCTCTCGATAACCGCCTCCGAAATCTCCTCCCAAAACCGTGTGACCGTTCAAGGATCGCGCGCACTCGCTCTTGTGGAAAACACCTGCGCAATATGACCCTTGTTCCATTGGAGCTCGGGAAAGGTGGAGAGAATCGGCGAAGCCCCACTCGAAACTGGCAGAGAATCAGCTCTAGAAGAACCCGCGCTTCTAAAATAGAGCATCTGGAGACTTCCGTTACACCTCAGGGAAGAAGGCGTTTGCTGTTTCTCTTTGGAAAATAATTCTCTCAGCCTCTGAAGTTCTTCGCATGATGAGAGTCGGATCAAAGCAACCCATCTCAATATTTTCCAGGGAATTTCGAATCGTTCATTTGGGAAACGCTCCTCGATAGCCGATCTCAGCGCCTCCAAAGTGATCCTGAGGGCTTGCTGTAGTATAGCTACATGAAACAATCAAGCTCCTCGTGCCAGTAGCAACCTGTGTTGAAGCAAAGGCTTCGCTTTCGCACACTTACGCAGCTGGATTTCGTGGCCCCCTAGGGCTTCTATTGTGTCTCGGATCTCGCGGTGCGGTTACGGCTCGTGGCGCTGCACCGTTTGTTCGGACTACAAGTGATTACCGTAGTTGCGCTCGTACTCCGTTCCTTAGTGCGGAGAAACTGTCAAGCTACTTAGAGCCTCACACAAGCCAAGTGCTGTTGAATTAGTTTAGTCGTAGTGGTCTGCAAGGGGGCTAGTTCGTTTCCAAAGCTTGAGATACGGTAGAGGAAGGCAAATTCAAGGAGGGGAAGCCGTTCCATCCTCAAGCTGTTCCAACTACATTCTATCATTTCGATTCGTTCCACAGTGCGAGTCGAATCTCTGTCGAGTATTTGGCTTCACGAGAACCCTTTTTGGTTACAATCGAGACTGGATTAGAGAAACTGAAATAGGGATCCTTGCGATCTAAGAAGCTATTGTCAGATGGGTTTTTCGAGACGTTTCCTCGTTTCACTTCCTTGGAAGTGTCTGAGGTGGGAACAGCTGAAGCGAAATCGTAGATGGACTCATCGCTCGCCATCTGAGCCAAGATTTTTCCTGAGCGCCCGACATACATATTTGCACAGCCCTTCTCCGTTTGGCCAGGTTTGTGGTACTCGAGGCAGGTGCTTTTACCTTCACCGGGAGCGACCTTTATCGATTAACCTGCCAAGTGACGAGCTCGACTTGATCCACGATTCTCTAATCATAATCCTCTGCGGTTGGAAGTGAGATATGCAACTCGGTTTCCCGGAACATCGAGGAAACTCGAGATGCGGCAATGGATCACGCTTCCGTCACTCGCTTCGTGACAAAATCAGTTCGCGCCAAGGCTTAGCTCCCGCATCAAACAAGGAACAACAGCGCAGAGCTGCAGAGAGATATCGTCGTCATGACTTGATCTCGTTAATCCCGATGGTTGCAAGTCTCCGAGAAAGCGCGAGCCATGTTGTCGAAGTAAACGTCGAGGGAAATAATGCTCCCTCATTCGAGAATCTTTGGAAGGCGGATCTGGAGGCCGCGTCATATTTGCAGAGGAGAGCTCAGTGACCTTGGTAGTTGCAATAAAGGCGTTATATGCTGAGCTTCGAAGAATCGCTCTCATCAGTTCGAAGGCAGCGAATGGGGAGTCTGGTTTTGCGATCAGAGGGTCAGACGAATTCGCCGGGCTAACCGTCCTCTCTTTTCTCCGCGAATCTTCTAGATTCGGTTTTGACGCTCTATCTATTTCTTCTGGTAATTTCACGAATCGGGTACTCTGTTGAGAAAGGCTTGCACTCGAGAAATACTCTGATTGAAGGAATTGATTCTGAAACGCCCGCATCGGCGTAGATTGCATTTGGGTCTGCTCACCTATTGTAGCGGGCTACCCACGATACTCTATCGCGTTCTTCACAGAACGTTTCGCTGGTTCCAAAAACGCCTCATTATTTGAATCGCGACGAAACCTCACGACGAATATTCTATCGGAGACGGCTGAAGATAGGTACACTGCTTAACCTGATCGCCTTAACGGGATCGACGTCCTTCTCCATGGCGGTGTTTATGTCCCATCGGAAATACATGGATTATCGCCTGTCCGTGGCACAGTTTCTCCCCACAAGCCCGCGAAGATGGTAATGAATGACAGATGGAATGAACGCATTTCGAGGTTTTCTGCCGGAACGAGCCCACGGGAAACGACTCGTCACGTCGTGGATCCGTTTGGTTGGGAATTTGTATTCAGTCAATGATTCATCGTTCGTGAGTCTCACAGTTCGGGTGACCGATCGAATCAGTGACCGATGAGGTCGGATCGCTGAAAGATTCGAGTCGCGTCTTGTAGTGGCCGATTCTGAGGATTTCCGAGTGCAAAAGCAAGCTGGAATTGGGCTGGGGTCAACGCCACGGAAGTCAGACGGGAAATTTTCCACGCTGCACGACGGATGTGACGGACCAACTCACCGGCAAAGCTATATTTGTATCCGGAGCGTTCTGCTAGGAAGAGTTCACAGGGAGTTCAGAATTTTACTTGTTTCGCTTTATTCACCTGCGTTGGATCGACATCTGGGTGTAGCAGAGCTTTACTTCGTTCCACAGACTCATCAGCTGGGAGCTCTGTCACCACAGTCGTCAGCGTCTCCTAGCCTAGTCCAATTAAGTCACGACTCGTCGGGAACACACATCGTACTTCAAACAATTACGTATGCATCAACGAGCGCCTGACATCGATCCGTTGTCTGCGAGTTCGGATGAGCCGTAGTTTGGGCCCGCGGGAGGAAGAAAATGTCTAGTCGGCTGATGCCAGCTGAAGACAACAGGCAGGGCTTTTCCCTCGAAGCCGAGTGTGTTGGAAAGTCAGGTGGAATCTCTCTGCAACTGAGTCTAGAAGTGCTTCTGACTTCTGAACCTAGCCCAAACGAGCATATCGACAATTTCGTCTTGCGAGGGCGTTTGTGTAGTGATCCGCTTTTGGGGAAGCCATGCGATCGATTTGCCTGGAATGTCTCGTTGAACTCCTTACTTATCTGGAAACTTATCTGGAAAGTAGGTTTCATAACAAAACAGCCTGTTCGCGGAGGCTCCGTCCTCGGGTTCGCTGTGCGAACATTCGGCTGCATCAAAATGCAGCATACGAAAACTCGACGACGAAGCATTTGCATGAAGGCGAGGAGCAGCTGCGCGAACTCCATCGTGGTCCTTTCGGATGTGACAAGTTGCGCTTTTTGCCATGACATCTTGCTGGTTTCGCTCGCTACTTGGCTTTCTGTGGAGTCAAAGTGGATGCGAGCGTTAGCTCATTTGCGGCTGGGCGAATCCCGTTTCCAGTTTCCCGTGTGCGGAACGAACGGAGAAGCCTCTCGGCCGAGGGTGCTGGAGTAGTTCCTCGTCGAGTTTCCGAAAGGCGACGTCGATTCCAATGTTTACCGAGCGCAAGGTGAGATGTTTCCTCCACTCTGGAGTCGATTCGACAACTGGACCCACGATGCGCGAAAGTCTCCGACAACGCTGCCTGGTTTGATCTTACGGAAATCCTTTGTTCAGCCTTAAATCAATTTTGAATGAGGGAATGAAACTCTTTACGAGTCGTCTTCGTCTCTAAGCAGATCCATCTAAGAGCTTTTTGCCATTCAAGTTGTGTTTCCAGAGGAGGGAACGGAAGGACAGACGAATGCAAGCGACGTGAACAACAGGTCGTTTCCTTCTCATGAGTCGCATTCGGTCCATCAACTGAGGATTAAAGTCACTTTTGCGATTACTCACTACAAGTGACTCAGGCAGAGTTTCGCTATTTTAAGCTCAAATCATCCGGCTTTGTGGTGACTCTGATGTCATCAAAAACTCCATCCTAGGATCATTAGCAAAGGAAGTTCATTCCCCGTGAATGAGTCGCTCAAGTGCCATCCGTTTCACTCTCTTCCTTGGACAAGCGTTCCAGGATTTTCGACAGACAAAACGCTCATCCTGAAATTCACAATGGCGGAATAACGACAAACAGTTTGAAAAATATGGGATTCCCATCGTTCTCCGACACAGCTCGCGTTCTCTGGTGGCGACTTCACGGACCGCTCGAAGACGCTGGAGGAATCTACAAGGCGGAGCAGACAGCAGAGGATTTAGATTCGATTTCGAAATGCTTAAAAGCAATACGGTTCAGTTATCTGTTGGGAGCTTTTCATACGTGTGAAACAAGGGAAGACGAAAGAGCCGAGAACGACGCTGGATTCGCTGTAGCCAGTGAGCCCTGTTATACGTTTCGTTGCCCAGCAATCAAACTAATGAATGCAGGGTCTCATTGACAGCCTACATGAGCAATGGTCAAAGCCCACGCGGATCCCGAACTTGACGTACATGCGTTCATAATTTAGGGGTAAACAAAAGAGTACACTCGTCGGTAACATTTTATAAAAGGTAATAATAGAACTGTCATTTCTCGTTTTAATATTGAAATATTTCAAATACATCATTGAACAACATTATCACTCAAAGTACAGCGCGACGGCCACGAAAAGCGTCGCGACAATCTCCTCAACTCCCACCTCGAAATACCTCACTCTCGTTTCAGGCAGCTTTTCCTCAGCGAACTTTCTACCTATGGAAGACACAAACTGGCAAAGACTCTCCGTTCGCGAGTGAAAATATTTTCCATTTAAAAACCACCTTCCTGTCTCTCTTTCTCTATACAAATAAGTTCAACAAGCAATAGAGGTCAACTCTTCAAAAAAATACAGAAACTTCCGTGCTTGGTCAGCTCTAAAAACAGACAACGGGCCGCCAACCTCTTTCACTTCCATCTCGGGACCATAGAAAAACTGAATACACACTCCTGGTGTCCAATTACGGCGAGGATACTTGAACGGCATTTCATTCAGGGAGCGGCGGCAAAAGTACTCGTCAAGCGTCGACTCCCAAAAGCCACTGCGTACGAGGCCGCTGACATCGATCACGCGCGTTTCTTCTTGCTCGATCGTTCCCATTATACCTTCAAGACTTAACACAAGTGTATATAAGGTTGGAAGTATCGTTTCGCTCATTGCTTTCCTTTCTCTCCTTGGACTAGCAACACTCGTGTTGACGCCGCCCTGTGCGCCCTTGACCTCGTTTCGTTCCTCGATCCTCCTTCCTTTGTTTCTCTCTTCTAAGTGTACATCCAAGGAACAGAGAAAACTTCCTCCATCCATAACAAACTATCCCTACGACCGAGTCGTTCAATCCGAATCAGATTCGTCCGAACTGTCGTCGCTCGAATCGTCGGAATCATCAGAGTCACTACTATCGCTACTGCTGTTTTCAGAGGAACTCTGTTGTTGAGTTGGGACGGCAGGCTCTGTTGCAACCTCCGCCTCAGGTGAATGATCGGTAACCGGTGCGTCCGCGAATGCAGCATCCGTTAAACACGGCATCGAAGGTAGCGCAGTTTTCGAAACAGCTTCATGTTGAGGTTCATCTTCGTCCGAAGACTCATCCGTTGCCGGTCTCTTCGGCAGATTGGACGAGGGGTCGGTCTGGGGAGGGGCCTCGTCTTCGGACGACGTACAATCGGCAGCACTCGAATGCCGCAATTCCATGTCCGACTCCGAGAGCGACTCCTCATCGGCATCCTTGTTCAGAACAACCTCGTCCTCAATATCCTCGCTGTCCTCGGAAAGTCCCCGTTTCTCGGGGCGTTCCTCCCGACGACCGCGACGTTTGCTCGTGGCTTCGAGATGCGCCTTGTACTCAGCCTTCTGCTCCGGATTCAAAGTTTTTAGGAAGTTGTTGACCTCTTCCTTATATTTCCGATCCAACTCCGCAGCTCGCGCCTTGTATTCCGCCTTCTTTTCAGACGGCAGAGCGGTCCACTGTTTGGCAACAACGCTGATGAGCACTTTTGGCTGATTGTTTTCTCGCAGTTTCGACATAACCTCGTTTGTGAACACCGAATACCCGCTCCTGTAAGACAGAGACAAACAATTCTTCATATAGAGACCGATCGACTCGACACGCTGCCGCCTTACTCAATGACAACCCGTGGAATGACATCACAGACGAATCAAGACTCACATAAGCGGTCGTTTGGGTTCTCCTGGGAGCGGTTTTCTCTTTGGCAACCGCGGTGTCCTTTTGCTCCTGTCCTTCTCCTTTGGCCTGGGATTTTCTTTCTGGCGTTGCTCTTCGTTCAGCATTTTCGCCTTTTCTCTCCAAACCAAACGGTCTTCTTGAGGCAGCTCCATGTATGTTTTCGATAGAACGCGGAGAATCTGCGCGGATAAACAAAGTGCTTTCAAAAACATGTCTGGAATTATCGAAACTCTGTTTCGAATTTCCTCGCTGCTCGCAGGGGTGCCAAACGTGCGAGCATCCCAGAAACCAGGGCCTTGCCTAACGATTAGGTGCTAATGAGTGAAACTTTCGCCATAAGGCGAGTTTATGCGGGAGGGAAACATTAGCCTTTTTTTGTTGACGACAACACATTGGTCTCAAAGTTTCGCTGGGATCGGCGGCTTGATTTGATGCTGCGCCGGAGAACCACAGCGACAACGCCAAGTGTTTACCCCGGAGGAGTAAACCATATGGAATTCACCTCCGAGAAAAGCATCTCGGTTCTTCAAGAGGCCAGTTACACCGAGAACGCACAATCTCTTCGATTTTAACTGAGGAGGGCATCAGAGACGAATTCCCAACCTTCCCGTCTCAGACTCGTGAAGTTTAGAACCAGAGAATCGGTTCCTCTAGAGGAAAGGGCGAACTTTCAGTCAATCTCACCTCGTAGTCAGGCTTGTCAGGGTAATCTTCTTTGAGACGGGCGAACTTCTCCTTTTTGTACAGCTCAATGGGAGTGATTTCGTTCGATGCGTTTTCTCGACTTTCCGGAGAGTTCAACTTCTCCATGGGTATCGGTATCGTCTGTAGACTTTTCCTGTAAAATTCACAAAATTGTGAGGAACTGCGTTCGAGGTTGCAGAGCTCATCATCGCCCAAGACGATTTCAAATCACTGTTGAAACCACGTGGACACACTCGATCGGAGACGAACAAAGAGAATTTGAAGACCTACTTGGGCTTTTTATCCTCCACAGGCATCGCGCTCACGACGACGTTGCCGTTTTTATCCACGTTCACCTTACTGAGGTTCACACGGCCGAATTTCTGATCGTACGATGTTTTGATTGTCTTCGCCGAGTCGTTCAGGACATTCCTGTGCTCTTCGGTGAGCACTTGCCACCGCTTCACCATTTCGGACATGGTCTCTTTGTGGGGAAGGTTCGCAGTCTCGAAATCGATCTGACAAATCTTAGCGAAGAGAGCGTATCCGTTGTTCGGTGGCTTGTCAGCGGGCGGGTTGGCACTCTGCGTCATTTTCTCCAGGGACGACTCGACGTATTCTTTTATCCGATTCGGGAGGTTGGAAAGATCCATCGGCGGAAGGTTCCTCAGCGCGTCCGAGCTCTTTGCAGGTTCCGAGTCCTTGGCCACTGATATTGGGACAATGGACGCCTTGTGGGGACTGGCTTCTGGATGGTCTCGATGGAATTGCTCCAATTTTCTCTGGTAGTCGACCATCTCAGAGTCGAAGACTTGCTTCAGTTTCTGCCGCTTCTCTTCGCTGAGGCTGTGCCACTTTTCGGTGATCTGCTTCGACGCCTCTCCATGACTGAGTTCCGGGTAACGTTCCTTGACGATTTTCAGTTTGTCCACGAGGTACCTGCCGAGAAAACTCGTTTGACGCAAAACTCCTCTCTGAGAACACAGCACGTTCGACTACGGTTAGGAGATGTCGCCGCTTCACAGCCACTAGAACGGGAACTACTTTTTCGAGCACCGAAGCCACGAGCAAGCAAGGTGAAACGAGACTACGTTCCTGATGGAAATGCCAGGAGACGCAACAGGGGTTAAAAGTGTATGAGTACCGCTGAGGAGTGAACACACGCCAGCAGGCAAGTTGAATCTGCAACAACTGCAATCGTACAAGGGCGGCCTTACGTCTTCTCAAATGCAAGAGGCAAATCAATGTTTGTGACGTTTTTCACCGCCGACAACGCAAGATCCGGTCGGTGCCGAGCGCCGTTTCTCATATTCCTCAGCTGCCTAGAACCCAGCCGAATAAAATGACCGTCGTTTGTGCTTCTTTCGCAGCATTCTCAAGTTGGTTCCATCGAGGAACCATGGAATATTCATGAAAATCCGAAGACATTGAATGAAACTGTACGCGGATATATGTGCGACATACCTCATATACGGTGTCAAAGGTTTTTTCGGCAGATCTGGATGTTTCAGTTTTTTATGTTCCTTCGTCGAAGGTGTGCTGAATGAGGATGAGGCCGATGACGCAGATATCGTGCCGGGGGTCGAGGTTTTGATCAGCTCCTGAGTATCGGCGAGGAGTTCGCTCAGCGTGCGGAACTGTCGAACTTTTTGGCTCAACTATAGCGCGGAATAAGGGAGAGAGGAAGGAAAAATACAAATCAGCCTCGAGATCGGATTTTTTTGAGTGATTGGAATTCATTTCGGATTAAGAGCTCGAATCCAAGCCGGAAACAAAACAAATCTCGCTATCCTCACCTCGGACCACTTGGACTTGCACTCGGACGATGAGTATTTGCCGAAAGCCACTTGCGACCAATCTATGCGAGATTCCGTCACGGCGAACTGAATGTTATCCTGTCCAGGAATGGATCTTTTCATGCGCTCTGTCAGCACCATCAGATCGAGCGGCGTCCAGTCAGGCGTCGAATTGAACACAGGAGTCGGGCATTTCCGTTTCACTTGTTCTACTTGGAGGGTTTGCGCGGTGGCGATTTCGATTTTTCGCTTGAGCTTCTCGCGCTGCTTGACGTCGTCCGTCTTCTTCAACGCCTCGGCCTGCTTTTCGCTGGCTGTCGTTTGTGATACGAGTCCACTTTTAATGAGATCATTCAGAGTGAGTCCGTTGAGAGGCTCCTTCATTTTCTGCAGAACGGCATTTTGCAGAGCGGTAGCCATAACTAGAGCCGCCGCATCTACGGTCGTAGGAGTTTTAAGTGGTTGGGGAGCCGGAACGGGACTCGGTTGCATTTTACGCTGTTTGTTTTCCTCTATGTATTTCGTGGTTCCCGGAGGAAGTTTGAAGAATCCAGCGCCGTTCGGTTGTTTGAGTTGAGCGTTATTGATTTCCACCGGAGCAGGAAGCTTAAAAAACAGGGAACTATCGAAGGCGGCCGGAGCGGGACTCGTGGGAGCGGTAGCGGCGGCCTTTGGCGAGGACTTGACACTTGACAAAGCTGTTGCGTTACAAGGAGTGAGGGGAGCGGTAGGAGCTACCGGTTGAATGACGAGGCCCGAAGGAGAAGGTTTCCCTTCTTCGGATATGGGAATTATGTTTGTTCCCAAATTACTGAGGAGTTTCTGAAGGTCCGGTGAATGTTTAGGCGTCGACGCCGCCGGTGGGGCTGCCGCAACGGGAGTTATCGTAAGACCCGGAATCACGGGAGCCACGACCGAGGAAGAATCGGGACTGGAAGTTGAATCGATTCTCGCTTGTTTCGATGGTTTTCCAGCGGATGAAGTCGCACCATTCGAACCCGACATCGAGGTTTCCTTACGAGCTTTCTGTTCGCTGTCTTTCGTTTTTTTTTCTTGCATCGATTTACACGAGTCCGATGATTTTCGTCGTTCGTGGTGTTTCTCGTCGTCCTTCCGTCGAACATCAAAATCCTTTTTTGGAGAATCAAAGGGTTTCCGACCGTCCTCACGATGGCGCTCGTTGATGCTGCGGTCTCGTCGTTCCTCTCTGTCATCCCGAGATCTATCTCTCTCGCCGGTATGATGATGACTCCTGTGATTCTCCTTCTCTTTGCTTCGATATTCTTTTTTGTCTCGATCCAAACGGCTAGCGAGCGTTGACGTTTTGTCGTTATGATGATCGCGGCTTTTTTCAGTCGCTTGCTTTTCTCGATGCTGCTGCTGCTGCTGGTGATGATGATGGTGGTTGTGAGAGGATTCCTTCTCACGTCGTTCATCTGTTCGAGAAACCGTTCGGTTATCCTTGTCGCCGCAGCCGCCGTCAACGCTCAGTTTCGTTATTGTGACTCCTGAATCCGCAGATTGACTCTTCTCCTTACCGATGGATTCTTGATGTCGAGATTTGCCTTCATCTTTCTTGGGCGACCGATTGCTATCTGAATGTTTCGAAACTTTGTTTGACTTCGGAGATCGCATCACGTTATCCCCGCTGCCGAGGATGTCTTCAAATGAAGGTTGACTTGTAGTGCCGCCGCCGCCACCTCCTCCGGTCTGAGGGCTTGACGCCGCTTGAGACACTTTTGGGATCCGAAAAAACTGGCCCTGATGTGGAGATGGTTTCTGTTGTCCTGTCGTGGAAGGTCCGGACGTCGATGCCGTGGTGCTCGATGCGCCGCCGTTTGCCTGGTTGGCGAACGCAGCTGGCTGAAAGTCAAGATCAAGTTGAAATTTCAAAAGAGATAATCTAGGCATTCAGACTCTAACACAATTTGACGAAATGTCGGAAGATAACAACTGTTTCTCGCTCGCAGCGAAACGCACAGCGAACTTCCTTTAAAGCGACCGATAGCGGATGGATTGCACGGTGGCGCGACAAGGCTGTTGCGACTAACTGTGGAGCGTGGTCTCTAATATCGAGACAGACACATTTACAAACGTTGCTGAGAATTCCGTAAGGAGAGGAGAGAAATCGCTGGTTCACCGCTTGTCTACAAAAAGAGACAGCAACTCGCAAACGAGCACCGGACGACTGGCGATTCTACGTCGACCACCAGAGGGAGGAAATCCTTTATCCGGCTTTGGCTCCACCATCGAGAGTACACTGGCTAAGGCGCGCGTTTAGAATCCGGAGAAACCGTAGGCGTCGTAGCCTTGGCTCTTCCGATCGACGAAACGCCGAATCGAGTTTCCACGTTCTCAATCGAGAGTACTGAGGATAACTTCGGTGGAATCTTCGAAAATTTTCAAAATTCGTAGAAAAATTCTCGATTCTCAGTGGACCCGATCGTTCAACAACCCGTCGACGTGCCGAAACCGAGAAGAATTCGATTGTCATCACCGGACTCATCCACGGTCAGCTGCAGCAGACCGATCCGTCGTCTCTTGGAATCCCTAGAAGAGCCCCTCGAAGCGTTTCATTGATAGTTTGAAGTATCGATCGATCTATCACGCGCGCAGTTCACCAGGAGAGTCTTCAGAGGGCTGAGTGAATTTTCTTGTTGTTGTTGTCAAGCTTGCCTCGGCGCTCCGCAGCTGCCGCTGAGCAGGTCCGCTGGTGCAGGCGGTCGTTTGTCAATGACTTCCGGAAACGAGCGAAGATTCCGTTCGTTCAACGGAACCGAGCATGGGAGCGACGACCAGCTCAGATCAGGGCAGACAAATGAAGCAAGCAGCAACAGCGTATTGCTTCTGCTCGCTGCCAAAGAGGCGGGCGGGCGGGCAGGCGGTGAGTCAGGCGGACTACTTGGTTTATTGGTGGATTCTTGCTGCTGCTGCTGCTTCTGCTGCCGCCACTGCTGAAGAGGAGAAGGATGCCGTCGAGCGCTCGCAGAGGCTTGCGGTGGCTGCTGCCGCTGCGGCTGTCCCTGTGACTGCCGTTGCGGCTCGGCTGCCTCAGCAGTCGCAGCACCCAACACGTCGTTGACTTGCTTGGTTACTTGGTCTTTGCATTCTGAGGTTCCAAAGCGAATTCTTCATGACGAGCCTCGCCGAAGCCAAAAATGCAAGCCACGAATATTTCACCAAAATAAAAAATTGTCGTTCCCCCATCTGACTGAGTTTGTATCCATCTCCGGCGGCGCAGGCTCATCCTAAAAGCTAGATGACTGGCCGGCGATTTCAGATGTTTTCATTTTTCGAAGACGTCTACAAATCCGCACGCTACTGTCTCACTAAGTCGCTCTGAAATTTCAGGTCAAGCGAAACCTGTTCACGGATGTAAATATTGCGTAGCTGCCGCCCGAATTCGTAGAATCGAAAGTGCGATGTCTCGCAATACTTGACTTTTTGAAGAGTTTCGCCAAAATCATCGGAGCCACATTGAATTCCATCAACAGAACGAAATTCCTCCAGCGCGGAAGATATCCACGGCGGAAATTAAAGTGAAGCCCGTTCGCCGTGCGGGTGGACGCGCTCGTTCAGAAATAGATTTTGAGTTCATATAGATCTGCGCGATCAGTAATGAGTTTGTTCAGCTGACCACGGCCGCCGAGAGACTCCCGAGTTGAAATGAACCGTGTTGAGCTTTCAAAATACTCGAAAACTTGGAGTAACTGCAATCATTTTGGAACTTTCAGCATGGTCTCAAAGAGTTAACGGAGCTAAACGCCTCGAGACAACCGAGATGCAATCTCAAAGCCGAGAAATCGCCCTGATTTCGACGTCGATTGCTGTTCTGTGAAGGAAGCCGTTTGTGGCCGCGGCCGTTGCACACCCACGGGGTCATTCCACGGAAGAGTTTTTCTCCACCTCGCTCGGAGAACTACACGGACATCCCCCGAACGATGAGGATACACATTGCGACCCTTCTAGGAAGGAAACGTAGGAACGCTCGACGGGGTCATCTGAAATCTACCATAGTGAGAACTAACGGATACTAACCATGTGACGAACTTTGGCCATCGTGCAACTTGTGCGGGCCGAGTGTCGGATTCGTTGTCACCGTGGACCGAGGTGTAAAGATGGCGCGGTCGAACTATGTCTGCAATAGCGGTAGACTTTCGTTGAACAACAATTGTTCGTTCTGCGTGTGCTTGCGGAGTTTTTCTTGCTGTGACTTTACAATCACTTGTTGAGCTCTTTTTGTTTCGCTCCGAAGACTCGCACACTCCGCGGCTTCTTCAGTCCTCACGACGAGGTTCGTAAACGTTCTTGAAGATCATACCCAATGAAAAGATTTCAATGGAGCTCAACCAACGCACACACGGAAGATGTCAACTGTTCACGAAGGCAACAGCCCGGACCTTGCAAGTTGACAGATGTTTCGCACATCGTGAACGTTGTCGAGAATTCGGAGTGAACTTCGTCCGAGCATAAGAACTTACCAAGACTGCTGGCTGCAGTTGTCGAGGAGCATTCCGCACCGTGTCGTAGATCTGGTTCCAAAAGTCGTATTGCATTCACAGTCCTGTTATCTGGTGTGCTCACTGCTTGCTTGTCAAAAAGGCACTTGCTCAAAATACTCAGTCGTCGCTCCTGCTCCGACTGAAGACCGGTTCTCGAGGACGAGTCGATCGAGTGACTTCCGGGCAGGTGGCCGGGGTACGTTGTTTCGAGCGTACTCGGTTGTTCGGAAAGCCAGCTTCAACCATATGCTGGCGGCTGCAGAGTGGCAACGACGGTAGACGGAGCGGGCCGAGCATCCATCCCTCTTGCTTGGTAGCTCGCTAGCCGCCAGGCAGGCTGGCTCGCTGGCTCGTTCGTTCGCTCGCACGCACACTCACTCACTCACTCACTCACCGCTCACTAACTTGCTTCACTTCAGCCATCCAGCCGAGCAGACAGACAAACGGGCAACCAACCAACCGGCCTACCAACCAACCAGGCAGCTAGTCAGTCGCTCACTCACTCGCTCGGCAAGTCTGCCTGTCCGTCGGTCTGTTCGTCCATCCCTCCGTTCGTCCACTTATCCATCCGTCCGAATGTCTGCTTGCCCTCCTCCATCCATGGGCAACACCGGCGGCAGCAACGGCAACACGGAAACGAAACAGGACCCGACGACAACGATGACGGTGGTGGTGGTGGTGGCAGCAGCAGCAGCAGCAAGCGACCGCCGGCCGCAGTGATGGTACCACTGGCGGCTCAAGCTGCCGCGGCAGCGAGCGCTAGAAGCGTGTTCCACAAGCGAAGCCAACGTCGTCGTCAACGGGCTGCCAGTGAGCAAGCAGCCGGTTGGACCGTCTGTTTGCTCAGACGACTCTTTACCTTCCTCTCGGAGCCGAACATATCTGCCTTCCTACCGACCTGCCTGCCTGCCGGTCGGCCTGGCGTCGGAACGGACGATAGACAGACCACGCAACAGGCAGGAGGACTGTCGGCAGACAAGCAGGCCAACCGCCCGACCGACCTGAGTGTTGGTCGGTCTGCTGCTGCTGCTGCTCGCGAGCTTCGTCAGTCATTCAACCTTCCCGAGCGGCCGCTGGCCCACTGTCTATTCGCTGTCACTGAGTTAACGGTACCGCTCGCGAGTGGCGCCGGATCGATGGCGGCACAGGTAGTGGCGCGCTGACTTGCATCTGGCGCATCATTCGCTCAAGTAATCCGAGGGAGGCAGTCGGTTGCCGCGGACGTCGGTCTCGAACTTGCTTATTTGGCAACTGACTAGCTCACTCACTTGCTAACTCACTCACGAACCCATAGTGTCTCTCATCGATGAACGTCAGCGCTGACGACGCTCTCTCAGTTTCTGCTAGTGGTAACGCCGAAGAGTTATAGACGTCACGGTTTTGGAATTCTTAGATGGTTAGTCTCAGGAGAATTTTTCAAGGCATCACCTAGGCGGGAACGATGCAAGCAATCCTTGGAAATAGGAAACTGCCTGACAGAGTGCCTCACAGTGGATCAAGACGTGATTCCAGCCGATCGATCACCTCCTCCACTCCCGCCCCGAGTCCGCCCCACTCATTTCGTCCGAAGAGGAAGAGTCGATGATGGAAATCAAGATCCTGAGCGGATTTGAACACAAGCTAAAGATGAATCCTTGCTATTTCTATTATGGATTGTAGAGGATTTTCTTCCCCCGAGAAAGCATGCACCGATTTCGAAGTGAATCGATACGATACGCGAAAACCCAATCTAAATTCATTCTGGGAGAAATGGGGAAAAGTTCTCGTTTCAGGTCAGAATACTGGGAGACTCCGGAGGGATTTTGCTCGGGAAACGTTTTGATCCCAACCGGGAAACATCCTCAGCGCCGATGGTACTGTTGAGGAGAGGGCTCATGGGATCGAAACGCGCGGGCGGTAGTTGAAGACAGCCAGGAGAAGTTTTCAGTTAATCTAGACCGATTGATTCGCCGAATCCCAAAAAGATACTCGGCGCTGTCGATTTGAACGAAGGCTTCCGAGAGGAAATCAAACGCGCGTGATACTCGAAAGCTATCACAATTCCTTGCCGCTGGGCATGCACCGCTTGATTACGCCGGTTGAGAAACGCCGGGCCTTCTAACTGACACCCTGGTGAATTCGCGGACAAGTTACAAGCTCGTGTGTTTCGGGGTTATAGCTCAGCTCCAATCCAGCCATAGGGAGAACCTCATTCCGACCCACCAGAATCTGCTGCACGTTCCATTATCGAGCAGAACCTCTTGTTTGGGGAAACTGTGATCCGTACGCAAATGACTCACGCAGATACGCCGACACACATGTCATCCAGAGTCCAGAGCACGACACACCCTTCACGGGCGTTCGGCGTAACGACATGGTCCTTGTTCGTTGATTTGCGCGCAAATCGGCAAATGTGCGCACGGATTACTCTGCTCACTATCTGATAATGAGCAAAAGTTACCACCGAGATTCACGGCGCACAACAGAAGATTTTATTGAACAGAAAGTGATAATTTGCCGGCTCAAAAGTATTTCGAGTCGTAGTCCTTCAGGCTTTTCTTCGCCGTCTTGTTCCAGATTGGACCCGTCCTCAAGACAGGCACGAGGGGTAGAACTGTCGAACTTCTCCCATTGGAACTCCATCGATTGAAGATCCGACACTTGAATAATCCGACAACATTTGTCGACTACATCTTAGCGGAAATAACAACTAAGTCGGGCCGAAAAGCGCGGGTGGAATACGTTCGTCAAAATTCTTCTGAATGCTGCTGTATGTGGCGGAGAAATAATACTCCTCGTTGAGGTGGGAATGATCAAATATCGGATAAGGGGGCTCATGTTTCTGCCCTGTTTCTTGTTTCCGTTGAAACGATGCTCGAGTTTTAAGTAGTTGCTGACATTTCTCTGAGATGCCCTGTTATCGGAAATCTTTTCTATCCTGAGGAATCGGATAGCTCCTAGGAGAGTCGACGAAAAATATCTAACAATTAGCTAACTGTAGCTTGCTATCGGGTCGTTGAATCTCCGGCTGCCGCTCACAATCAGTGGTTCGTGACAAACCTTCTCTAGGACAGAATGGAGCTAATGACGCGCAGTACACCTACAATTGGTCGTCGCGTCAAATCTACGACTCGTCCATTAGGAGTCTCAAAAACTACCCGAAAAATCACATTGAAGGTATTGGAACTCTGTTGGCAGTAGCTTCACCAGAGATCTATCGGTCATATGGCAGAAGCAACGTCAACATTTTGCGTCGAAAAAATGAACAGTGAGTTGGTAGTTGGTAATCTGCGACAAGGATCGAAATCATGTATCCTGTCGACCAAAATAGATCGGAGCATTAGCCTCGGTCGCGCTGCATTTATAGGCAGAGCATGGATTTTTAAACATATGGGCCAGGCCTATAGTTAGAGGTTAATACGCTGAATGACCTGAGAGCTAGCTTGAATGAGCGGGAATGACCAAAGTCAAAACCTAACAGTGATCCCACGTTTTCGCTGTCGAATCGAACCTTCCCTGCTCGTGCAATTTGCACGTGTCATCCGATTTCTCTCGTCGAGAGTTTAGCAAAGGCTTGACACTTCTTCTCTTGAAGAGATAGAGGCGCTAGATTCGGTAAGAAAGACGAACATTCGAGAGTTGCCTGGTTGGAAGACTCCAATGCCACCACCGATGTCAATATAACGCAGCTACGTCGTGGTGCACCGTGGATAGCACTATTGGAGCTCTGCACTCCACTTCAAGTAGCGCCGTCATACTTCTCATTAGAATCAATTGGCTGAAGTTCCGCCGGCAACTGAAACCACTAAATGCTGCTGTTTTGCTGCGGTTCCATCAGCACGACGCTGGACGGCCTCTCTGTGGACCTCAGTTCTCACATGCTGGTGAATTTCCATGCGTTGAGAAACGATTTGAAGCATGAGCTTTGGACGCAAGTTATCGTACATCTCCGCTGTGAGACCCTTGTCTATTTGGATCATCGATGCACAACGTGGATTTGGACGCCATTTGCTGTTTCCATACAGAGTCCACTTTCTTCGGCACTCATTTTTTGAGACGCGGCGCAATCGCCGTCACCTTGACGCTCGTGATCTCTATCGCCGCGAGGACAATTTCTGATCACCTGTTTGGGTCCATTTGTTTTATTCGCTCGAATTGCCGACGACGATGTCAGGGCAAGATGTGAGCCGAGAAAGCGATAGCGATTAAGAATTCCATGGGAGTCTTCTTATTGATGAAAGCTGTGGTCACTCCTGTGGTCCCTATCGCGGATGACACCGCGGGTTTGGTCTCTGATCTTCGTTTGAAATTGACCAAGGCTTTCATCAATGATTTTCATGCCACTGTTCTCGCGGGCAGCAACAATTGTTTTTTCATTCGACATGTTTGCACAAGTCTCACAAATGGCCCCGCAAAGTCGTGGCAATATTTGTTCAACAGGGTAACAATGTAAATGTTGCATAGTGTCCAGAGAAGGAAAAGTTTGGCGATCAGCACAAGACGGTAAATATGAATCATCATGTTCAGAGTAGGGAGAACCTTCCCCTCAGCTCAAGAATCGATGGCGTGTTGTCCGAATTTCGAATGTTTCTGGTCGAAAGTCTGACCCGGTGCAAGCAGTGATGGTGATTCAATACCTCAACATTGAAATTCCCCCGCGGCATCTCTCCTCATTGCGCATTGAGCCAAGTTTGTTAAATGCAACCAATCCGGAACTCGTGCCGCGTTTCCAGCCCACGGTGACAGCAACTGAACTCGAGCTTGGAGCTGATGCGCATGCTGATATGAGACAATGGTTGAGGAAACTTCATACCGCATTTGAACGGAATCAGATGATTCTTTTTTGATTGTTTCCGAACGGGTTCATAAAACCTGAGCATTCAATTCAAGAAGCGAAACTTTAGTGACATACCGCGCTCAGTTCTTCGCATCACAAGAGAGGGCGCATGTGCAACTAAGAAGTCGACCGCTATTTCTCGACTCGGTTTCTTCAGATTTGACCCGCAAACTTCCGATTCCAAATCACTTTCAGACGAATGAAGGTGTAAAGGTTTATGATGAACTTACACGCACTGGCGCACGCTGTCTGCCAACGCGTGTAACGAGAATCGTTTCCAAGAAATCATAACAAAGCCCAAATTGATTATTTGAGTACAATGAGGTAGAGTGGAACTTTTTCTCGAGAATCTAACTCAACTTTGCGATGAAAACTGCAAGCGATCGTCCTTCTTTTGAAGCGTGAATTACGCGAAGCGTCGCTCGGTTCTTCAAACACTTCCAACTTCAACTGAGCGTGCGATTGATACGATTCGTGAGCTGTTTGCACAGTGGTGGTGGCGGCATGATTCCTGTACGAGCGTGCGCTGGCGGGTTCGGTAGGAGTACAGAGAACTTGTCATGAGTTGCTGTGTTTTTGATAGGGTTTCCGTAGTTTTCATCTGGGCGTCGAGAGATCATGGCTCACGACGAAGATTCCGAGCTTTAGGTTCATTTCAGATAGCAAGTATAGCATCTCTCCCTATCAATGTCTGAAAATCATCGGATTCAGTCATGTTTCAGCCTCGGACCGTATTATCGCTTCTCGGACCGCTTATTCGGACCAAAATGGCCTTGTTCCGATGTGGTCCCATTAAGCGGATTCCACTGTATTAGATTCAACAGTTAGTTCAGCATTGCCCGCAGCTTCCTACTAAGCCAATTTAAATTTTAAACCCAGACTCAGGTGTGAATCGCGTAAATCGATGAATTGGCAAAGAAGAAACAATTGTACCAAAAGGTATATATGATTTTTATTTGTTCATAAATATAACGTTCCGCTGAGCCAACAGAGCTTCGAGCTAGCGGGGTCCTCTTGTTTTTTCCTAAACTTTGTTAGGTCTGCATCAAGTCTTGAGTTTGATTACCGGAATTGAGGGAGTTTATCCAGGCTTGAAACGTGGCCAGCTCACACATTTCGATTATTTGGTTGACTAGCTTCGACTTTCTCTCTTCCTTCTTTTGACGTTTCTGAATGTTTATAGGTGTAACTACGAACCTTAACGCAAACTGTACAAATACGACAACTATTCATCATCAATCAACAAGCTATAAGCGCTGCATACAAAGTCGACGGGTCGATAACCGGTGACGTCAATCGCTCGTCTTCCTCGCCATCTCGATTTCGTTTCGGTTGTCTATGTAGCTTCGCCAACAGCAGTCAACTATTTCTTGGTTACTGGAGCGTCTAACTCGCAAATAGGATTCTGGTCTCAATAACTTGTAGTTAGAATGAACGTGCGAAGGTCTCCAGGTCTGAAAACTCGCTGCAAAGCAGTTTCAGGCAATCGGCCCTTGGATTCCGAAGGTTGACTCGCGTACCATCGGAACGGAACGGAGTCCTTCAAATACTGATTGGCAGAGATCACGGTCTCTTCGGCAGCGTAAACTCGGATCGTGGTGAAGAGTTTCTGCAAGAGGAATTGGAGGGTAACGATGGGCATGGATGAATACGTTCAACATCGGAGATATTCCCTCACAATGCAGCATGTTTCAAACATTTATGAGGTCGAAATAAATAATTACGTTACGTTCAGCATCATTAGGGCCGTCGACATTGCAGCGAACGAGGTCGGAATATATAATCCATAGGCTTTAATGAAATGTGACGCCGAAAGGTCAAGTTAACGTCCTTACCGTTAAGTCGACCGTGACTGGTGGCCCTTGTGTGTGCAGATACTCAATTCGGACAAGCAGCTCGCGATTCGGTAGCGGCTCGAGACTCATGACGTGAACACTCTCCGGTAGCGTAGAAAAGAGTCCATTGAAATGAGGATTCCGAAGCTGAGCTACGTGTTGACCATCGGTCGATAGCGTTCTCAAAAAGCTGAACACCGGTCGATACACTTGCTGCAAAACAACAATGAGAACGTTAGAGTTTTGAATGAGGAGGCTGAGCTCGAATGTATCGTAGCGGGCGCCATAAACGGAACAAAATCGCTGCGCCTATCCCGACCCAGACCGAGATCGATTCTAGGGCAAATGCCGAACCCTAACGCAGATGGATCTCAGGCACGCGAAAAGAACAAATAGGAGACGTCATTTTTGTCGTCCGAGATCGATTCATCCAACAATCAAACAAAATGCTATTACAGTTACACTTGCCTCGTTTGCGAGATGCTTCATCCGACGTTGAGCGACGGAAATTTCGTCGAACGTGACGTACGTTTTACCTTTGGCAATTAAGCCTTGTCTATCAACACCCAGTTCGTCCAACGGCTCTTCCACGCCAAAGCCGTCGTCGAATTGTAGGCGTCGGTGCACCTGAAAGAATCGGGGTCAGCTCCGTATATATATATATCTCCCAACAAACGCGTGGATCAGGATGATTAAGTTTGTTGCGAGACCGAAATTCAACTTATGGAGACCTGTACCATTAATTCGATCATGCCGTCCTTCAGACTGCTTCCTCCTTGGGGCCTGTCAGGCACAACGGTCATCTGGATGTTCTTATTGATGTCCTGGAGATGTATCCAGGACACAACGGGGTAGTAGTTGCCCGCAGTGGGCTCCGTGATATTGTGTCGCCAAGGGTAGGGAGCGTTTCGCCTGAGAGATTGAAGATCAATATTGAGTGGCGCGGAACGCAGAGAACAGCCTGGCGCGACGATCTTGATCAATCGTAAACATAGCCCTTCCGCAAAATCGTCCACGCGTTCTCATGGACGATTTAAGTCACGAAGGACTTCGATTGCGAACTGTATTTGATATTCGGGCTCCACTCTCCAAACACGAAACCGAGGCGGCGAATCTGATATGGATCTGTATATACTTACTTTCTTTTTATATCTTGACGCCCGTTAGAGTCGGTGTAGAACTCTCCATCAGAGAGGAGGTTTGACTCGAATCGCAGAACGATTTCCTTTCCGAAATTGCCCTTGTCATCGCTGAAATTTCATTGAGTCCGTTGTAAAACTCACGGCGACACAGAGAGAGTCTCTTTTCGGCAAAAAAATCAAAATCAAATCGCTCAATCGTCTTTTAATCTGAGTAGGATTCGCGGGATAGCTTCCAGATGCCAGCTCGAAGTGAACTTACTAGAATGGGATGGGTCCCACAGTCCAGTCGAACTCGATCCTGTCCTCGTTCTTGTAGAGACGGATCACTTGGGTGGCCCATGTATCGAATATTTGATGGATTTCTTGAACTAGCGAACCTTTGACGATTCGGAACGAGACGTTTCGCGCCATGTCGATGGGATTATCCTCGTTCGGATTAAATGCATACGCTCCAGAGGGTTTCTCGGAGCTCCAGCTCATTGAATACTGTTCAAGAAAGATTGATAATTTCAGGAAGCCCATCTTTGAACTAGTCGAGGAGAGGGAGTTCGAACGAAATTATTCTCCACGCTCGTCAGATCGGGGCTCTTGTTTCGTCGGAATATCAAAAGAGAAGAATTCCGATCCGCGGCAAATCGCGACTGAGCCTTACCTGATAGGCGTAGTATTTCCAAATCGACTGTCTGAATGGCATCTGAATATTGAGGTGCTTCAAGAATACCGTGCTGACGAGACCTTTGGTCGGATCGACGGTGAGTTTGTAAATTTCGTTTTCGATAGAATATTCGTCCAGGTCCACCGGAAGGAGCACACTGTCGCCCGAGTCGCGAACTCCGCTTTCAACCGACTCCACCTGAGCAAAATATCAAACAAAACTTTTCAAGCTCCTCCTAAAACCACGACCGACATCCAACCCATATCAACATGGCTGGAGTAGCTGATCTCGCCGAGGATCGAGATTTGTTTAGTGTGGAGAAACACGTGAATCTCCAGAGGTTTTCGCACTAACCTTGTAAACTCTGATACCCATAGGTGGAACTTCAATAGGGAAAACCAATGAATGCTGGGCGGTGGACCTTCGCTCGGGAATGCGGAAAGTTCCATCGTCGACCGGGGCAAACTGGAACGGTATGGCACGTTGGGGCACCAAGGACACTTGATATCCGGAATGGTGAACTGGAACTCTGCGAAAACGCGACTCCGTCAGAGAACTATTTGGACTCGCATCATTATTGAACGCCCTGTCCGTCGCCATCAGATAGTCGCCATTAGAGACGTCCGTCGCCATCAGATACATCGACCGAGAAATTTTCCGGAAAACAAAATAGAATGGTAACTCATTCCAAAAAAGCAGCAAGAGGAGGAGGAGGAGGAGGAATACATGTCCAGTGACCCGTATGTGGTGGTAGGCTCACCTTGCGTGGGATTTCACTGGCCTGCTGTACGGGTTGTAGACGACGATGTAGTAGTTGCTGGATTTTTCAGAGACGTCACAAGCACTCACGTTCAGCCAAGGACAGAACGAGAAGCGAACCATGCTTCGATCTGAATCTGGTTCAAGGAGGTTCTGGAACGCTTCACTGATCTGATCCTGAACAAGGAGGCAAGGGGACGTTAGACGTTGCTCAGGAGATGGTAACGGATTGAAAACGAACGCGCACTGCTGAATCGTTCATCTGAAAAACTCGATCTGAAAAACTTACTTCGCACTTCTTGGTTCCGGCCAGCGCCATGCGAACGTAATCTTCGACAACATGCTGTTTCTCGGTTCCTCTGGAAAATATTGGAGGAGAACTTATAAAATGCAACGGTCCCGTGAATGTTCTACAAAACTGACCAAAACTGCTGAGGACTTGTCGCGATTCCCGCTTCCCATAGAAAAGGCTCAATAGATTGAGTCGCAGAGATTCGCGGTGGCTTGCTTGCTCCTCTGTGAGACTGATTGGAGACAGTCGAACTCTAATCGTACTATCTGGTTATCCCATTCGTCTGCCTTGGGGGACAAGTCGCTGTCGGTGCTTGTCACGTAGAAAGAACAAACGAGGTCACCGCCGCTACTGCACCATGTGGATCAATAGACATAAGGTTAATATCGAGAAAGAGAGCGCGACTTGAGGCCAGGAGGGCCTTCAAACGAGACTTTGCCTCAGGCCCATATCGACAATGGCGGTCACGCTCATGAAGAGGTAGGCGGACGAGAAACTCGCTCAAAGATTCTCTCATTTCGTCCACAAAAGAGCCGAGAGTCAGAGTAGTATTCTGGAGGAGATGAATTGAAATGAGCAGAAGGAACGAAGCGAACCGCCAGAAGGAAGCGCGCACCTTGCAATAACGGGTAATAAACGCACGGAATCTCGGCAAGAATGCCGTGCGAACCAAGTGACGCCGAACGAGCATGCACGGAGCGAAACGTGCCGTTTCACCGAGTACGGCATCGCCCGTTGGCACCAAGGTCTCTCAGAAAAAGGTCATGCCCATCGTAGAAGTAGGTGGATGTTCTTCGTCTCTGCTTTCGCGACTGTAGAATTCTCCGAAGTGACCTCGATTCATGGCGAATTCCTGACTGAGTTCCGACGTCGTGAATGTCCTCGTTCTGACAGACGTGCCTCGGAGCGTAGAGACTTGTTCCGAGCTCTCCGAGATAGAAAGAGCGCTTTTGATCGCTTGCAAAACGTCTTCTGAACCCAGAACACGTAAGCTACAGAGTCGGCCTTCATCAAAACGGATCCTAATTCGGCGCAGATCCTTGAAACCCCTCGATCTCCGATGTTAATGAATGAGTCTCTCTCTCGAGTCCCTTTGATCTCTCTGCGAACATCCACGCAGTTACATAATGCCGTATTCCATCATCCTTCCGTCCCTTGTCCGACGTCAGTGAAAGTTGATGCATCACGCGGAAAACTTCCTCCTTCCATCGTCGACCACGGCAAAAGTAATGCCAAATGTCATCCCTTGTCGTGTGAGCCTTTGTCCGATTATCTACTTTTCCACAGTATCGATTCCTACTCAAACCGAACTAGATATCCGATAGCGAGTTTCGAGGATTCTACTTACGACATTCCATCGTGATGTTGGATGACTCCGAGGGCACGGGCTGGAAACAATCAGGAAGGGAGAGATCGTTAGCGAAGAAGTCGGTCATTTTGAGTTGCGGACCTCCACCGAAAGAGCACGTCCGATGGAGGGGAGCTTCTGAACGTAACCTAGAGCTAGTCGAGTTTTTCTCCCGACTAGGAGCTCTTTTATTCCCAGGTATGTTCCGCTCGAGCTACGGAGCTCAGCGCTTACGTAGAGGGAAAAATTGCAGGCCGTTCCTTGAGGCGCTCGAGGAGCCTGCTCCCGAGATGGTGTAATTGTATCGTGCCATTAAGCATACTTGTGTTTATTTTTGTGTCTAGTTCCATCAGAGCCAAGAGACGGCAAAAGAGCCAAAAACCAGACTACCGTCATACTCGGGGGCCAAGCGATTAATTACAGTTTTTTTTCTCCTTTCTATCACGAACACTCCGCGTGCGCTACCAAAAATCGAGAACCTAACGAGCGATAGTTGAGAGATTCTTGTTGGCCACGGATCGACGTTCATTTCTTTCAGTGACGAGAACCCGAACTTACCGAGAGTGTCGTGTGCCAACGTGTCCTTTGTTCGACCAAAAACTTCCAGTTGGCGACAAGCTTGGAGGAATCCGTTCTGTTCTCGACTGAAAAACTTGAAATTCGGTCTCGATGTGAAGTAGCCAGTCCAATACGCATGGGGATTGTCAGCATATGGGAAGAAGTCGTCCTCGTGAACGCTCCAAGTGATCCGCTCGTCGTGCAGAGCCTACAAGGTTGAGATGGAAGAGTTACGGCTGCGCGAAAAGCATCCAACAAATTCGGTGATGTACACAGTGCTGAGGATCTCGAGTGCACAAGTGCAAAAAGCTATAAGACCTGGCCGTACGCTCTCGCCGGCCGCTTAACTGAGCGATGTCATGATAATAACCTTCAGATAGCAGGTGGGCGTGG
This sequence comes from Neoseiulus cucumeris, assembly GCA_021527715.1. Lineage (NCBI taxonomy): Eukaryota > Metazoa > Arthropoda > Arachnida > Mesostigmata > Phytoseiidae > Neoseiulus > Neoseiulus cucumeris. The sequence goes on along the minus strand of JAJSRV010000081.1, from coordinate 281,234 downwards.
AGTAGAACACATTCACGCCGGGAATCTGGTTCATGTAATAAACGAGTTTGTCGAGATTACGGAACCATTTGTTAGCGTCTTGGTAGTGGAAGTCCAAACCCATGGTGAACACCGTGTTGTTACTCTTGTAGTGCTGAGCTTGCGTTCGGGCTAGCGTCATCAACTCCTGAGCTCTCCGTCTCCCGTTGAGATTCTGAGGGAAAGAAGATTTGGGACAAATTCAGTGAAGTTCCCGTTTCCGAACGAGAGCGGACCAAACGTGGAAGTAGCGTCGCAGCAACGAAGCGAACTTGGGAGTTCTATCTCAGGTAAACTAGAGGACACCGAGGAAAAATTGCGGACATTTTTCTGAATTGCCTTGACACGTCCAACGTGACCAGCCGCGTGTTTGGAGTTTTGCGGCTTCATGATGTTTCGGTCTTGGGTGCAGAGAGAGAAAGAGTCTCACCGTGACTTCCTCGTCGTTGCAGTACATGTCGAAGCAGAATCCTTTAGGCGGCCAGTAGACGTTTGGGAGGACGCCCAGGAACAGTTCTCCTTCACGACCTTGCGTAGGATCCGTCTGCCACACCATTTCCATTTCTCGGTGTTTTTCGCGCCATTCTTTCTCTTCGTAGTGGATCCTTCCCAGGAACATTCCGTCGAAACCCATCTGTGGAGAAGTGTCTGTTAGGAATCATTGAAATTCAATGACGGCTAGATATGACGGGACCGTCAGGGAACCACTTTGAAGGATGCGTCGCCGTCGTCAGTCCCTTCGAGAGCTTTTCCGAAACCGAATTTCTTTGAATTCACCCAGTGGAGGACGCGGCTGACAGCTGCGAAATAATCACCGAAGAGGGCAAGAGCGTCCAACATCCAGAACCGAAATCTAAGCGAAATGGTTTCGAACGAAGAATTCTCGATAGTTCTCTGATTGAGAAAACGAAAGAACTCGAGTGGCGAGTAAAGTGTTCAACTTCACAGATTCGACATCAGCGTTCTGCGGTGCAAGACCTTCGAATGTACGCGTCCGAGACATTATCGCCTCCTTGACTTGCGACGTGAGCGCGAGAAACTCATCCAAGTTCGTCGTCGTCTGGTGCATCTTTCAGATCGATACGAACTCATAGCGAGGGAACACAGAATCCCCCGAGCCTGAACGAGGATTCACTGCGCTCGATGCTATCTCCAGACCTCGAAACGGTGCAGGTGAAGTCGGTCACGATTGTGACGTAATGCTGCGACGGGAGACTCGGCTCGGCAAAACCGTGTTCCTAATATTAGGTCGGCAGGGTGCATAGTAAATCATATGATTTCTCTGAAAGACGAAATAGCCCGAGAAGCCGTCGCCTGTGTGGGTCGTGACATATTCATAGAACAAACATTCCCTTTTCGAACCCGCTGAGGGCCTGAGAGAATTTTCGTGTGATTCCACTTCGGCTCGAGTTCTCTGGCGATTTTGAGAGAATATTTTCTGCCGGATGGGAGAGCTTATCCCGTGTTGCACGGGCACCTATGTAAAACTCAAATTTCACACGACCACATGAATCATGACTGAAAGATCGAGAAGAAAGATGGAAACGCCCGATACGTAACCAGAACGAGCAATAACTCGTGAGGCCGCTCTGGGTGCGGGGTGCCAGAGAGTGGAGGGCAAGCTTGTCGAGTGCCCCCTTGGGATAAATTTACGGATCTCCATGAATCTATTTACGATCGACAATGAACCCGAACCGAACATTTAGAAAACGAGGGATAGACGATGTTTTAGGCGAAAATCGGGACGAAGAGGCATACACTTCGCTGCCCGACAAACTCTACCGAGTGCTCCTTTCTTCTGCTGACGATTCGAACGTGCTGGTGCAATGTGCCGTGGCGACTGCATTACCTTGCGGAAAAGAGCTGCTTGTTCCCTGGAGTGTCCGAAGGGATCAATTTGCCATCCGGCCTTTGGTCGGCCGCATTCTCCGAACGTATCGTTTAGCCACCGCGTGCCGAGAGTCATCTCATCGATGAGTGCCGAATAGTGAGTCGTGGCCTCATCCGACATTGACCATCCTCCCGATATGAACTCGAGTCGACCTGAAATCAACATAAACGCGTGTCACTGGAGTCAAAGCAAACAGGACGCGTGGACCGCAGAATATCTTCCTCATCGAACGAGCTCTTTCAAAGTTCTTTTGATGACCGAGGCCCTTTCGAGGGACGGGCAGCGACCTGGAGAGATGATTCATTCAAAGCTCGAAAGACGGCTCATCTGCGGGAAGAAAGCAAACTCGAAACGAGTTCGTCGCAAAGCAGTTCGTGTAACCTCTCGAAAACAAGTTTGAATGCTCTCGACGGCGGTTCTAGAGGAGCTTCAACGTGCCGTCAATGGAGGGCACGACAGTTTTGTTTACATAGCCGTCAGTCTTGGCCGCACACTGCCATGTACGACATAGAAAAGCAATCAATCTTGTACAAAATCGACGATTCCACAAAGTTCGCTCGAGATGAGCCTCGGTAGAGGCAGCCAGTACTTCGTCTACTCAGGATGGCAGGTATCGCAACATTTTGACGACGCACGTTCCGCGATCACATACTACGTGCACTAGAGCGCTTGCGGTAGATTTAGTGGAGATTCTTTGGAAGTTCTGTCGGAGAACGGAGAGCTTCAATATTCTGAATCGGAGATTTTTCATCGGAATATGGGCCTGGGTGTGCATTCGATGCGATGAGAGTCGAGCACACATCCCGGAGCATGTGTCTGTCTCCCTAGACTATTCGCCATTCAGTCAGTATGAAAGCTTGTCAGTCAACGACGACGATCCATCACAAAAATCCGTCCGCCTATGAAGCGCGCTCATAACATCATTATGAGGATTATTATCAGTGAACGACAAGAAGACTTTCTCCATTCAGCTGCAGTCGGCGTCAGAGATATTTCATTCCTCCCCACCTCTTTGAGCGCGGACCCTCGCTCGATCCAACCCCATAATTCATACGGAGCTTCATTCCACAATGTTCAAGGAACGTAGACTTTCTCGGCAAGAATTCACTTTACTCCTGCCGAGCAGCCGTCCCAAACATCAGAATTCAGATGGCTGGCGGGTCAGCAAGCACCTAACACTCCATGTTCCGAAAAGAGTTGAAATGTATTCTATCGAGAGAATTTATGTTGGATTAAACTCCTTATTGCATATGCGGATGCGACCGAAGAGGACCCGATTCACATGGAGTCGGCCGTATCATCCACCGGGATGATAGGAGTCTCAGATTCGGAACGCGTGCTCCCCGAAGAGCTTGCCACGAGCCGAAAGTTGCATCCGACATCACATTTCCCTAGGGCAAGGCAAGTCTGAAGAGATTCGCCTAATGACCGAACTTGAAAGTCCAGTCAAGTTCGAGCAGTTCTGCTTACCGAGTGGACAGTCTCAGATTTCCCTACTTTACTCCAGAGATTTGGCTCCTCGTTTGTCAGAAGGATACAGGATTTGGATTCATGGCAGAGCCGTGCTGTTTCAGCAACGGTGTCAACGAAGCAACCTTCAGGTGGTCTCACTTACCATTGTCGACCAAGTCGCGCACGATGTTCTTCGTAGCCGGCGTCTGATTGTCCCACCATCGGCTGAAAAATGCTGTCTCGACGTAGATGAATCGACGATTCACGTCCTTCTGTAGCTCGTCGATGACGCTGTCGAGTATGAATTTCACATCTGAAATCAAAACATAACACTTTTCAGAACCTGCGTCATGATTGCGAGCATTTTAACCAGCGATGTTCAAGATTCGCGACATTCGCGATTTTCTCGCGACCTGCCGCGATGCGACACCGCAAAGCAGGCTTTCGCGAAAAATTTACATCCTTAGTCATAACTCAGAACAAACGGCGAACTCAAGAGTATGCTGAGGTCAGGCGCACTTTGCCTTGTTCTGCTCGACTGCAAACAACTCGAGCTCAAACGAGACACACCGAAATCCGGAAGAAAATTGGAGCGAGTCACAGCCCGTAATATCTAGTTCGTTGCTTGCATTCGCTGGGACTTTCATTTTCTCATTCATATTCTGTGTCACTGGCCAACCATGTCTACGATGCTTGTCGTAGCAATCGAGTTCTCAACGAGGTACTTTGTCTTTTGCTCTTCATCCGAAATTCAGCGATTCAGAACCAGAACAATAACCTAGAGAGGGAATCGGAGCATCCTGGAGATGTCTAGAAAGTTCGAAAACGGGGAAAACAAAGACCAAAAACTTTGCTGAATCGATGTCTTTCATTAGTTAAACACAGGGGATGGGACGCTGTCTGAAATATCTTTTTGCCTGGGGCAACAAAGAGAATTACTTTACAACCAACTAGCCGACCAACCAAGCGACCAGCCAAGCGTCCAAGGGCGGAGTCGCACAATGATTCATCAAACACTCCGACACATATATATGCGGGATTCAGATTCCTCAAACGACCACCGCCCTTTCGATGCATCATCATATGCCTGATCCGATTATAGGGTGTAACAGGACCCGCAAAATATTGGATCGGAGACGGCGCCGCTGTCTGCAAAACGTTTTTTTTTCCTTTCTCATTCTTTTCTACGTTTGCGGCTCGGTGTGCATGAAATCGTCGTTATTGAAGAAGTTGGAAACGGCGAAGTCATGAGGGTTGCCCCAGTCGTATCGCTACCGACGCGTTTCACCCCGGTAGCGCTCTCCACAGCTCTCGACGGCACGCGAATCTAGAGCGTTTCCACTGTTTACTAAACAACTTGTCGCCGGAATCGATTTCTAAAGTTACACATTTGTCCCTGCCCTGGGCCCCGTTCCGATGGACCATCAGCATTACCGACAAATTGTTCCCGCATGATGAGAGTTGAAAGAGTTCCGCTGAATGAGACCGGATATCGGCGTGCGCTCACCGAGAGCTGCTATATGAACCAGAGCTTCGTAGCTTGAACTAAGTCCTCCGGACGATGCCCGCACAAGGAGATACCTCGAAGTGTTTGTCGCTCTATTTCTCCTGGGAAGGTCTGAGTCCAGGGCCATGTGTAACTCTAGCAGGGTTGTCACAGGAATGTGACGGTCTCCACCAGAAATGACGCCTGTGTTAGCAATCGGTGATCTCTTAACGAGTGAGAGGTGACACGAGGCGCTGGAAAGGGGGCCGGCCAGCAATCTGAGTCCGATCTGCGGGGCGGGGCTTCCTCCACCAGTGGGTTAGCTCCGTAACTCAATTCAGACTACTCCGTCTGGAGGACCCTTTTTGACAAATTTCTGCGTTCCCTCGAGCCACCGGCCGACGATCAAGGGTTCTTGTCTTCGGATAGTCATTTTGGATGAACATTTTTCTGTTACGGGATGCAAGTCTCTCGGTTTGGCCCGCCCCGAATGCACGGGCTAGCAGCTCAGGATGTACACGATTTCGAGGCCCGGTGTGCGATGGAGGAAATATTGAAAACACATTCCCCGGACGCTGACGAGCACTCGATCAAATCCGCAAACGCGTGCGAGAAGTGCCTCTTATTCGTTGGGTGATTTTTCGATTAGTTCGAGGAGACCGCAAGAGCTCTCTGAGACTCGTCTTCAATATCTCATATTTCAAGCGCTCTGATCCGTCCGGATTGAAAAATTTCTTATTTTCCTCCCCGTAATGATCAACGGGCGCACATCTCCATTCTATCCTCGCTCGATGACCCCAATCCTGACCGAACCGAGCACTCAGATTTCAAAGAGAGCCCCGCACTCCGAAGAAATCATTTCTGAAATCGAGGCAGACGTGTCTCGTGCTCTGTTCGTGTCCGTACGGTTTAATGTTTGCAAAACCAAAATCCGCTCGAGATTTTCTCTTGAGGTAAGTCAAACGGGAAGTTACTTCCGATGTTTTGACTTCGGAATAAGACGAGGTTCATGAAAGATGGTTTCTTTTTTACGCGAACGGTTCAAATTGCTTTTGGTTAAGGATTTCGAGTTCGTGCAGACTGCACGCAGTTCGAATAGCCTGCACGGAAGGTGGCGTGACTGCTGACTATGAGATCGTCCAGCGTACTGAGCGCCCCCAGCGCACCATGCACCTACTCCCTCAAAGGATTACAAAGGCCATGCATACACAAGAAAAACTTTCCTACCCTGTAGTCGTTTTGCCGAGCGTGTGTCAAACAGAGGGAAATCTTGGGTTTCGCTCCTCTCACTTCTATTTCACTGCAGGTCGCAAACGTAGTATCGGTAAGTATGAAACAGCAAGCATTTCTCAATTCACAAAGTCGAACCTCGAGTCCGTTCTATGTTTTCCTCGCTGTTTTACGATTCGACATCTCAAAAACATTTTAGTGCTCGACTCGTTTCATGTTCTAGTTCGTGATTCTTATCCACACAATTAACATTTTCCACGACACGATCTATCGTGTCAAATGGATCCAGTTCGGGACTTTCTATCTGGATTTGTTCGACGCTGATCTCCTGGAGTGAACGGAGTTCCGACCCCACTGCAGTGAATCAGCGTCGAGTGACCGCGGAAAGTCTTCCCACAAATCAAGCTGAGCCTCCACCGTCGCTCTGTTGGGATCGCTGTTCAGTAGCCCTTGAACGGCGTGGAAAGCCACGCATTCGACGTCGCGGGCCTTCATCAAGTAATGTGGTCAATGGTCTGTATAAATGTCACCCGGTGCTCGGAGGACGCGGTTCAGCTATTCGTGCAACACGTTATACACGTCATGACGCTTCTAGACGACAAAGGACAGGACAAGAGAGCGAATCTACATCGGTCTGTACAATTCTTCGCGGAACCAATAAACCCTCTCTGACAGAAAGCCTCTGTAAATCCATCATCTTTTTAGATCACCCCCCCTCCCCCATCCCCCTCCTTCCACCATGCAGCGAATACGATCATTCATTTCGAGAGGAGATGAAGCCTCAGACTTCCGTCTTCCATCTTCTAGATTTCACCTAGGCATCTGAAGTTCTCACCAATCGGTTTATTCTTCATTTTGAGAACAAGAACGCTGATCGGTTGAGAGAGAGGGAGGAAAATATCAGGTGGCGAAAAGTCGGGCAGCGCCACAGAGCCTTCATGGAATGATATCAATTCGTGTGATTCAAAAACACACCCGAAAAGGAATTCTTAACCGAGCACAAGGTCAATATCATTCGACCAGAGAGCGCTCTAATTCCGTCGAGAGACTCGTGATACTGTTTGAAAACGTTAGCGAGACTCTGTTCACCGACCGAATCATCGCGTTGCTACGATAACGAGTCACTCAATTTGACCTATTGCAGAGCTGATTGACGGTGTGTGTGTGTGTGTGTGTGATTCAGATTTTTGCTGAGTCAGCACTTCATTCAGATAGTTAGCGCGAACTTCAGAGAAACCCCATCAAGGACACCGACGGGGTTTCAACGCCATTGACAAATGTCACCGAATGTGGATCCCGGTGGCGTTAAGGCGTGTTTGTGTGCCCGGGTACGACGCATCTACGCTGCCAAATTCATTTGCAAACGGTTCGTAGACAAGTCGGAGCGCCTAATATTCTGAAAGTCATGAGTTCTATGTACCGTTGCCGTTCGACTATTTGCTCAGCCCCCATGAGGAGCGCAACCGTTCTGCGGGCAACAAGTCTGCCCGAACACAACGTACGTAGACACGAGTCCCGAAAGCGGTTGTCGTTCTCGATAAGAGTGTCTATTGACTTTCTTTGAGGAAATTAAAGTCTATTCTATGATGAGAATCTGCGTGAGACTCGAGACGCATTTCCGTTTCACAACTTGTTTCTACTTTTACCGAAAGAAGCGCATCGAGCTTTGCGAGTGCGCCGAGCAGCCGGTCGTCAGCCGCGTGTGCGACGGAGTCGACATGTAGGCGATGCTGTACTTTAGTGGCTTCGAGGAGCCAGTATACTCCATGCACCGATATGTAAGCCGTCACCTGCAGACCCTTCAGCAAGCCACGCAAGCAGGCGACCACGTAAGAGTTGCGGCTCCGAGTGTACGTAAATACGGAGTTCGGCGAAGTAACCAGCTTGCGGAACGTCGCACACGATATGTTCTCCGACGAACTTGGCGTTCTGACCCATCTGAAGCTGTTGCACATTCCTGAGAAGTTGACTTTTTCACTTCTATCCGGCTACATTGTATGAGCATTCCAAGAGTAGCGGCACCGGTGTAGAGAAAGAACCTACGATGCAATGTGAACTCTCAAGCTCGCGATCAGGAACCCACATACACACACGAAGCCGTTTACAAATAATACTTGCTGAGGATATTCCGCATTCGGGAGAGGAGAGGGGGTTGGCAAGCTCAAGTCGATTACGCGGCTATAACAGGTGAAGCAACTTGAACAGCGCTGGAAGTCACATGTCGCATGGTGGAAGAGAAACTCGGATGTAAGAGGCTTTTTTCGATTCCCCGAGATGTCTCATAAGCGGCCTCGGGCGAAGAACTTGGAAAGAAGTGTGAAAGGACACTCGTCTTACTTTGCTCAGTCTATGTACATATATCCGTACTTCACCGACGAACTTCAGATCTCCATGTCGAAACCATGTGGTATGACATCTCGACATGCTTTCACCACGTTGTTCTTTGAGAGAATGAGGGAATGGCTGCTAAGGATTTTGATCTCGGAAAATAGTTCAAGAGGTTAAAGAGAACACTCACTGTTTTCATAGTAGAAGTCTACCGTGTGGACCCATCCGACGTCGTCATGTGTATGGGATAATATGTGTATATTCAACTGTCCTGGTTTGGGTGTGTGGCACGCCTGCAAAGAGAAAGAAATAACATTCATGGTTACTCGCTGTATCGAGCATTCCACAGTGGGCAATCCCACGCGCCTCCCCAGAACTCATCGACGGATTCCATGATGAGTTCCGTGGCTCAGGAACGAACCCCGAAACGAGTTTAACATGCGCGCAATCGAAGTCATCCGCTGCTTTACTTTCTCTTTCGTAATGCCCGTCCTCCCATTACGTCTCCCGGGTTTGTTTTTTGCATCTCCAGCGACGGGAACGATGGAACGGCTCCGTCCTCCTTTGGTTTACCGCAGTTATGACTTGAAAGGAATCAGTGACACGCAATGTCAGTCACGCTTGCGGACGCACGGTGCTGGGAATATTTGCGACACGCAACGACACACGCTGAGCCTCATGTGTGGCCTAACCAATCGGTAATTCTGGCTCCTGGTTCCAGGCACTGGAATCATCTAACCCTCCCCCTCTCTCTCTCCCGCTGGCAGTGGACAATTCCACTCCTGTCGTCAAAACTCACTCCGAATGGACATTGAAAGATTCGTCCTCGCGACGCGGTCAAAACGGTCCAGTTGACAATGTGAGCGTATGGGTCGACACAAAAGAAATCTGCCCGCAGAGGAAACACTGACGACAGAAAGAAGATACTTCTATTGAGCGCTGCTCACCCAGACAGCGAAGAAAGAAGTCACCGTGTCGCTTGACTTCAAACTGATTTTCTGCACCCAGAAAGCACAACGCGAGCAAGCTAGAGGGGAGATTGATTTAGACGAAAAGATCCGTTCTGCATAAGTTATCGTAACACCGGCACAAGATAGGTGAATCAGAGCACCTCTGTGTTTACGGTTGCTATCCCCCTGTTTTCCATTCAACAAGAACAGCGAACGATTCGTGGGTATCTGTGCAACATTCTATCCTTCTATCTATTCGACTGCTTATCCAGAATCTATGGGAGGTGTGCGTTTTTTGTGCCGTCGGCGACGGCCTCCGAGCCGGAGTCGGGGTGAAAAATAATAGAAAAAAAACAGAGATGGGAAAAGCCGACTTAATTTCAAATGAGAGTCGACAGACATCGCCTGAAGCCATTGTCTTACTAGAGCAGCCCCGCGACCCGATCCATGGAACGAAACTCAGTGCACAGAATGGACGAAATGACGGACCCGAAGTCTTCTTCATTTACGAAGCGCAGGCTTCTGCTCTTTCCGCGTCCGTTTTTTTTGTGTTGTTGCAGAGTTAAACGGGAGAACTCGGATCACGGGTTTGAAAGAAAAAACTCCTCCGGAGCCTCTTGGAAACCGAGCAAGGCGACTTCGATCATCATTATGGAACCAATAAATTCGGGAGGGAAAAATATATTTTTCCTCAATCTCTGCCTTGCAAGAGAGCAAATGGGGACTCGGAAAGAACTTGTCTCCGAAGGCTCAACAGAGAGACCCCCCGAGGGATGCGGCTCGGATTCACCGAGACAGAAACTTGAGAGTTTTGAAACTTCCACGTTTGTTTTCCGCCTTCGTTGATTCTCTCTGCATCAATGTGTCCCTCGGCGCAGGTTCCTCTTCGTCCACTCCACTGGAATTCACTTTATCTCGGACAACTCATTCTGTTTGTTTACTACACCTGACTGACCTTTTTGACACGCGCTTGTTTCATTTCAACTTCTTTGCGGGGAACGCTTTCTTCTCCAGCCAGAATTGGATCTTTACCCGGGAAGACCGTGTTTTCCTCGATTCGATGTTCTCAGATTGAGCAGAGCGAAATGAGATTCCCTTAATGACAACATTAAACGTCAGACAGCGAATCGAACCGCTATCTTGTCATCCAAAACGAGTAACCTGAGATTACACGAAAGAATTTCGCACAGACAAAAAAAAACCGTCAAACGACGCCACTTGGCCGCGACGGAAACAATTCTGGGTTTCGGAACCAAAGTTCTTCTCATTCGACGTCTCTTTGATCGAAACGACAACGATTGTTTGCTTCTATGTGTCGTCTAATAAATGGATTTCGGTCGAACAGTAGTTCTCGATCGGACATCTCCTAAACTGTGATCCACTTCCCACCGATCCAAATCAATGCTTCGCTTCTATCTCGGAGGAACATCTCCAGAAAGGATGTTTCGCCGGACAACCGGACATCGGACGATCGCATATTCATTAGGGAAGCGGGAAAGAACACAACAAACTTCGGATCAACTCAAAAACGAAGAGCAGTGTTTTCGGAAGTGGACAATCGGAGCCGTCGTTAGCTCGCGGCGGACTTTTTCGTAACAATTCGCGTCGAATGTGACGAATTCTCTTTGATCATTTCTTAATCGACGACCGTGCTCCGAGGGTCACCCTCTCGTCGTGGATCTAATTGATGAGTGCCACCAATAGCGTCGGAAAGGAAAACAGATCAAACAGAGAAACCGAGTGGAACAAGTGAATCACATACCTCTCCAAATATCTGAACGGGTAGAAAAAACGACCGAAGGAGTACTGAAACACTCCTCGCTTAATGTCCCATTTAAATACTCGCGAGATATCGAAAATAGAGAGGTCACAAGGACCAAAAAGCGATGGAATCAATGCGAGAGAGCTCGTTCCGAATTAGAGAATACTAAGCCGCGGAAAAGAAACAAAACTAATCCGATCCGAAATGAATCTGTCGTCGCGCTACAAATGGTCGTCGTTGCGACGTAAAACAGCCGGAATTCTGCGAAAGCTTCACTGCTCTGAGAGTGTACGATGATGCGGCTGACGACGCGACGTCCCATGATCCGTCCGCCGCTTGGGTCATCTGGTCAACCGCCACACGACAAAATTCCGACACCACGACGGCAGCAACAAGGGATAACGTCAAGTTGCTTGTTGCATTGCTGCTGGCGCAGCGTATTTGGATGAGGAAAAGAGCGCTCAAATGACCACTGTCGTGAAGAACCGTTTCGTACCTCTCAAACAAAGAAGAAACAGCTCGAAAATGTCCCCTATCTTTCTGTTTCGTCAACATGTTGTCGAACATCTCATACGACAACCCGGGGGAGCTTCATCCATTTCTTCACTTGTGATGACTTTGGAACGGAAATTCTCCAAACACAAAGTACGGCCGCTTTGTTAGAAACAGTCCGACCGTGAGACCCAAGAAGTTCCACGCGAGAACGGTCAAGAATTTCGCCTCACTCTTCATAATCTTATCTGAGCTCTAGCCGAACGTGGCGTTAAAACCCCGTTATACGGAGTTTCGAGATCGTCAGGCATTTAGGATCTAACCTGCTGACCGAAACAGCCAAGTCAGTGTCGCGGACGCAGGTCCTGCACGCATAGTACGAACAATGCCGCGGTTTACAGCCGGGAATCAAAACCGGCGCCTGTCTCATGAGGCAGACTGTCATCATCTATGTTAGAGAACTTCGATCTCGGTGTGTTGCTTTCTTTCGTGAGTCCTCTCTTTTGACCGTCGTGCCGTTCGGCTGTCGCCACTTGGGCGGAGAACGCGCTGTTGAAACCCTTGAGTCCATTGACTTCGCTCAGATCGATTAAGGAGGACTCCTGGACCTGATAAAGTCCCTTCGACGCCGTTTATAGCCAATAGGTGGTTACCAGGAGAGGGACATAGTGAGGATACCGCCTGTCGTTGTTCCCCTCCCCCTGGTTGCCTTCATCGTCGTCATGGCGGGTGAGTTGCTCAGTCCTTTTCGTCTCGGTCGCCCGAGCCTCGGCGGCCGGCCAACAGCCATTGGGTTGGCGTGAAGTTCATCGAAAGTACGGGAAGTCTGCCGAAAGTGGGCCACTCGCACTCTCGCTCGAACTCCGATCACGTAGCGGCCGGCTAGAATACTCAGTTGCAACTTGCTCTGCTGAACTGAGAAGCAAACAAGCCGATCGGCAACAAACTCCTTCAACGAGAGCGGCGCCACGAGCAGAAGACGACGAGCGAGAGCGAGAAAAAAAAACCAACAAGCCCTAGATCTAATTAGACTGCTCTGATACTAACTTCGAGCTTGGATACCGTGCTCTGACACACGGAGACGAGGACAAGCGAAAACGCACACCTGATGACCCACTTCATGATCCTCTCTCGGATTACCCCGTCAAGCCTTTGCGAGCACGTCATGACAACATGGAAACAACGTTAGACGCTTACTTAAGCTCCGGTTGACCTCCTGTCTAACCGCTCAAGCGATGAACGAGTCCTGCGAGTATCCGGGCTCCTGTTCCTTCGTCGCGCAAGGTCCCCGAGGACGCAGGGCGAAAAAAATCGATGCTCGACGTCAAACTTCCTCAAGCAGGACTCAACTGGTCGCCGTGAAAATTTCCATGCAGTGCAAGACAGTGCACTCCAGTGAAAATTGTCGACAGCTTCCACTTTCCTTCACTCTATCCCAGGTGGTAGCAAGGATTCTTCAGGCATTACGCTCCCTATCTCGAACTCCCCGTAAACAGCGGTTCCTACTTCGGAAATCCGATGCTCTCGCGATAAAAGTCTCAGTCAGTCAGTCAGTTCTCCTTTCGATCCTGTGCTCGAGTTTGAAATAAAGGAAAAGCTGCGTAGAAGCGGTTCTACCTCGGCTGTGGTGTTTTGACACTGTTTGATGATGATGGTTGGTTGGTTGCTTGTCTATCTATCTTCGCGGAGCCCTATCTGTTTGAAAAAGGCTCAAGTTTCATGGCCCAGATTTTCAACAATAGGCGACGAGAAAGAATTAACAGTGCGTATAGACAGGACAGCAAGTGAGCTGGAGAGCGAGCGAGCGATTCGCATTCCTCGAGGAAACACGACAAAACTGCCGCCAGATTCGCGATGAGGGATTTCGTTATTCGGTCACATGCAAGTCATTTCAGTGCGATGGTAAATATTTTCCTCAACCAAACAACATTGTTCGCGCTGTTCTGTTTCTTGCCGCGGTCGAGATTCGGCTGTCGGACTGCTGCGGCGGCGACGAAGCGATGCTCGTCAGGATGGGACGAGAGCTCTTCCAAAATAAACTTCAGGCCATCACGACGATCGGATGGAACCCAACGACAAAACAGTGGGGCAACATCATCCATGGATGACAAGATGATAATCGGTGACATCGCGATGAGGATTCGACTGCCTGCGGAATAATTCATTCGACGAAATCATCGAAGTTGCTGTTTTGGGTAACTGATTCACGAAAAGGTCTCCATTCGCGGTTCGAAGCACCCACTCAGTTAGTTGGATTTCGTACACGTATGCCGAGCGGCTCCAAAACATGAATTCCACTTGAGACAGAGACTTACAGCAGCTGCGAACAAAAAACGCTCGCTCTAGTCCGTTTCGGAAACGACAAGCCACAAACATCGACAATGTTATCTAGGCCTAGCCAACGCTCCGAGAGGAACATCATTTGTTTGCGAGGTTTTTAGTTCGCTCAAGCAAACAAAACGAACCGGAACGAAAATTCGTTGTTCGACGAATCGAAAGTGATCGAAATTCTGATCACAGTGCTTGGTTCGCGGATCACGACCGAGTTTTCCGGCTCGCCGTCTGAAAACTCCACTTCCAAGAACAAGAGTTAGGCCAAAAATAGAACATGCTCGGTTCTCGTCGAGAAATTCGAATTCACCGAATTTCCATACGATCTCCCAGAACGATAAGGGAGGAAAACTCGGAACGAAAAAGTTGGGGACACGTTGGAATTTCATGGTAACCGAGTTTCTGGAAGTCGATACCGTGGATCGTGAGCTCTTTTCCAAACTGAATCGAGACGAGGAGAACCGGAACGACTCCATCAAATGTTGACGATCCTCATCGCTTTGCCGCTAGAAAACAACAGTTCTCGCCAGATATGAATCACCGGAGCCAGCGTTCATTCAAAGCAGCAGAGCGAGTTTCAGTCGCGCGCAATCTTCGGCAACGGCGACGGTCAATAAAGATGATTCTGGCGGAGATATGAGCATTAATCATTTCGATGCCGAAAGCCCTGCTTCGAGTTTCGTTACTCGTTATTTCGATTCAGCGCTCGATTCAGAAAGCAGCCGAGCGGGCACCTGAAATTCACATCTCACTCAGTGGTCGATTGCACCTAAAGTGCGGACTGAAGACCTTGGTGCGGGAACTTAGCGACAGTACCCACCGCAAAACGGCTGAATGTGTCCAGCCGTCCCGTTATACGTGAGATGGCCAGTACCAGAAATGGCTCGAGGAACAGAAGATGCCAGAAGGTTCGCAGAGTGGGTCATCGACCCTTTTACTAGATGCACCACCGCCGTCGACAACAACGGCAGCAGCATCGAAAAAGATTCAAAACGAGATTCACAACCACCGGAAAACGCGGTTTGCATCGATTTTAGCTAGTGGCTAGATAAGCTCCGTGATAATCGAAACATTTCAACAATGTAGGAAGTGTTTGTTACCACCACGGCGACGGCAGACGCCAGTAAAGAATGACGCACGTCCAAGATGAAACAAGAGACGAAACAAAAACCTTATCATCTGCCGACGGGCTAAGCAAAACGACGGCCTTGATGAAGGCTGTCGTTTGCTTCCTGAAGGGAACAAAGTAACTTCATCCTGGACCAGGTAAGATGACGAGCTGGTGTTATAAGCGCCTTCCAGTTACAGAAACGAAAGAAACCGTCATCCAACTTGCTTTTACAAATCGTTGGTGACTGTGAACATTTACGGCGACGACCACAAAAACCTCATGGTCCGCGATCACAACGATACAATATGCGGCTTCCAGATCGTCCAGACACCAGAAATCGTAGAAAAGTGTTGGATTCGTTGGAAGAACGGACTCGAGCCATCGGGTGGAATCGGTAACCTGAGCTTTGAAAATGTCCATCCGAGCTCTCAGCGAACAAAAGGGATTCAAATTCGAGCGCAAGAAAACTCCTCAAAGGAAGAAACACGATCCACTTTGACCCTCTGATCCCTTGCTCGGAAAGTTCCCCTGTCGATTATGAAACGAATCGATTCGCTCGAACCGCGATCATCATGAGCAATAGAACGTGATATTGATGCATCGCTGACTCGCGTGACGTTGCGTGGGCCGACAACTGGCAATGCGTTTCAAAAATTGCAAATTCGGATTTGATCCGAGATGCCCATGTTGGAGCTAACATGCGCCTCATTCGTTCCGACTTTTTTTCTGCCAAATCTTTCACACTGAATCAACGTCTACCTTCTGTCTGTGGATCACGGGTCGAAACAGTTCTAAGCGACAAGAGTCGCTTTTTCTTTTCATGAGTACTAAATGGCGAGTTTGAGATTTTGGAAATCAATGCGGCGGGCATCGTAAGCGACCTAGTTGCGATTATTATTTGTGTCCTGTCGTTGTTCACATGTCTCGCTCCTGAACGACGCGGATAATATTTTCGGTGTTCTTATTGCTTCCATTTCCTTCGGGTCGTGCTCGTCTACGTCAGAAAAACTTCGCCTAAGTGCAGGTGAACCGCCCACGCCATTCCTTCCGCGGTGTGTCGGCGAGCAGATCACCTTCCCAGCGCTGTGTTCAAATACATTTCTTCTGGTAGTGACGCCGCCGCCGCCACGAAATTCGGATGCTCCGATGTATAACAAACACGAGGACCCGATCACCGTCATGGTTTGTACTGTTGGCAGCAGTGAATGCACTGCGCGGGATGCCTCAAACGTGAGCCTTGTATAGAGTCTCGGCTGACAGCTGCCTGGTGTTCTGCCGTTGTCAGGATCAACAGAGGAGCGCGATGCATTCTCAGGGTTAGGAATGGTTTCATTCCTTGAAAATAAGATGATTTTGTGAGCGGAATGCTCGGAAACTTTCTTCCAAAAAGGTTTTCTGTTGGAAATTCGGCTATTCCCACGTTGATTCGAGCAGGGCCGAATTTGATCAGATCCTGATATCCCACTTGGCATCGAGTTGAACTCCATCCGTATCAGATTCATCGCCCGAATCGCATCTCGATCGCTTTGTCGATGGCTTTCGGCGTGGAAGACTCACACAGCTGATCGCTCATGATTAGTCGGCCCTTTAATTAGGTACCTAGCTGCGGGATGGCTCTGTTCCTCAACCTTTATGACGAGTTTTGTGGTTTATTTTCGCTGTCAGTAATGCTTCTAAAGCGCATTTCTGGTCGGGAAGTCTGAGAAACACGAATCAACGGACCGCAAAAACTTCCAACGTTAGCGAATCCAGAACTTCGACGCAGAGGAAAGTTAGTTCTCAGGATTGAAGAACATCAATATATATATAAATGTGTCACGCAAATTTTCCGAGCACAAACATCAAAGCAGCCAAAGAAACCGACCGTATTCGTTGCTGTTCGGTAGCCGGGAAAAGATTTAATACCATCTCGACACTGTCTGCGTGATGTCTATTGGTGCCAAGACGTTAAGCGTCCACGTTTCAGAACTGAGCAACAAAGTGGATCTGATTGGGATTCTTTGCCCCGTTCTCCACTGCGAGACAGTGACGGCGTTATCCACGTAGAAAGTGCGAGTGTATTCACGTGTCGGGGACTTCCTTATTCATACACAATCTTCTATTCAGTTTGATTCGGTGGAACTTTTCTAAAAACTTATCCACCCCCTCCGGCTGTGATCGGAGAGCACACGCCGCCAGCCAAGAACCGATTTCACGGACAAATGTTCCAAGATCATCAGAAAACCATTTACTGACGAACACGGAGAGATACTTCTCCAAGTCGTCATACCAAGCGGGCGAAGAACAAGAAATTCTGTTTTCTCCGATCGCCAAGAAGGTACGGTACAGGAACTGAGTTGACCGATCGGCTATTCATCTGTCAACATTGTGTCCTTCTTCTGAATAAGTTTCAATTCAGCAGCAACGGAGACGTCACCCCATTCCATGGGCGAGAATCACACAGCACCGTTTAGGTTTCAGTCCATTGTTCGGAAGACGTCATTGATCGGATTGATGACGGAAGTTGTTATTTGTCCACCGTAACTGTTACTCGGAGTGATTAAGGAGAGAACGCCCGGATGAAATATCACCCGATTTGATAGATGATCGACCCATCGATCGATCGATCGATCGAATCAGCGGACAGCAGCTGTCTCCTCGTATTCGTCTCGAAAGTATCATTCTCAGAGAGGAACTTCGGTGGCGAATAACGCGTCACTTCGCTCGAACACTTAGAAGAAATGACAATATGGCGGTGCATAAACAATAGAGACAGCCTCTAAATGTCACCCGAATTCAATTCACAAAGTGGCTTAACTTCTGCCCAGGGAGCTTCATCCTTCCTCTGATGAGTTCGTAGAATACTCGCTACAACAGCAATGAGGAAACCACGACGCTTCCCTCATAGCACACTCAACTTAATGAATAGCGTCTGCGAGACGGGCTTCACAAGGTTCTAAGGGGCTCCCTACGTAAATTCCTCGAGTTTTCACGTTCTCTTCCTCCGACAGCTGGGATTTTTCAAGTGCTTCCACAGGGCTCGGTTGCTAAGAGAAAGATTCCGCCGGAAGGTGATAAAACCATCGACTGACCGAGATTTGAAATCATGAAATCTATACGCTGTAAGAAACGGCGACATCTCATCCTTATACGCCGTCACATTCGAGATTCCAAACGAAGTTTTGGGAGTGATTGATCCGTGAGTAAACACTTCACTGGCCGTTCTTCTTGCATTAATACATAGAGCCTTCACTTGCACAGGATAGTGAAGAGCAACGCGAAGAATCCAAACTCGCGAGAAGATTTTTGTTCGTTTTAGATTTACGATGAACATTTGTCACGAGCATCCATACGACAATGATTGAAGGCTTTCGAGATGTGCGTTACAATGAACGAGCTTTCGAGCACCGAGGGTGGCGGGCGCGAAACTTGAGCGGGACACTTGTTGCTTCGAAACTCAGCTGACTAGAATCTTATGCAACATCCAACCCGCGGTGGATCCAGAGGTTCCAGTGCCTTTTTTTCGCCCGCACCGGCTTGGTTTTCGCGAGTTTGGGTAGTATCCGAACTCTCGATGTCAGAGTGTTTTGACGGCCCGCTCTGCCGAACACCTGATGTCTCCGATCGATTCTGCTCAAGCGAGTAGTCGATATCGGACTCTCGTATTCGTCGAGGGCGACTCGCGAACATCTAGTGAGGACACTTACCGCGTAATGGCATTTGAGTCCTTCATACGGATTTCGAGGCGTACTTTGGTTCACGGTAGCACCCGCCACAATCATGGAGAGCATTGAAGACAGCAGCAACATGTCTACCTAGTGGTTTGACGTCCCGGTTCTTGAAAACACAATTTTGTGACGGAGTTGCAGTTCGCGACCGCACAGGCACAACTGCGAAACTCGCTCGACGATCACGCACCACGCGTGATTCCGTTTCGCGAGAATTTTGATGCACCACTCCCGCCGGCTGCTCTGTCGGAACTGAATCCAACTCCGCGCTTGTCAGTTCAAACGTCGCCACAGGAATGCTCGCCAGGGCGCGCGCCGGGACAGTGGCGACCTCTAGCTTCGCAAATATTCACTATTGATCAGAATTCTCGACAAGGGATGGAAATCCAAGGAACGGCTTTCCTTTTTCTTCGTGTGAACCAGCCCTCGTCTTCTGACAGTTTTCTTCTATTGACCTGTGCAGAGAACGGAAGTTTGTAACGAGAAATGATTCTTCTCCATTCTCTGAAGATGACTCAGGATGCGATCTCGTGTAAAGGAGAAACAATCGAATGTACTATGCTCGTGAGGACGGAGAGTCCCGTTCGGAAAGAATACTTGAGAATTGATTACCAATCATTCTCCATCAATCCATGAATAGATAGACGGAAATTCGATGACATAAATGATATCTGTCCAGCTACTCATACATACGCCCATCTATTTTTCATGTGTTGCGAATGATTATCCAGCTTCCAGGCTCTGATAATCACCAATCAGTGGTTATGTGAATGATTGGAATCTGCGAACAAGTAATGAAGACGCTGGTGGACAAGATCCCTCCGAACACACGGGTTTCTGGCCCGAGTCGGGAGCGTCGCTTGAGTGACGACGAAACAGGGAAATTCGCTCTCTGTTAGGTGGGACGATACTCAAGTGAGTTCGTCGTTCGTCCTATGGGATTCTCACCTCTCAAGTGGTCAATAGAATACAGTTTCTAGTTTTCATAAAGTGTGTCCCGTAGGCGAGTAGCTGTCCACGATGTCAGGCTGCTGGGGAGAATCTGAGAATGTGGACTGCCGTCTGACGAATGTTCTATCATATTCTTTTTAAGTACATTCCGAGGACGATCTGGTCAGGTTTTGAGCCAGCGACTTCCTGGACCTTTGCAACGTACTCGTCAACCAAAGCGACGATGACATCTTGGCCACATTGCCGGTAAAACGATATCTGGCCTTATGCATCACGATTCCGTCACGGACAGATATCCAGAGTACCAATAACATAGAGATATCAAGTCAACGACAAAGTCGATACTCGGATTTTCCGACTACTTATGAATCTGGCTTTGCTGCCGTTTGGTGAAGCAGCTGGACTGATGGAGCAACTTTCTTTAAAAATCTCGCGCCGAGTGCTCCTATTGAAGAGTGTCCCCCGGAGGCAATCGCATTCCTCCTTTTCCTCGAGTTATACGTATTGTTTACGGAGGAGAAGGCGCAAGAACGCGCGAACTCGAGAGATCTCAAGAATCGCGTCATTGGGGGCCGAAACACAGAAGCAGACACGAGTTTGAATGCACCAAACAGTATAACTACGATCTCTCAAGCTCACAGCTCTAACCGAGAGTTGAGATCTCAATATTTCCAAGCCCAGTGAGGCAATGAGTCCCTGGAGGAACTTCTCTGCTTTCCATGGGTTGCGGCGACGGAGACCATAACGCAACTCCGAGTCATTTCAAATCAGCAGTGATTGATGACATCATGGGGCATTTACAGACACAATGAAAACATCACTATCAAATGCTCGGAGGGCTACGGAAGGATACGATTCCCGTCCCATTTATCCCATCCCATACCGTTCCCGTGTCAATCGTAGACATCTGATCTCCGTGGAGGTGGAATCGAGGATCATGATTGGCCACGTCATCCCGATGACACTTGACAACAGCACAGGCATGCCAGTCATGACGCTCCAAAAGTTTAGTCAGATATTTCCGCAGCTTTCGATACACACGAGTGATGTGGACATGAGTACCGCAATCGAGGAAAACGTCCAACCTGGTTCGTGTGGCGAAGCAAAAGCTTTCAATGTTAGTATGAGGAAGGAGTTCCGATGGTGACTCATAAACGAACAGTCGCGGGAGAAGTCGACTGCGCTGGTTGTCGAGAAACTAACTTTATAGCTTGAATCCAATTTTCCGCCGCCATGCGAAAATTTGCAGCTTCTTGATTTGAAACAGCTGCCACGAGCTCGCTTCACAAGTATCACAATCTGACTGAATCGGGCTATTCTCAACGCCGAATCGAAACTGGATTGGAACTCCTTCCTCTTTCCTGCTGTCTCGTACCCGCTCGTATTCCGCATAATGTTTTCGAATAGCGATTCAAAATGGGTTCGAGACTAGTATTGAGATCAGTTTCCCTGGGAAATGTTGGAATTCCGGGCGGAATGATTCGAAAATGCCCATAATAGTGGTGACATTTCACCTTGAAAGTCAAAATTGCGGAAACCCGGAACATATCTTTAATTTTCGAGTCACGCTCGTAAAGATCACAGTGTGGGGCGTCCCCGTACCAAATTTGAAGAAGATGCGGCAGCGAGGACATGTCAAATCGATTCGAATATCTAAATATATCTCCGCATTCCTAAAAATGCATCTCGAATCTGTCTCGAGTTAGTGATCACATTTGGCTCGTTCGCCGAGGGACAACCAACGAGGATTCCTTCCCTATTAGTCGCTTCCAGGCTCAAGTTGCCCTCCGGGTCAGAAGTTTCTTCAGTTGCTCTTGAAGCGTTTCAATAACGTCAGAGGTAAACTGCAGCACAATGCGATAAAGGATACGGCGATAGCAGTGAAGTTGAATGCCGGTATTGTTAGCCGCATTTGAGAGAAGAGCCAGGGGAACTTTTGCTAGTCTCAATCTACGGAGCTGCTCCACGAGAAGTCGGAGAAGAGTGGCAGGAATATACAATACAATGTACTTACCTCGGAAGCATCCTTCCTGGCGCTCTTCAAAAGAGTGACCGAAACAAGCCATGTGGCAAATAATTGAGCTCTCGTCATCATTCTGCTCATTGTTCTCATCCTCTCAGACTGAAAGTGAGGGAAAAGTGAAAATCGGCGAATCTAACCACTGATTCGGGACGAAATTCCGAGCTCAAATGCTGCTGGTATTAAATATAGGGCGGAGGGAGTGAAACGTAAGTTGTTTCGAGAATGACTCAGGCGAGTCAACAACGTGTTGAAGCACGAGGCGAGTGCAGTGTTTCCGCATATGCATACACGGCTAGAACAGGAAATCGACGTGTTGTGGGCAACCTGAACCCAAACTAAAAGTTGCAAACTCGCAGTTTCGGGAGACTCGAGAAGGCAGGAAAAACATCGGAAGGCTTCGGTGACGGTCAACAAAAGTGCAGCGAAGATCCTAAAGTTCAGATCGGATGAAGACCTCGCGCAGTCACGGACTGCACAATGATGAAACCCTGAATTGTCTGATTTATTCCCGTTGGCAGGTGTACAGAAAAAGTTGTTTTACCACAGGCTCTGAGGTCAAATCGTTCGACGACCTGGGCGGGGATCAAGCGTCTGGGTAATTCGAGACCCAGCAGGGCATGCTCTGCGCTAAAACGGTCAGGGGTGGGGAGGCGGTCTGCACTGTTGTTTCCAAACGGTACGAGGGGAAATATTGTAGTTCAGTGGTCCGTATCCTTCCCCGTCCCGTCGCCCCCTTGCGACACCGAATGTTCAAAGGATTCCATTCCCTCCCTCCCCCCCTCCATCCAATTCTGAAACACCGAGTGAGAGAAACGCTTTTCCAGACGAAGGGGTTATGGAAGGTTGACCTTTGTGATTTCATTACAGGAGAAGGAAGAAGGCTATCTGAGCACCTTCTGTGGAATCGGCGCTTCCGTCAAAACCGCCGTCGATGAGAATCGTAAGGACCAGTGGTGAAGGAACAAGGCAACTGCTCAAGCCGAAAACTCCTACTGAAATGTACGGTAGCTCTTACTTGGAACTCACAGTGATTGGAATCGAACGAATTCAAGATGCTTGGAATAGAAGTTTTAGAAAATATCT
Source organism: Neoseiulus cucumeris (assembly GCA_021527715.1). NCBI lineage: Eukaryota > Metazoa > Arthropoda > Arachnida > Mesostigmata > Phytoseiidae > Neoseiulus > Neoseiulus cucumeris. The sequence goes on along the minus strand of JAJSRV010000081.1, from coordinate 258,419 downwards.
GAAAAGAATTTCGTCCCAGTCGATTTGAGTCAACTTGGCCTTCCTACGCCCGAGTTCCCTCAAGGACTTAAGACAACCTGAATATAATGAGCTCACCACTACTCGATGTGGAATACCAACGAGACGGTCACCCTGCTTCAGATGGCTGCCTATCTGGTTGGAAAAATCCTGGTCGATATAGGAGCTGCGTGGGCTCTGAATCATTTGTGGATACCGAGGCAGTCTTTCAGGCTCCCGTGAGACGCTCATCAGCATCCGAATACCAGGCGACAGCACGGGGGAACGCAAACAGGAGAGCGACTCGAATCATATCTGCTGAGTAGAGCTTGGAAGTTCACGAAACGGGCACATTAGGCATCCGGAAACGGGTAAAAGATAGGTATGAAGCCGGCGAAAAAAAAGTAGGCGAAAAATAGCAAAGAATGCTGATGCTTCTGCAAAGAAAGGAGCCTGTTTTAGGCAATTTGCCTGAACTTCCGAGTTCTACCGATGAGGTACGCGGCCCAGAAACGAATTTTGATCGAATTCGTAGGTGAGAAGCTAGAGCGCATGAGAAGAAGGAGGATCCATGCTTATTTTTACACATAAAGATTGACGAAACACTGAGATTCGGTATCATAGGATCGGAAGATGAACAACCTGCAATCCACGAATTCGCGAGACTTGACATTTGTAGAAGATGATTGAAGCGAAAAAATCCTACGCTCTCTGGTCAAGGCGAAACCTCTCATTTCCACAAACAGAAGAGAATAAAAAATATGAGGAGTGACGGTAGAATTGGAAAGCGAGTGATCAATTTATGATTCAGATCGGAGCGCGAAAATATCTCTGAGGATTTCGAAAAAGACGGATCTCGATGTAGGAACAAGCCTGAAGATCTCAATCTCAAAGAATCTCCTGGATTGAGAGCTCAAAGCTCGTAGCAATATACGAAGAAAAGTAACGGAATTTCGAAGACACTCGTCGTTCACTCAACGGTCGCGGGGGAGAATTCAAATATGAAAACTCCTAATGGTACTCCGATAATACTACGAAGAATGAGGAACGACAGATATCGAGCATATCCTAGGTGCTACATGCTGTGACATCCTCGAGTCCATGCAGGACTTCGGCACAGCGCTGGCTCAGTTCCACAGGAATATCCAAAACGCGGTTCTAGAGTGAATTCGGCCAGAAGCGACTTTTCAAGAAATTCCAACCGGGTTCTACATTTTTGGAATTCAAGACGAAACTTCATAGCAAGCTCCATGGATAACCCATGAATATCGTACTCGAAATCGAGGATCAAATGAAACCGAGCCACATCCATCCACAAAAAACAACCGGAACTGCAGCAGAGTAAAAATAAACTTCGATTGTATTTGTCTGACAAAAGAAATTCTCCCAGGCTGATAGTCGAGTCTTTTTGTGAGCCCCGTGAGAGGGAAATCGCATTCCAAGTCATTGAAGCGTCACTCGATATGAGCGAATACTTGAACCACTGGTAGAAAGACACAAGGCGAAAACGCTTTTCGAGAAATCTGAGAACCCGACCAATTATGACATTGGAAACATCAAAGTTTCAGGAGCAAACTGATATTGACTCCTAGCAATCAGCGGCTGACATTCATGGAAGAGTATAACGAGAATATTGTCATAAAAATAATGATAACCATGGAGGGAGAAGGAGAAATGGAAAGCTAACAAACAGAAGGAAGAAGCAGTTTCTTCTGCGCGGAGCATCAGCCAATCTCGATTCTCGATCCATGGTTACAGGAATCCAAGAGATCGAGCAGCGGCCAAGTCGAATAACTCCTCCGACTCATGCAAGCCCTGGAATGCCTCCGATGTGTTTTAATCAGTCTTATTGAAAGAAGAGAATGAAATACATGATAGAGTTTCCTGAACAATAAGGACGAACGGTCAGAGTTTGTCGTGAACGAGGTTTAGTGGGTTGATAAACGGTTCGACAAAGATAGAATAAATATCGGTCGAGGGTCCGATGCGATCATTGGTAAGAAGACAAGGAAGAAAACAGAGACAATTGCTCCCGTTGCGGAACGAGCTCGGTTTCAGAAGCGCCATCGTTTTTAACGGACCCGCTGCCGTTTTGATGATCCGAAGAAGTGACTTGTGATTTCAACGCTGGTCTCTCTGCCCAGTGTCGAGGGTTGAAGCGAGACAGGATGCGAGGTGCTGGAACCTTCCGAGGCGATGACTTTGGATAAATCAATCCGTATTTCTCCTGACTCCTGTCAAAAACCACGGATCTTTCGGAACCGAGTCCCTCATCGGAAAACGAGGCGGACTCCGTCTCATTGCAAGTGGTTTCTAAAGTTTCTTCCCGACGTTTCAATGCACTGTTACTTCGCTGTCTAAGGATGCGAGCTCTACTCGGAGCGGGGTTGAAGCGTGGAGTTCCTCGGATACGGGTCACGTAGAATCCTTTGTCTGAGACGCTGATGATGTGGAGTTTGGGCGGCCCGCTGTGACATCCACTCATCGGTCCACCAGCTGAACCATAGCTGGTGCTCTGAACTGGTATCAAACTGATACGGGGGGATGCATTGGCTTCGGGCGAACCCATTGATGAGCCATAGGATACTGACGGAGGTTGCAACTCTGGATCCTCACCAGAAATCTCGGGGTATAAGAGAAACTCTCGCATCGCCATGATGTAAAGCGTACCTAGAGATCAGAGAAACGTAGTTGCTTCATGCAGTCTGATTACCTCTCAGTTGATATTGGGAATTCTCAGTCGTTCCGAACATAAACTCACCTCAGCTGATCTCGCTCGCAGAGCTCACCTGCTGTCACCAAAAGTACACTGCACACATTCAGTTTGAAAAAATTTCAAAACTTCTCTCACGGCTGTTCACAACTGAATTCCAAAAACGCACGAGATTACAAGTGTAAATAAGCAGATTCCCTCGGTAGAAAGAACTTAAGAAGCGCCCCTCCTCGTAGCTTCTCAACACAACTGACACGCGCGTAGCAGCCGTCCGTTGAGGAAACGGAAAATCATTTCGTTTTTTTAAATCTGCGGAGATCGAGCTCAACGAAATTCGATCCAACGACATCTCGTTTCAACACAGCGCGGGAAGAGCGCAGCCGCTATGCTGCACTGCGCTGCTTGGTTCTGCGATGTTTCTAACGGATCGTTTCATCTTCTTCTGTCATAGCTCACTGTGAAAACGAACTTTCACTACATTCATACTAGAATATTTTGTCTCGGCTTCCCGAAATATCGATCTGCTAGGAGTGATGTTTTATCTGTTGGAGTCGATGACGTCAGCGCAAATCACAAGGTCAGGATCAGAGTGCCTGAAAAAGACCGAAGCATGATTTTGGAAGGTTGAGCTCGCGAATTCAGAGTTCGCTGAGATTGATTTGGAGTCTCCGTCAGGGTCAGGGAACGCCATCGTATCACAGTACTAAACGTTCTCGTTTATCTCGTTTGTCGGATGGCCGCCTATTCGAGAAGACGAAACCTGGAACGGTGGTGGATGCGAATCTTTTGAAGAAACCTCCGTCGTATTAATCATATCAATCGGAATTTGAGTCAAGTGTTCGCCGATCGCTGCGAGGTGTGATCTGTTGAGCAAGTTCGAAACTGTTCCACCTATACATGAATGCGAATCTTGAGAAAAGAAAGGCTACTTCCTGACCACCTCATTGTGTCGACAGATCCCTCAACCCCATCACGAATTCTAGAGCATTGTTCAGTTTTTGTGGACTGTTCCTCTCCAAGACCATAAGAGCTTCTTCTAACATGGTAGGATAACCCTTCCACACGAAAATGATTCTCAACTGCGTTGTCTTTGCCCGCCGACCGAACATTTGACCGGTAGAAATCGACCCCCGGCAGTGTTCGCAGTTGGTATTCAGCGACGCCGCAACATCAACACAGGAATACAAAATCAAGCGCGCATTTTGTCACTGATTTGTCTGTCTGTCGGTGGTTTGTGGGGACAGATGAGTTTCAATCAGTTGGAGTTTACGGTTTCCTCTCTGCATTCACGAAGGGGACGTCGCGGAATTCCGGAAAAGTTTCCCGCATTATTGGCGACGACGAAGATTCACAGGATTACGGTAAGAGTCGAGCGATTTTCACATCATCTGTCATGGAGTTGAAAGAAATGGTTCGGGCAGCGATTGGGCACATCATTGTATCTATTTTGGAAGGAATTCAAATACCTCAGCGCTAAATGCCGCCACCTTCCCGGGGGCGATGAAGGCCATTGAGGGCAACTGAGTACAGTGGTTGTTCTCCATAAAGGTTATTGTTCTGTCTCTTCGCTGCCAGTCATCTGCCAGCGGTGTTCTGAGTTCATTCGTTTCCTTCCCCGTGGAAGCCCGTAGAGAAGGAAAACTCGTAGCTCGCTACGTTGAAATTTCTCAGCTCTCCATTCCATCCAGTTTGTCTTCCAGACGCTATCGGGTCATTAAAATCGTCCATCCGAAATCCACGCATGCTGGTGGGACGGACCGACGAGCGGTGAAGAAAAATCGCTGGTCAGCTGGCCTAACGCCGACTTCAAGCTTCGTCTCGTCTGGTGCCTCCGATTGAGGCTTTCATTTGAGACCGAGGCCAGGGTACCCACCAGGGCTGATGGTTTCATAGGATTCAGCAACCGCAGAGGACTGGCTCAATACCATGAATAAAGGGAGGAAAGTCCGCCGTTCCGAAACCCAGCGGGACGGATAGAAACGTTCCTCAGGAGCGCCTCGTTCGGAGAATCGCTAGCTGAGACGATTTCGTTTGAGGACTTCGCGAACTTGTCTACGAGAAGCGCGTATTTCCATTGAGAGAAAGACATCAAGACAACCGAGACAATGGGAAGGACTTGCTCTGGAATAGGTCTATAGATGTTTGTTGACTGACAATGGTTGATCTGACCGGCGAGATACCGGCTTGGTCTCGATGGAGCTTTACATCACCATGTGGAAGAAGACGCGATCTTGTACGTCACCGGATTTTGGTTGGAGAGATCTGATATCGCGCAGGTGCGCGAGGATCGTTTTGCGGAGGCGAATGAAGATCAGGCGTTGGTTGATGTCATGAAGAAATGGTGATAGAATTTTTTGGGGACTGTGCCCAATCGAATGATTCCCTCTCTTTTCGCCGGTTTCGGATCCGCTTCATTCTGATGAGAGAGCTCTCAATGGTTAGTGGCATGGCGTAGGCAATATGGGGCTGGCGGGGTCCCAACCCCTCTAAAGCCTGCGAGTTCAGATTTCATTCTCAACTCGCTTTCCTTGGTCCGTTTCGAGAATAGAAGTTCCTCACGAGGACAATTGTATTCAGCTCGTTCACTTGTTTCTAGTCTCTCTGATTTACTCGGGCATGCTCCGAGCAGGACCTCGTCCTCAGTGGGCCTGACCATGCAACAGCATGGCCAATGGAACTGTATCCCCTTCCTCCTAAGAAATCGGGATTCATACCATCTGTGTAAACTCTAGAATCTAGAATCTAGAGTCTAGATTGACACTTGGGATCGCTCTTCTCTGAGTTCCCCATGAGAGGGACAAACAACGTCTCGCGATAAAAGTTTCAATCACGTCCTAGTCTAGAAATCTAGTTGCTATATTCTGCACCCTTGAGGAACAGAATTTTCACCAAATGAAACTTTCCCACGAAGCTGCGCTCTCACAGAACTTGGCTCACGTGGATCATATCGAGAGGAGAATCAAATTTTCCGCGTGGTACCTTCTTGATACGAAAGCCTTGTTTGTGGTACCAAGTTGTCCGCCATGGGTGCAAAACAAGACTCGACGGTTCTTTTCGGTGTCTGCTCATCAGCCCTCGTACACGTGTGTAGCCAAATTTCAAGTTAATTTCAGTGAATATATGTGAATTTCCCATTCAATATGTGCTCGTGTCATGGGTCTTAGATTAGGGGGTGAACAGAACCTTAGCGACCCACGGGTTGCGGCTCGGAAGAGCTCCGGCGGCTAAACCAAGTCGACATGTGCCATCGTTTGCTCTTTGTGCTCGAAGTCTATTCATTCGATCCAAGAATTCCCGAATTATTCTTGTAAGAAGCGAATGACTCGGTCAATCTCACTCCTTAGCAGATCCAAGCTGCTGTATATCCGCTTCCTGAGATCAGATGCGGTGACTTTTCCCTTGAAGTGTAGCGTCTGAGCTCCTGTAACGAGTGCACAGAACCGATGCCGATCGGCCGTGAACCCGGCCGGAAACTCGAATCCTGGAACATTGGAATCTTAGCTCATCCCATCATTCCCTCCTTCTAACCTCTGAAAGAAATCGTGGGATGCCGCCGTAGTTTCTCTCTGAATTCTATGACTCTAACCGCTCATCTTTCGCTTTTCAGCAGTAGCAGCGGGAAAGATGGCCTCGGCAGACTTGTGCTGGCAAATCATGCGCGTTCAATCGTGTCACATTATCAAGAAGCCTCAGTGTGCGAAGTGGTTCTCCACTGATCCCCTGAACCCGAAGAACGTTCACGTCAAGAAGTTCTCTGGGCTTTCTCAGAAGAAGGCTCTCACCGTAGCCGCCAACCCCAAAGGCAAGGGAGTCGTTCTTGTCGCTAAGACCAAGAACTTCAGGCTGAACAGGCCTGTCAAATCGCTCCAACAGATCCCTCTGACCAAGCACATGAGGAGGATCAACAAGGCCATCAACGGTGAGGAACTATTACTTATCATCTCAGACCGCAGGAATGTCTTCCTCAGCCCTTCGCGAATTTTCTCCGGGAATCGGTTCCTGACTTATTACTTCGGCGACTCCTTGCTCCTTCAGGTCGAAGATAACAGTAGAACTTTTGCTTTTAGGGATTTCCAAGGCTTACGGACGAGCTGATCTGTCTTTGACCCTCAAGAGACGCGCTACTGCCCTCATTAAGGCTCAGCAGAAGGCCGCCAAGGCCAACGCTGTCAAGAAGGAGTGAATAAAGTTTTTCGCTTCTTGATAATGTGATTGACGGTTTCATCTATCTAACCGTTAGGCCAATGGAGGTGTGCGGACCTGCTCGATTGTGAATCAGACTAGAATCCAAAACGACACATCCATGACTGTATTTACGATTTTGCCGGCCGTAGTTTCTTGAATTCGAAGTGCCGCCCATGTTTTCGGCTGGGATGCCGCCTATTCGGTTCTCAATCATAATTTTCTCCTAATCGTTAACGAGAAATCCAGGAGATAGAACCAAATTCTTTTTCTGAAAGGAAGTACGGCGGCGAATTCTCGTCAGACTATTTGCGAAAACTGACGCCGTAGGCTACGGCCCATGTAGCCTTAATAGTACGAAGACTCTGAACGTATCCCCGGCTCCCAAGTCTGAATCGAAAACGCGAGAGCTATGGAGCTAAAGTAGATGTTGTTTATTATTTTTTTTCGTCGAGTCATTCTTGAATGATCAAACTGCAATCATTAGCTCTTCTCGGTGATCTCTACGAAATCTATGAACGATCAATCGATGCCTACGGTATCTTTGGCGACGTCGTTCCGCCAGCGCCGAAATGTGATGTTAAGTCCTGTTCACCGACCTTTCAGTGGTAGCCCTTCGTCGAACCTCTCTCTTTAGAATCAACATGTCAACATGGAAATAGGTGGTGGTGTTGGATGGTGTTTCGGATGTTCTGTCCCTTGTTTCGGTGATCATGATGATTCAGTTAGGGTTTCTCTTACTGTTGATGTTGTTCGAAGGTTGTGGTGGTAGCGGTTTGGGAGAGAAAGAGGACGACGGAAAATACGGCGGGAATCCATGTCGTCCATAAGCGTCCTAGCTACTGCCCCGCCCGATCCGAGGGGCGCGTTTACGGTCGCCATTAGGGTAGACAAAATGATGGTAAGAAGTCTGGAGAATGGAGAGGGTTGTCGGGATGACCGAAATGCGCCCGTGTGGATTGGGCGCGAGCGCTGGACTAGCTAAGCCACCGACTGTGAGTAGCGGTAGGCTACGAGAGACTATAAACTAATGTTCAGCTTCAGTTCTGGTCGATGGTATCCACCGTGTGCTTTCGATGTTAGATTTGTCAAGTTCAAGTGTCCCTTTGGCAAAACCACTGCGGGTTGGCGCCGGAGGTCGGACGTCTCCAATTATTTCCCTCGCTGTTCTCTGTTCGTTCGGCATAACTGCTGACTTGAGGCCTATTAAAACTATTAGTGCCGATCTCATGCTTCACGTTCGAATTTTCGACGAAGTATGTTGACAGCGTTTCCTTTCTCGACTTTTCTACTCGGCTGTTTTCCGATAAGTCCGATTGCATCTTTCTCACTGTTTGCATCTAACGCCGTAACTTCCAGAGGTCGTATACACGCCCTTCTGTATTATGAGGGTGTGCATATAGAGTTTGTGTGTGTGTGTGTATAGTTCCGTGGAACCTGAAGTCTTGCATTGTGATGATGTATTATCGATAAAGAATGATGATAGTAATAGGTCCTGACGAGTAACAAACCGCATCGCCCGCGAGTTCTATCAAAAGGCAGTGATCGTCCGCGTTGGCCTTCTACACGATCGACTCTTTTTGTCGCCAACTATCCCCTCGTTTTCTTTGTCCTTCGATTCTCCCGCGACTTTCTTCCCTCATGCTTCGACAGATGGGAAACCAATCAATGAAAATCCTGTCGAAATCCACAGACTCGAATCGGTGCGAACAACAAAACGGCTGACTCCTTGGGCGATGAGGTTCGTTGGTTAGATCACTTATCAAGAACGAAGCTTTGCCTGCATTCACTGATACAGCAGACTCGCGCCGAAACAACGCCGACATCATGTCTGCCGGCAAGGACGTTGATGCGTTTCGTTCTTTTCTTTTCCTCGAGAAAAAATATCAATTGAGATCTCTCGGATCGTCTCCTCGCGGTCCTCGCCGACGTCGATGAGGTCGACCGACAACAAGAACTCATTAATAAAATCGAACAACTACCAAACGACAACCAACGAATACGACGACGATCAGTCAATCTGCGAAGCCAACACAAGATACGGACGAGCCTCCCGACACTGGACCGCGACTTCAGCCGGGTCTGCTCGCCACTCTATCAAGCGAGTTACCGACAATGAAAAAAGTGTCGCACAAAATCAATAAATATGAATCTTGGTGCTGTTTTCAAGCCGAGCTCAATGCATGTAGTTGCTCCTGGTGCTGCGGTCGAAGTTTCAGTTGTTGCAGCAGGTCCAGCAGTGATTGCTCTCCTTCGACGTACTAGTAGTCGGTAGTTTTGTGTTACTTATGATGCGGAATGAATGTACAAGAAAAGGTAGAAGATACGAGAAATAGTCTTTGACATACTCTCAAAACACTCTTGTGACACCTCTCGTCTACTGAAAAAACGATAGTCGATCTTACTCTGCCTGCCTGAACCATATTTGAGAGTATCTTGTCGGCGAGAGAGCAATAGCAGCTAGCAGCGAAAACATCGTGTTGAATTAAATTCACAGGAGTGTCGATCCGCTTGTTCAGAAACGTCGTTTTCGTTCGAAAACGTTCGTTTGATTCGATGGGAAACGAAGGAATCTTCAGATATGGATCACGGGAACTATCGATCGATCCACAGGACGAACGTCGAAGCGACCCGGCCATGTTCAACCGATCACTCGATCAATGAACAAATCGTTATTGGCGTCCAAGACGCGAAAATATTCTTTCTTTCTCTCTCTCTCCATTCGAACAAGATAAGGAAAGTTATTCATGAGGACTTTTTGGGTGAAATAAATAAAGTAAGGCTTCGGAACATCTCTCCAGTTGACTCGATCGAAAATGATTCGGAGCCACACTCGAGGACGATCCTGACAATGCGGCTGAGAGACCTCAGTAAACACTGCTTGTGATTCGACATCGGATGATGTTGTGTTCTTCGGCGTATCGTTTGAATATATTAGGCAAGCTGGAGTAATTTGATTTCAGAATCCGGAGTTCTCACCAAACGAGTGTCCGGGAGGACGTCTGGATTCGCCGGAACAGGCCGTGCAGTTCCGAGTTCGTCCGGTGACGAGACAAAGAGAACCACTCGCTAGCGCCCTTCTGAGAGCGCAGGTGGCTGTTCGACATCCGAGTGGATGTCTCACAAAACTCGTTTAGGTTGATAGAAGATATTGCTCAAGCGAATACTTGATTTCGGCGCGATCAGTGCAATAGCTAAGTCACGACCGAGGTTCGCATGTTGCCTCCAAGTGCTCACTAGATTCTCTAATCGTTGAGAAACCGTCGCGAGACGGCCTCTCCCGTCGGTGTGGTGAACGGATCTTCGAACGAATCATCGCTGTTTTCATGACGGTTGCTCGACTTGACCACGAACGCAGGTCTGTCTGTAGGCTAGGCTGGGCAGCGTCTAAGTGATCGTGGCACTTTTCGGTGTGAATCGATGATGGAACTATCAAAATGGAATAGAAGCTTCGCAAGCGGCGTGAGTATATTGAACCACCTTTAAGTGGTACGCCTATCGTTTCTAAGTTTCTGAAGGCTGATCGTTGGATGCATCGCACAGGCCTATACGGTGCCTGTTTTGCTCTAGTTGTTGGTGATGTCTCGTAGGTCAGAGAGGAATCCTTCCGGAGTGACGACGTGGTCCGAGCCCACGATCACTTCCCAGTTCTTAGCGTCCCTCGTGACCTCGTACGCTGCACGCATCTCGGAGTACGTACAGCCACCTGGAAAAAGTAGGATTTCAGTACACATGACAAGTCCGCGCGTAGGAATTCAGGAATAGAAATTTCCCAGATCAGAGATTGTATTCAAGTAGGCTTGGAGTAAATCCGAGAAACAACGTGGAAACTTTACCGATGATGAAGACGATCAGTCTTGGTACGTTCTTCAGGTTCGCTTGTTGATTCCGGTCTTTATGCCATTGACCGTAACGTTGTGAGGTGGGAGCCGCCCGAGCATACGCGCCGTCGCGACGGCCCACGAACGGGTAGTGCTTCTGATCCAGTTTGTCTTCAATGGCATCCTGCGATAAAACACTCAATTCATTAGTCATGCAACTCGAGATGGGATGCAAGTATCCGATCGAAACCTATGATTCCCTCTCCGAAGTCGATCTTCCAGCAACCATCGGAGACCTTCGAGAAGTTCACGTGTGTGCAGGATGATTCAGGGAATGTTCCGTCAAATCACCTTGGGAGCTCTTACCTCAATAATGTCCTTCATGATAGGAGTCCACCGAGACATTTGGTATGTTTGCTCTGTGATACGTTCTTTTCGGTGAGCTTGGTATATCTTCTTGCGGCCACTCTGTGAAATCGGTACGTATGACAAGACTTAATTGAGCTCATGGGAATAGGTCGTTGGATTACCGACACCAGAGGACAGGGCGAAGCTGTTACCAGCGGTGGGAGGGAGCGCTTTCTTGGTTAACGTTAGAGGAGCGTGCCGCGACCCGCCCCAAAAGCAACTTCCACAAATGTCTGAGTGACCTACGATTTTCTCTTCCAATGACGATTCACTCCAACGATTCGATGACTTCATAACCCCATGAGGAAAAAGTTCATAGTATATTTGTGCATTCTACGCCGACGTGTTACGATACCAAAACATACAGATATCAATGATAACGATCACAGGAGGTAAAAGAAAGAACTACATCTAAGGTTCTTGGTTTAGGATTAAAATACGCTCTATCGACTACTTTTGGTTCGATGTTAAGTTCATGCGCGCACTTACATCGGTGACAATATTGACTCCCAAATGTGCCATGTTCGTGATTATGCCTTTCTCCGATGGTGGGATCTGTGCATGTTGGATCAGCTTGGAAAGGTTTTCCTCTGAGATACCATTCTTGCTGAGAATGTAAAGCAGAATGATTCGGATCTTGTCGTAGTTGGTGACGGCAGTATCCAAGAGGATGGGCACGATGTTTCGCATCGGGTCCTTGATCTTTTCCCCCTCAGCATCTGTGCCCATTGCCAGATCTTGTTCAACCTGAGAAACAGAATCATCGTCGTATCTGAACTTCACTTGATAGAGCACTTCCGGATCAGGTCACGGATTGGGTTTTTGTTTATTCGACTCCTTGACTGTACCTTGCAGAGCCTATCCACGTAGCCTTGGTAGGACTTCATGCAGTCCTCAGCCAGGTGGAGGTGAGTGGAATACTTGTTCAGCTCTTTTTGGTATTGAGGCATTTTCTTGATCATCATCGTTAAATCTTTAAGGCTTGACTTGTCTCCGCCGCCAGTTGCCATTCTTTTCGATTCGACGAACTTCTTCATCTGTTTTGTGACCTGTTGTGACACGACGGCGATGTGCTGATGGCGCAGCTCGACCCACAAATCATCGTTCTCATCTAGCAGTACCTGAAGGAAGGGGAAACTCCGTCTTAGTTTCTGATTCACCAAGTGGTTGCGTGGATTTATTCAATCTTGCACAGCCAGCCGTTGGCACTCACTTCTTTCTCGCGGACATCGTTGCCTGTTGCCGCCTCAAACTTGTAGACATCGTTTTCTATGGGGAGCAGATCGTAAGCCATAGCTTGGAAGGTTAGTTCGTGCAACAAGGGGGAGACACAGTCAAACCCACGGTCCAGGATCAGCAGTTGGGAGCGCAGCTTCTCCGGACCTTCACCCATTGTCGGTTCGTCTGCTTTGTAAGCATCAAGCTTCTGATTTATGAGTTGTGAAAGCTCTAAGTTCAGTTCGAAATCCCTGCAATGAGCAACGGAACAGTCAGTCAGTCAGTCAGTCAGTCAGTCAGTCAATAGAGCCAGATCCCTCCCCGGGAGGACCGGTCGGGGAGAAGAGTCATGGATCGCTGTTGGGCGAAGTTGAGTCTTCGAATCCTATGAAGTGATGGCGGAACCGTCCACGTTTTGTATTCCCTGCACTGGGGCAAGCCGCAGGCGTTGTTTGATATCTCTCGCTCGTACGAATAATTCGAAGGCGAAGCTAGTTTTCTTGGTAAGTTAAATCCTCGGCGCCACAGCGATGATTGGATTGAATATTCGGCGCGGTGACCTTAGACCTGCATTTGAAACATCGAATGTTCTGGAAGCGACTCCCATGGAAACGAATGATCCGAAAATGACTCACGCTCTATATCGAATCGAAGGATATTCTCCGAGCGTTGCACATAATGTGGCGACCTGCTCCGCGATCCGTTCTAGGTTCGCGGCCCTCTCCGCAATCTTGTTGGGGTTGTAGTAGCATTGGAACGTGCGCACCGAGTCAAGTGAGTATATTTGACTTTCGTAAGGCAGAAACGCGATGTTAACTTCCTTCAGGGTTTTGATGCTTTTTGCGATGGGCGACTTACACAGATCGGTGAACAGTTCGTCGGGACACTCTGGAAGGAGGGGATTATCAATAAAGCCACTAATTCTGCCTTCCACGATTCGCTTCCTTCTGGTCTACAAAATTCAAACTTTACGCGATGTAAGCATGGAAACGCCACAAGACTCGAACTTACTTTCGGTAAAGAAGATGTGAGCGCACCGGTACATGTGCATACCCAGACGGAAGTCATTCATCAAGAGGCGGATAGAGTTCTCTGTAGGTGTGATTAGGTACACCGCCTCAACGTCGGGCAGAGGTTCTCTTTTCTTGCCGAGATCCTCGACAATGGTCATGCCCTCGGCTGCCAGTTCGTGCATTTTACAGCACGCACTTATCATGCGCATTCCTGAAACCCATGACGGAGCAGAAACTTTACCTCTATTCCATTGCGGCCGATTTCTAATGAAGAGGTAAGTACAGGGAAACGAGCAAAATCAACTCACCGAGTTGGTCTACTACCAGGACTTTCCAGTCCCCCTTCTTCCTGACCGTCCTTACGACGTCGTTTAAAATTTCTGAAAAAATCATTGCCGTCAGAAATCGTGTATCTCATGGTATCAATCCTCCATGAACATCGCGTCGAATTTCAAATCTAGACAGGATAGATCCATCCCGAGCGCATGATCGGATTGTTGCGAGGATTTGGCCTGGGAGCGTGAGGTGACGTAAGCCGGACAGACGAATAAGTTCACACGTCTTCCAAGATGTCTCAGCTTTCCGCACACCTCAACAGAAAAATTGTAAACACGGCTGTCATAGACTAGAAACGGAATTGCGCCAACATCGCAAAGTCCTTCCGTTCGAAATGGATGACCTCAATGATTTGCCTATTATCGGTTGAGAAATGATTCGATTGGGTCTGGGAATCAGACATTCTAAATTCTCCATATGCGTTTCGAAGTCTCCACTTTGAGGCTCGCGATCCGTCGGGAACTCTCGTGAAGGAGTCAGAGAACAAAAATCACTTCGGAAAGAGTCCTACGCCCCTTGACGTGACGCCTACTCCCACTCCTCGCAGCAATGGTCCGAAAGGGCGCCTGTTCAGCTGTCGCTCCAAGAAATCTCGGAGAATAAACTCTTTTGTCAGCTTGATAAGAGACTGACCGCGGAAGTTTCCCTCCGAAAAGCAGTGATAAATTCGCCTACAGCTGTTCCAGCCGGTACTTACTCTGGCCGACAAGTTGTTTCAGCGACATGGTTTGTTGATTCTGTTTTTCTTATTGTAAGTTCGAGAAAGCGTTTGTTTCGGTGGTGATTTCGGGAGCGTGTGGAAGAAATACCAAATGATTGGCTTGCACTGCACTGGACTACGAAGAATTCACTGTAACGCTTGGTCAGATTGTCGGATGACGAACACAACAGATAGATAGATTGAGAGCCCGTTTAAGGCTGTGATGGTTGCTGGTGGAGCTACTGCTGTCAGAGCCAACAACCAGCCAACTCTCCTCGAACAGCAGTAGCAGCGGCGGCGACAGCAGCCAGCAGCTAATGTTTGTCGTCGTACCGTGTAGAACACAACGCTGACTCAGAGGGCTGGACAACTCGCCGCCGGGCCTCTTCGAGCGCGCCAAATTTCAAATGTGGAGGGCTCGGAGCGAGTGACTCCGTTCAGATCCATTGTCGAAGCGACGGAACCAGCGTTCTCAGTGCTTTGAGCTGGACGCCAACTCAACAGCGATGCATTTGGATCGGGAGTTCTGATAGGATGAAATCGGGGGCTCTTTGCCGACGTGAACTATTTTTGGAGCTTGATTTCAGAATTGGAAAACCACGGCCGTGAACCGAAAAACTCCAATTTTTTTATCCGTTCCGAAAATCCTGTCTTAGACACCGCTTTCAGTCAGAACCCAGGCACCCGAGCAGACCCATTCTGATTGTCCATGATCTCCGCCTCGATGTTCGCTTTTGCGTACAAATCTTGCGTATGCATGGCTTCCGGAAACGCGATCGGATCCGAGTGATGGCGAATGACGACTGTGCGTTCTTGTCGTTTCTTTAGTCTCTTCGCTGTATTGGTCATCGTTTTTCCTCAACTGCGTTTCCCCGTTGCGTTTTATGTATAACACCGGGAGATAGAGTTGGCGAGTTATTCTCTCCACGTTCGCAGACATCCTGGTAATCACGCCAGTTTCAGCGGCTTTCAGGACACATCCACGCCCAAGCGAGGAGTTCGGCCACCCTGTGACGTTCTCTGCGGTTTCCTGTGCTTTGGTTCCTGCGTCAAAGCCCTTTCCTCCGCTGGGCCCTTTTCCTCGCTCAAGTTCTACGTCGGTCCACCAAATGATCCTCCAGGGGGCGCTCCTTGTTCCATTTGTCAGGGGGATTGGATCTCATTCTCAAGTTTAAATCTAAAGAGATTCGATTGCTCGCAGTTACGAAGCCGTCATGTTATCACAGTGCTTGCGAACAGGGGGGAGGGGTGTCGCACTTCAGATCGAGAAGACATATCGTTATTTTCAAGTCGGGGATAGAAAACGCGAGTGCCGAGGTGGCCACGGCTTCGCCGCGCCAACCCAGACTTACGAACTATGTGGATCTAATCAATAACCGACTCCAAACTAGTTCAATAACCTCTCGACTCTCCGTTGAAACTTGGGTTGAGAGAAATCACGATTCTTTTTCGCCCATTCCAACTTAGGGAGTAAACTTGGGTAGCGACTTTGACATTCGGACAGACTTGAGTGAGACGCGGTCCGCGGGGAGACCTACTCGCCGACGTCTCGGCGAACTTTTTAGCCCTCATTTAAATATTGAATCGAGTCATTGAGTTTCATATCAAAGTCTCCGAAACGATTTGGTTCCACTCTGATCACCGAACTTCTGTCGTGCTTGAAAACTGAACCACTCTCAAGACCCGCCACGAAAATCGCTCCGAGCCGTTAGAATTCCCTTCAAACTTGAACTGCCCTTTTATTGGTGCATTCCTCCCGTCGACAGATCCTCGACGAATGAGCTCTTGCTCATTTGTTTTGCTTCTCTCGTTGAGTGTCTAACGTTCTTGTATGATCTACCGGTGTCGCTAATGAGGAACCGCCCAGATCCGTAAGATACTGCTAATTGCTTCGAAAATGGTGAACACCGTTGTTATGTACGACTTCGACGGATACACAACTCGATGCACGCTTACATGGTTACACACAGCGCAATCATCAGACTGTACAGTTCGTTCGAGTTCATTCCATCTGAGCAGGGGATAGCCGAGTGGTCTGCATGCCACATGCAGATTTGGCTCTGGATGTGGATGTGTTACCGCACGACATGCCATGTTGACTCGTGGTACCTCATTCACGAGCGCCAGGTCGTTGCTTTGGATCTCGTTCGCTTGTACCAGACCCGACTTCTTCGGAGATGATTTCCATGGTTTCCACTCTGCGAGACGAATATCTGGTACCAGAATAAGACGTTTTGATACTAGACCCCTTACCTTCTCGCAACAGAAGAACCTCCGCAACAGAGGTCGTGAGCGCCTTTAGTAGTACCGGAGCGCCGGGGCGAGGGAAGGAAAAGGAAAACATCTGCTCGAGACCTCCTATGCGCTGGAATGACCTCAACAAGGGGACAGGATTCTCGAATTGCGGATTTCGGATTGAGAGGTGAGGAACGTTTGAAGAAGCCACCTCCCTGAGAAATCAGTCGGCATCGGGAATCGATTCAACTGATTGCGAGTCATCAACTCTCGAGAGAGTTCGCAAGGACCTCGATCGCGTTGCTATCATGAAACTCCTGATTCGAGTGCAGGAATCAACCAAAATCTCGCAAATTACGATCGTTTCCTTCAGAAAATTGATGGAGAACCACATGACGAACATATGGGAGAACGAACTTATCGGATTACAAACTTCACGGATGACACACTCGAAACAGAAGATTTCAAGGCTCATGCGCCGTTCTGATGCGGAAATCAATGTTTTGGATACATCTCTGAATGAGTCTCTTGCGCCATACAAGTATCAAGAAACGAAGTCATGCTATCCAGTCTCGAAGCGAAAGAGATGTGTTATCCGAAAATTTCGTCATCCGACAATTTGAATTTCAGCCGAGGTCTTTTTCTGATAAACAAAAAGTTCGCCGCTGAGTTCTTTATGTTTGGCATTTCCGATTCCTTCATTGAATTGAAAAGTTCGAGAACGATGAATCATAGAAAGGCTTCCGAAGGATTGTATTCAAATCTGCGAACATATTTCGCCTCGCTCATTGGACTGATGAAGATCTCGGAATTCTCTGCAGTGGATAATCAGGAAACGGGCCAAACCAGTTGTCTCTTGGAGTCCAGATGAGTTTTGATAACAAATGGAGCAGTATCCATTCCGATTGCTCGAGAGCAGAGATCGACAATGAATCGCGAGGCAGAGTTAGAACAGCAAAAACGTGATCGAGAGAATTCGAGTTTATTTCAGGGGTCAGTTTCGGTGTCTCATGTCACATGAAAGTTCTATGTACTCGCTTGCCATCTTCGTTTTCCGGTTGTCTTCCTTACAGAAGACCCTTCTACTTATAGGTGATCTAGGAAGGTTGATTTCAAAAGTGGTGTCTCACGGGTCGGGTCTCTCGGGGTCTTGACCCCTCAATCAGTACAAACGAAGATCCGAGAAGTTGAAGGCGTCGTCGAATCTCATTTCCAACCAAAAGTTGATCGGTGTCGTTTCGGGTTCGGTTCTGTTTTTTCGTTGACGAGTTCATTTCTACCCGACTTATTTACCTCACGCACCGCACGAAGACAGACGGTGACGGCCGTCGTCATTCGGATTTGTGTGTACAAATATTCCATATTGGTTTGTTTTTTCTGATCTACCATTCGGGACTAACTACCGCGCTTGAAAAATACTTCGCTCGGAGCCCGTCCTCAGAAACCGTTCGATTTCCACGTTCCGATACTTCCAGCCGAGAAAATGGATAGCTCCTGTCAGTTATTTTCCCAAGTATTCGATACTTCCTCCGGGACGGTCTGACACAAACAAGTTTTCGAAGAATGCATAGACCTTTTCATGGCTGTCAGTTAGACCTTACTTAGGCAACAGTCAGTGTCCCAATCGATGGGATGGGCGACTCGTCATGAAATCTGTTCGGAATAGTTGAGAGGGAACTTTCCAACGGAAAGTTCAGAACGTGCGAGCGGAACCTCTCCCATCTTGGACCGGAGTGAAAATTGATCGTCCAAGATAATAGTGCGGGAGATTAGGACGAATTCCGGAGCGACAAACGAACTTGGGCCGTACAAACGCACGAGAAGTCCACTTTGAAGCTCTCGTGGTCTGATTTCGTTCCCAACTAGATTGTATTTCTTCCTTGTTTCACAATAGCGGGCTCTGGAATCTCATTTTATTGCAGAAGAAAACACGAAGAGTCTTCGAACATCAAATTTGTCGAATGAAACTGTTGGCAGAGACGTGAACTCAAAGGGCTGACAACGTTCCGAGTCCGAATTCCTCGGCTGAAAGCCAATTCACAATCGGAAATATTCTATCAACACCAACTTTTCCTCGCTAGATCGATGAGTCAGCATTAAATAATCATTACTCGGTCTGGTCGTAGGCCAGAATGCGGCGAAAGCCAAAAAATGTTTTGCAACTGAGAAGAGCTACACCCGTCTTCCTCGAAACCTCCCACTAACACTCTAACCGTTTCTAACCGAAAATTCACGTAGTGAACGCCTGACGGTGTCATCTTACAGTCTGTCTGTGATGTCGACGACAGGGGATACCACGTCAGCATTGCTGGAAGCAGCCTGGAAACGTGCTAGTCATCGTGATGGCTTTGAAGTCTATAGCTAATCTCGGTCGTTCCATCAAAGGTCAAACCGAACAGAAGAGTCACTTCAAAACGTTTGTCTACAGCCTTGAGATGCAATGGTGGTGGATTCCAGTGGCGTGACAGCGCGCGCGTCCCAGCGAACGGCACGCCTCAAAGTTTTCTGAAGAGACGCCACAACGTATCGAGAGCGACGATACCCACGACCGACGTACGAAACGGCAGAGATCCTCGGTGATAGGCTTTAATGGATACATGATCGGCTGATTTCGTATAAATAAGGAGTTGCGGTAGCCGATGCGCTGCTATCCATGATCGATGGAAGGCCAGTGCAGATGTGAAAACCACGACTTAAGCAGAATACAGCGAAAGGGCCTGAACGATTTTCGGATCTTGTCGAGATCCCTCTTTGAATTCATCCAACGTCAGCTGGTTGTCGTGGTTCTGGAATTGATCGAGAACGAGTTAGACCACTGCACTTTTTCCGTCTGTACCGTTCCACATCACTTATTGAAATATTGATTCGCTTGGGAACGGTTACGAGGGAAACGTCTTTCCATCAGAACAGAGAGAAGAACTGGAGGTCGCAGAGGAATTAGATCACTGACAAGAGGAGAAAAGAAAAGGCGACGAGGAGCCGGAAACGGGGATATTGTTTCTGAACGAGGTGCTCATCTCGGGACGCTCCGGAGCGGCAGCTCGCTCGATGTGAAACAAGTACACGCATCACAATATAGTGGCAAGAACAGTGCGGTCAAGAATGTACAATAGCAGCGCCCGTCACGAAACGTTGAGCAGACCCACGATCTGTCTTGGATTTCACTAAAAAAAATGTGTCTTCAGAAACGACCAAACGCGGCCTCTCCATGAAGCGGCCTTCTGCGTTGCGTTCAGCCTTCACGACAACGCAGTTTTGCGCAAGGATCGCCTGGTCCAGCGGGACATGAGCTCCTAGAGTATGCGAACCCATCGTTCCGCTGCGCGCGTTGCCGCTGCACGGTTGACTCAATGCCGCCGCAGCCGGTGGGCTTTGCGGGTGGGTAGGCGAATGATCTTGCTGGCAGCGATTGGGGAACCGGTTACGCCACGCTTGCGCCAGCTTAGTGGGCGCAGGACTTCGTTGAAGTGAAGACCCGAAAAGACGCAGCGAGAATTCGACTGCAAAAGTTTCGTGCTCGGCTGTTGGTCTGCCGATAACTAAAGTCAAGGTTCGTATTTATATTCATTCATCCGTTCGAGGGTGAATGCTTTATGAAGATCTGTTCCTGGAGAGGTGAGGAGAACACAATTTCCCGGTCCGGAACTCTAATCTCAAGGACCGCCACCTTCCCTATGAATGAAGATGGGGGATATTTTTGGAACTGCTCGTTTCTTGGCAGATTCTCGTTCCGAATTCGCAATTCTACTCCGAGTACATCCGTCCGAAGTAAGCCGCGACATAGTCCAATGAGCTCCGAGAGTCCATTCCAACTTTTGGGAACATGGCAGCTGTCACATGACGACGCCGAATCGGAAGAATCCTGTCAATATCGAGATTGAAGTCGGCCAGCGTTCGGCGAACTGCGAACGGTGCCCAGATTCTTGTCCATTGTCCGCGCGAACACACATAGCATGTGATTATGATTGCAGAACAGTGTTCCCTCATTCTTTGTCACCCTACTCGCAACAGTGTATCGGGGGAGGTTTAGCGTTTGAAATCAATGCAAGAACAACTAACTCAATTCCGAATAGGACACGCAAAAACGCTCGTGTCGGTCGCTGCCGCACCGCCGCTTAGTCTTCTTTTGTTCTGTTTCATTATGAGATGCATCAATCAGCTTTCCCATGTCTATTCCAGGCTCCTACGGCTCGGGCGATGACAGTGAACCGAACGCTGGATTCAATGGTTCCGATGGCCGGACCATCGAGCGTAGTGCCGTTTCAAATGTTTCTCGGAAGTTGCTCGGAACTCTGGAGTCCAAAATGTGTATGACTGCGATGAGCTCTATGATCCAGCTACGTCTATGCGCCTATTGGCAAACGACCCGTTCGTCTCCCTCATAAGCGATGTCGCATTTGACGAAGTCATTACCAAGAGCGACAGGTTTGAACGAATGCGAGGCGAGATATACGTAGACACTCCGAAATGCGTCATTCGAGTCTGACGTCGCATCTTACGAGAGGCATCGGCATGCATATGGAAAGATGTCCGAGAATTCGTTCCTCGCAAATGCCGCGCGAGTCCATAAATGCGAATGAGTCTCCGAGAACGATCGCTTAGATAAGCCATCGCAGGTTATCGACCCAGATCACAGCGTTGTCTCTCGGCTCGAAGTCACCGGCTCGGCCTATCTCAAATCTGTTCCTTGAGTCAAGAGTCGCTCGAACTTTTCTAGTCAATCTCTGAAGTTCCAGAGTACCATCGCATTCAGTTTCGACAGAATCAACCAAACCAGAATCTATCGGAATCCAATCGAAGCTCTGCAAGGACAGACTGGAATATCCGGAACAGAAACTTCATAATCCTACCGAGAAGCAGAGCTAGCCATCGAGCAGACTTGAATCAAAACTATCCCGACTTTGCGAACTGTTTGATCCAGAAAATTTCACTTGACTGAAATCTACAGATTCCGTTCGATAGCAATCGTCCAAACTCCAAACGACTCGAATGCGTTTGAATGGGTCTGAAGACCGATTTACGAGAGAGCTGCGTTCCCTGATCCATTGATTTCGAAGCACAATGAACTCCTGCAGTGCAGGTCGACGGTGGAAATTCTCCTGAGCTCGATACCACGGTCAGGATCACCATTACTCCGGATCGACCCGGGACGATTTCGTCGCTTTGACAAAAGTTTCATGAGGATGTTCGATCTTTGCCTGCCATCCCGCTCAGGGAAATTGTGATTCATCACGTGAATCGATGCATGCCTGAATCGGCGGCAACGACGGAGGAGAGTTCTGAGTATGGAAACGAGGAGCCGCGCGAGTCCATTGAAGTCAAATCGACTCACCTTATCGAGCTGCTCAAAAATCTTGTCGACGCGTTCCCGGGGACTCTCCTCGTCGCTGTTAGCCTGGCTTCCCAGCATCTGGTAGATGGCGTCCACAATGTTGTACATCTCTTCTCGTGTGATGTAGCCATCACTGTCCACGTCGTAGAGCCTGAACGCCCCTGTAAGAGAGAAAAAACAAAGGCTTGCTTGTTACTAACGAATGGCAAACATCCACGTTAGGTGTCTCACAAACGAACAGTTTGGCCGACCGGCAGCGTGGCCGGCCAACGGTGCGAGCACTAACGGCACATCTAAGACAGAGCCGTGAAAAAACAAAGCAAGCTCTGCTTACTGCTTCTTCTATTTGATGCTGGCTCATCGTTATTTTGACCCTGATCTAGTCATGAAACAGTCAAACTTCCACCGAGGATTCGGTTCTGATCAACAGCAGATACCACCGCAGCCCACTCCGAATGTTGATGAATTCGTGAGCCCACATTCAACGACGACGTCATTCTCACCGAGAGTCTCAGTGAGAAATAAGCTTTCCCGAACCGCGGATACTTCCCATAACTCGTGATCTGATACCGAGCTCTTTGAATGAAGGGAAAATTCCGTGCTGTTCGTCACTTCTCGCAAACGACCTGCCAACCTCTGTCGTCGACAGAGCAATCAAACTTTCTCAGACCTCGACATTGCTTCCGTTCTTTTGTTCCCTGGTTTGGATACGCCATCGAAGAAAAACTCTCAGATTTTCAGTTTCAACTGTCCTGTCCGTCCTAGACGCCCGTTTGAAGTTTTTTTTTTCGATCATCTAGCACGCGCTCCAGAACTGAGAGGTCTTCACCCATATTCCGGCCCTTCTCCGTTCTCTTAATTCATCAAAGTCTCCAGATTTCCAGAACATTTATCGAGTGACCTCTGTTTCAAATCGTTGGCGGGAGAGGGGAATCGACCGCGAAAGATTTGTTTGAGATTTTTCCCATGTTGTCAACGGCCATCGTAGCCACGCGACAAGACGGAACAACGGAAGGAAAAGCATAAGGAGAAAAATTGAAAGACTCCAGACTCTGATGTGTCGGGACTTTGTGAACGCCGTTGGCTATTTGACGGTTAAAAATTTGTGTCCTTGAAAATCTCATAAAGCAACCGAAGCCGGATGCTTTTTCCCCTACCAGCAAATGGGCTGCGGCCTAGATTCGCGGGATGATTCCGTCATAGACTCGGCTCTGGCCGTGTGACGACCATAATTTCCAAATTTGAAATTGTGTCTGCGGAAGTCCGCCTCCTCCGACGAGGAGTGCTTCTGCGTGCGTGGATTTCATGAGCCGTGTCGGATGAGGTTTGTGGTCGCGATGAAAACATTCGAGCACATCCATACATACATACACGGCCGCGAACAGGGGGCGTTGAGGTTTGTTGAAAGGAGGTCGGCTCTTGTCCGTCGGCGACCGCGTTGGGGCGGAAGGAAAGCGGTAATGAAAGAGCGGTAGGAACAGAAAAGATTCGGACAAAGTTGTTAATGAGAAGGACTCAATGAGAAACGATCTTGTTTCTGTTTGGTTGGATCCAAACTGCCCGCTGGAGCTCAGGAGCGCCGCGTCGAGGATTATCTGAAACAAGCTTAGTTCGTCTGTTTTACGCCAATCAAGCGTGAAACAGAAGGAACTGTTCCCAACTGTCATCTTCGAATGCGGGTCTGATTTCCCGGGGAGCGTGATGTTTCCCGGTTTCGAAAGAGGAAACACGAAGACACAGCAAACTGAGGGGAGTTTGCGATTTCATCAGAAGGATCAAAGGTATAATTAGTAGCGGTGCATAACAAAATATGCCCACGGTATCTCGTGCTCGACGCGCTGCCCCTGTTTGCCAGGCGTGTTACGAGAGGAGAGCATCGAGAAAAGCTGTGGGAACCTCAATGAGAAGGCGAGGAAATGACATGCGCGCGAAGAGCTGCCAGCGACAGCTTCGGACTAGCGGATAGGCGAATAGGCTATACGACGTCCTCCTAGAAAAATGAATAAAACAGAAGCTTCAGAAGCTACGTCGCGTCGGTCGTAAGGAATTCATTTGCCACTTGACATCCCGAGTCCCGTGTATTGCGTGCAGCAGCAGCAGCAGCAGTACAAATGATGAATGCGTTAGCTTGTCCGGGCTTTTGAATGTCATCAGGACGAGAGCGACACTCGGTAGTACGGCGCCATAGGTCGATACGGACACAGAGCGTGATGTTCGATTTGTAACTCGAACACTCGGAGTTTGTTGAACGCTGAGCCTGGCATCCCGAGAGACTTCGTATAGGGATCACACTATGGCGTGAAATAATAATCCTAGAAGAGAATAGGGAAAGGGAGCGAAGCGCAATAATTCAGGCCGTCGACAAAGAACGGAAACTTTCTGAGTTCAAGAAGAGAAGCTGCGACTACCCCAAAAGCTCCGGACAAATCCGAATTCGAAAGGACAACTGCGAAGTGAATAATACACGGGCGAGAAACATTCCAGATCATGTTGGATCTGTTTCCGAGGCCAAATGAGATAATATAGATCCGAAAGACTAGGGGTCAGAGTCTGACATGCGTCGACGCTTTGGAGTTGAATTATGAACGAACGTCGATACACTAGTTCGGACGATCTTGTTTGTCGCTCTCCTTTCTTTCGGGAAAACTCGAAGGGGGAGACAGCTTATTCGTTCTTCAGAAGAAGCCTTCGGAAACTCGGATTAGAGGTCGACTCCCGAGTGAGCGTTTCCGTGTCTTTTTTCCGAACTTTTTCTACTCCAGGAATATCCGTGTAGACATTGGAAGTTTGCATTTGTCAGGGAACGACCACTAATGGCACCGGAGGCATTGTTGGGCAATTTTGTATAAAGCTCCCGAATATCTAGCAAGTTCCCCGCCGCGAGAAGCGATACATAGCTAAGAAAGGTTGATGTGACTTACAGTCAAGTTTCTCCTCGACGTTTCCTCGGGAAGTGACGGAAAGCGCTCGAATGAACTCCTCGAATTCGATCGCACCGTCCTTGTTCTCGTCGAACACTCGGAAGATGAGCGATGTAAATTTCGACGGATCACCTTTCGGGAAGAAGAGCTTGTAAATTCGAAGGAAACCTTGTTCGGTTAGGTGTCCTGAGGGACAGTCTTTCACGAATCCTTTATGCCACTGGCGGATCTCCTTCTCCGTAACTGCAAGGAAAAAAAAAACCCGTCAGCTCGAGCGTTAACAATTTGTTCTCGTTTCCAACGGGGTTTCAAGCAGTGAGGCATTCGCCGAAGCGGCCGCGGCGGCGTCTGTAACCGAATTTGCGAAGCTTCGTCCTAAGGAAAAGAGAGGAATCAGATTCGCCTTCAGGCTAAATAGGCTCTAATAGCCAGCCCCATTATCCCACAAAAAAACGCATCTCTAGATTTCTTCCCTGACTCTAATTCTCTAATGTATCGGCTGCACCATTCCGCGGTTTTTTTTTTCCTCCAGCAAGCCTGGAATCCAGAATTCTTCTAGGCTTAGAGCTCTGTTCGATTCGCCTAGGGAGCTGTCTACGACGATAAGATGTATGGTGTGCTCATTTGGAGTACCTGAACCGATGAATCCGCACCTGATCCACCACCTCGAGACATTCATGCTTCTACGTTTGCATGGAGGAAGGTGCGCCGGACGCGTGCATCGATTACGGCGCGAGTGATAAAAGGGGAGACAATGCTTTGCAAATAGAGTTCACTTTGAAGAAGTGAGTGGAGAATCGCAGTTTGAAGCTGATGCTCTGATATACTCTTGTCAAAACCTAGAAATCCATTTTTGCCGTTCGAATATACTCTAAATCCAAGACATTTGTTCGCGAACAGAAACGTTCTTGGCCTTGTCGAGAGCTTAGGCTTGTCTAAAAGGGAAATTTTGAGTAAGTGCTTTCGATTGCGTCACTCTTGAGCTGAACTTCACCATAGGATTTGGATAGTTTTGCTGCTCATTAGTTTCAATCTGAATTCTCAGTAGGGCTTCATCTGCGTGAATTTGGCTGAGGAATCACTCCAATCTCATAAATCTCCTCCTGATCCAAAACTGCCCACTCAGCGACCTTTTCATTGTCTGCGAGTCGGAACCGTTTCTGTCGCAACTCAGTCATCAGAATGAAACTTCATCAGGAAGAAAAAGGTAAAAGAGGGCAGAATATCTAGCAATCTTAAAGTCCTAGATCAAGGAGCAGTAATTCACTGCACTTTCGGCCAGATTTCGTCCGCCGGAACCCTCGGAAATCGAGGTATTCTCCATCAAACGACGTTCAACGAAAACAAAAATGAACTTGGCCTACGTTGTTTCGTATTTCCGAGCAACAATAGATATCGATCGCGGACATTAACCTGTGGCGAGACTTGGAGCGCGCTCAAATGTTGATCGAACCGACGATGCATATTTGTGTCGATGGTTGCATAGGTAAATGAGGAAAGCTTATTAATTATATTAACAAGCAGAAAGTATGATTCTCAACGGGATCTGAGGACTGAGAGCAAAATCCGTGACAGAGGGGAGCCTCTCGGCAGCGGACTGCTGCTTTGTAAGATATTCATTACGAACGGCCATGCCCTTTCAGGTGTTAACGAAACTCTTACGTTTCGGTTGGCCGTCTCTTCTTCACTTGTGTACATTCCTGAGGACGTAGAGTGGTCGTTAATAATGCACAGGACATCTCTCCTTGTTTCGAACCATCTCCTTCCGAGGAAGCTACCCAATTTCGAAGGAGATGTGTCACGTAGCTGCTACCAATGTGGTGTACTTAGTACTTGGTGGTTTCGTCGGTCTGCGTCTTTTCCACTTTTTACTCGACACACGTGTCTCTTGAGCAATCACTCGTCTCGAGCTGATCGAATCGATTTTGAACACGATTGCTCCGACCACTTTTGAAAATGATTTTCTTCATCTGAAACCCAACCCTTTCTGAAGCTGGTGTACAGAAATCTCTGAAGTCAACGAATGTGTTCGGTGATCACGAGAATCCGGTCTCTTCTATTCGTCGTCTGAAGCGTCTTGTATACATGCACACATATTTCAGATATCTCGATTATTCAACGGCAAACAGTCTTCTCGAGTGAGTGACTCGAAACTCATCTGTTAGCGACAAAGATCCACCAATTTGGAAGCGGTCGATTTGGAATCGATCCTTGGCTTCGCTCACAAAAGCTCGCTGGTTGAGGTTTATTGCTGGACTCTGTCGGACGTGCACCAAGCATTCCTCACGGCCGAGTGTCGAGAACGGGGAACCCGTCAACCTGATAGCAAAAACAACTTTTCGTTCCTATCAGACAGGTCTTCTTGAAGGCCACCTTCAGGAACTAGATGCGAGGAATTGACGTCGGGCCTTGTCTAAAAACGGAAACATCGATCGACCACGGAAGATCTGAGGATTGATCTAGCGGCAATCGTCCTTCGTTGCTTACTAGAACAGATACTCAATGATTCCACGGCAGGGCAGTGATATGACGCGGGAAGGTTATCCGAAAGGAAATTTTTGAGGACAGGTCAGCGAAACAGGGAACTACTGAGGGGACGCTCGTTTAAGGATTGTGCGCAAATGTACTTTCTGTGTCAAGACCGAATTTCTGAGCAATTACCGTTGCTGAGAACGTGTTGGCAACCGTACACCCGCTTCGAGGTGCATTTGGTGATGGCGTCACGTCATCTGCCTGCTGCAAAATCCCTCCAGCGGCAGACTTTCAGCATGGGTATCACACGGAGTAGCTCGAATCGCATCACAAGTTTGTACGCATAGCACTCAAACTCACGTGGGGGTCTCGTCGAAAAGCGATTCAGCCATTTGACTTCTACGATCAGCTCCTTCCCCGCGCCCCAAAATGGGAAGATTTAATTTAACAGCTTATGGCGTCTCCGTAACCATCGGCACTGAATTTTCCATAACTTCCATAACGGTTCGGGAAACAAATGTTCCACTCGTCTCATCTCAATGTTCGGACTTTATTTACTGTACAACGAATAAACGGAATTCACAAAAAACACTACTCCTTGTTCTTCGACGCTTGGTACTCTTCGATTCGTTGAGTGAGACTCTTGCCTTTCAAGAGCACAGCTTCCCGGTCGAGATCTTCCTCATAAGAGCTGTGCACACATTTCTTGCCGGTGATCGGGTCGATGATGTTCCCTGATATCCAGATGAGCTTCTTAACTCTGTGCTCAATTGTGAGACTGTGCCTCTCAGGTAACTTCTCTATAAGTACCCAATCTCCAGGTTTTGTTTCGAGTTTTTCGTCAAGCGCTTCGTAGTTGGTTCGTTCTTTAAAATGGCAAGTCAAAAACTTGTCCAGAACAAAGCGAGTCACCTGCACGTTGATCATGGACATCTTTGGGGCCGTCAGCACTTTGGCCAGGAGTATGGGGGCTGACATTTCGTCCAAGCAGAGTACGACCCGGTTCGATCGGAAAACTCAGGAATCCACCGTTCACCGGCTCGAGCTCGGAGAACTTCGAAAACGCACGGGAGGTACTCGCGCACACTGCGCGGCCATCTTGGTTTGGATGGATACGAATGGCGGGCGGTCGGTTGGTCGGTCGGTCGAACGGCTCTCGCTCACTCACCAAGACTGTCACCGAGAACGCTACTGCGGATAGAGCAGCATTTGGCCGCTTCGTGACGCAAGGCTCGCCGAGTTAACTGTGGGTATCGATTCCGATCGATGGTGGAAAAGCCGACAGATTTGACGTCAGTAATAAATGTACATCAGAATATCACCCGAAATGCTGTCTGAAGTAGAAAAAAGAACAGAACTGCAAAGACAGGTTAGCGAAAATTTAAGAGCG
Organism: Neoseiulus cucumeris; assembly: GCA_021527715.1. Classification (NCBI taxonomy): domain Eukaryota; kingdom Metazoa; phylum Arthropoda; class Arachnida; order Mesostigmata; family Phytoseiidae; genus Neoseiulus; species Neoseiulus cucumeris. The sequence continues at coordinate 229,681 of JAJSRV010000081.1, read as the reverse complement.
AGCCTCTGAATGAACGAATCCGGGAGTGTCGTCCTCATTGAGCGGCAAAACAGTTTCAAACAGCCTCTACATTCGCTCTCCAAACTAGCTTCTTCTTTCCCCGCAAACTCTATCTTTCCTTTCTCGGTCGGTGATAAATGACGACAGGTCGTTTTCGAGGAAATTTATTAGTTCCGAAAGCATTATTTTTTCTCTACCGTAACGATTTCGGTAGCAAAAGATTGACACGTTTTGCTCCTTCTGCTTCCTTGTGTTGCCTTCTTCTCCTGAAAGGGAGCGTTGGTCCGTGACTGCTTTGGAACGCCCGACAACGCCCGCCGTTACCGACGATGACGCTACGGAAGTGGAAGCAGAGAAAACGGCGTCGAAAATCGCGGCAAAGAGAGTACACACATAAACTGTCAGAGAAACCTGCGGGATAACCGCTCTGTGTGACTTCAAACTTGTGTAGTCTCATTGAATATGCGTTTGAAAAAGCAAAGCGGAGAGAACCACCGGCGCGAAATAAAAAGGACCCCTCGGACCGAAGAGAACAGCGGCAGTGTGCTCAATCGGCACCGTTAGGGAACCCAGTGGTCGGACGACCGATCCGCGAACAGAGTTCCCTCTCTGGAGTTCGCGTTTCAATATCCTCTTAAGGTTGACACTTTGTTGGTGAGGAGCTGTTGCCTTCCATGTCCTGGAAACGACAATGATCCCCAAGGACGATACGCCCGCAACTCAAATCGCGTTATCCTCCTGAAATTCTCGCTGACGCGTGACATCGAAACTCTGTCAACGAGCTTCACGTGCAGGAGCCGCTCGGGTTCTGTCCTCGAATCGGTGATCGCTTGCTCCAAAATGACTTCGCGATATTGATTCAATATAGAATTGCTGTCAGTCTGGGATTCCAATTCTCGGGCTGGACGCACAACCTGAGCCTTTCTTCTCGCTTCAAGATGGTCTTTGGGTTGATGAAGATCGATTCAAGCTTCTCGACAAATATGTTTCTTCGGCGTTCGCGATCGCCAGAGTGAGGGCATGGGACGAGCCTCTGTGTAGGTGGGTTGTTAGGCCAAGCGGAAACAACAAGAGAAAATCACAGTGGAGACAAGTAGGGGAGCGAGCAATTTCCTTTTTCGATTTACCCTCGGTTTGACAACATTGTTCGAGACGCTGAAGATGCGATGCGAGCCAATTCGTTCCCCGATCGGATCTCCTGGGTAGAGCTTGAGTGTTCGGCTTGGAAGCGGACCAACCGGGAGATTGAGCGCGCGTGAGAACCATTTTCTAAATGCGTGTCCATGCTCTCAGACCGTAGCTGGACATTGAGCGAGTCGGAATGCGGTTGGCCTGTTTCGCGTTCTTAATCGTTCCGACGCAGCTTTCATCAGTTTCCGAATCACCGTCGTGTCAGTCGTCGCAATCTGCAATGCATTCCGACCCTCTTTCCATACCTCGAACCTGGCGCAACCGATTCCCATCATCGAAATTATCAGAACTTCAAGAAATGTTCGGTTGAGACCGATACGGTGGCACGAGTACGAGCCATCCAACATTGATGTTTTGAGATCGTTTCTCGCATTCAAACACGAAAATCGAGTTTGAGTATAACCAACGAGAAGAGGAGAAAATTCTGTAGCTGGTAAGAGAGAATCCATGTAAGAAACGGAGTTTCGTCCATCTCGTCGTTGATCCCCTCGTGCGCTTCTTGTTTGAGGAATAGATAGTGGATTCTGTCCAGATAGTGTCCGACACCGAGTTTCGTTCGGAAATACTTCCGTGGACTTGAAGGACGTATGCATCGTAAAACGTTGCATATCTTGTGCGCGAGCCATTTCCATTCATCATTCAGCTGCTGCGAGCGCAGAGAGAACGCGGTGCGCGTCGTGTCTGGAAACTTATTTGTTGTCTCCGCATGGTCGCTTTCGTACAAGATGTAAGATTACGGCAATTAAACACATCATGGACATCCCCGACTGGACTTCGTTCCGCTTTCTTCATTCATTTCGATGCGGACCGGCCCGTGTCATTTCGTTTTCATCAAGAGAAGTGAACACCAGGCTGTTTGAGAAATGAGGGAATCGAAATGAGCCCCAATTCGCAGGAAGCTACTCATCTCTGCCCACGGGTTGACTTACTCGAGGATGAGCGCAGTCAGCATCCCGTTATTAGCGAAGCACAATGTTTGGTCGCCTGGAGGGCCTGCCTGGTTTCGAAATATTCGCTGGAACTCAACTCAAACATCAACGCTCTCCTCTCAAACTCGTTTCCGGAAGTTTCTCTGGAAGTTCCAACACCCGCAAAGTGCTCAATGAAACGATTTCGATTTTGAAACTGATCTGATGAAACAGTTCGTTTCTTGTCGAGAACGCCGACTTGCGATGTGCGAATATGTGCGGTCCATCGACGAGGTGAAGAGTCTGAACGTGATGAAAATACGGCTCGAGAGTTTAATCAGTGACTCGGATTTCGCCGACGCCTACGATCGAGACGAAAAGAGCGCCATCGGAATTGAAACCTTATCAAATGAACGCTTTTCCCAATTTGCTGACGCAACGAAGTTCACGGCTCCGAGGCAGCGGAATGACGCGGGTAATTCGAGCCCCGGCAAAAGCAGAAATGAACATCCCACGCTGTTTGCACGCAGTTGGATCTCGGGAAAAGATCCTGATCCGAGGTCTAATTTCAGAGGTTCTCTTCGGGAACATCGGTTAGGTCAGACTCTGCCTCCCCGCGGTAAGCTTCCCGAGAGGATTTTCGATCGATTTGTTTCCCAGTCTTCGGACAGAAACTCCAAATTACGGTTCTCGTCCGATCCGATCTCGTCGGAAATCCGGTTCCCGCTCCATCCCATGAGTGTAAACCGCACATTTGGCCTGATCTCCCACCGTACCGCCCGAGGATTTACGACTGAGTGGCTTAAGCTCGGAATGACTTCAAGGTAGGTAATTTGAAATTTCCTCCCAAGCGAGAGATTATTTTGGAGAAACTGCACCGAATTAAGAAACAATTCGTCCGCTTCTAACCGCCGCTGCTGCTTGCGACTTGTTATAATCCGCTACTCTTGAGGGACTCTTCCTCTCTGCAAGAGGAGTTTAAGCAATCTCAAAGGCCGCCTACCCAAACTTTCATCTGTCCCCGCGCAAGTGGGAGGGAAAAAAGCCAGCGCGAAAGAAAATGAGAAAAAGACAGGAGCTTCCTCATAGTGTTGCTCCATCGAGACCTTCTTGCCTTAGTCCATGGAAATCGCCGGCGCCGCTTCACCGTGACTCTCCGAACGGTTGCGCATTCAATTGTCCGAACTCCGCAGTAACTTTTACGAGTCACCATAACTGTGCTCTGCTTCCAAAGCGGTCTCCTCTGTTTTCAATTTTGAATCTGTGCTCTCGGGAATCGTGTTGAGTCCGTTCCGCTGAGCAGCGAGGTTGATTACATTCGACGGTAGGCAAACAGAGGTTTACCTAGGGGAATGCGCCCGCAGTGGCGTGAGGCGGAGCGTCATTGTTGACGTCACTGAGCACCGCAGAGGGCCAATCATCTTCTCCGTGGCAATTAGCTCATTTTCATAAATTCTCAGGGTTTTGGTTTTTACCGCCCGCTCTGTCTGCAAACGACGTGAGTCCACAGAGGAATCGTCGTCGTCCGTGGATCAAAAAACTTGAATGCTGCTGCGCCGGAGACGTTCAAATTGAGTGCTCCAGTGGTTTGGAGTGGCGTGGCGTAGATGAGCTCTGGGCGATCGCGCGGCGCCGTCATCGAGGAAAAGTGAGAATCACCAGTTTGCGATTAGGCTTGCCATGCCGAGAAGATTCACAACAGAATGCTGCCATCATTCGAATATGACACCAGGGTAGAAGGACGCCGAGGCTTTCACGTTCCCTTTAATGCTGCTGCAGCTGTTGTTGCAAGCTGCGTGCGTGGCCGAACACTGTTGCTTCGCATCCGTTGTCACTGTTGCTCCATTTAGTGCAGACCTAGTCAGCAGAAGCATTATTCTCGTTTTGGCGGCAACCTGTTAGCCGTGTTCATGGATGTTCCACACGAACGACGGTATGCTCGTCGTGGATCACATCGATACAAGAGAAATTTAGGAACTCTCATCATAGAACGGAGCCTTCAAGACTACTTTTCACCCCTGATTTCCGATTTGAAGAGTACTTTTCTCTAAGAAGGATTCCTTTGGCTACGCTGGTTCGTGTTTTCTGGGATGAGTCTTCTCGATCGACGAGTAGATGAAACTCAGTTCGGGGACGGAGAATCAATTAGTTTCCGGAAAGTCGATCCAATGGAATCTCTCTCCGCAAGCTTTCAAGTTGAGTGGGCCCCGGAAAAGCTCTGGGTATGAGTCCGTTTGTCACCCGCAGCTAACAGGTCCGAGTCTACTGTCACCTTCCGCACTTACTTAGTCATTCAGCACTAGCGGTGCCATCGGTCACCAAGTTCGGTTCAGGCAGCTCCCTGTGCAGGAATCAGTTTGTTATTTCTTTCCAGATCGTGACACGCAAGAACTCCACCTGCCATCTCCCACTCCTTCGCCGCCTCTATCCCCGCTGATAAATAGATTTCAACATTCTTAGTTCACTTTCTCGGTCGTCCCGCCGCCGCCTCCGCTTCTGGCTTTGTGGCCGTTGTTTCCAAAGATTTCGACATTCCTGGTGAGAGAAACAAATGGAGGGGCTTTTCTCCTACGTGTTCTTTCCCATGGGGGGATTCAGTGCGAAACAGAGTGCAGATTCTGATATTTCAGGTTTTCACTCAGACTGCTCGCCAAAAGCGAAGATTTCTCAGAATTTAAGCTGCACGACATTCGTCGCGCTGACAAAATCAACATAAATTACACCTCTTTCTCAGGATTTTAAAAGAATCTCTAGTACCTCAGTGGGCTTTTTGTGAAAGTTCTGGGAGAATCCAGAATCATGAGAGAACGAATTCCAGAGCAAGAATGGATCGAAGTCGGTCGGAGGGACGGGAGGGAGCTCTTACGGTCGAGCCTTTTCAGATGAAGAATGTTTTTGATTCGTCGTATATGCCGTTGATTTACACAAACGACGGACCTCAGCGACGGTCTCTTATCCGAGTCGATTGTGCGAGAAATGGAGTTTCTGTGACGCCATCCGTACACGGACTGGCTTCGAGAAAGCAAACGATGAAATTGATAAAATACAGTTGATTCATCTGGATTATCCAATATGGTGGCCCCGTGGAACAGATCGTTAACGGAGTCGGAATGATTTGAAAGTTTGCTGAGGCATCATTATGGCGATGAATAATGTTAATTTAAAGCAAGACGGGTGAAATTTAGGAAGTCAAAACACAACACGTTGTTGGTGTGTGAGTGTTACACATTCACCTTCACTCATAGCATATCACTTCCCCTTACGTTTGGCACACCTTTTCTCGCTCTTGAAAATATTTTGTTCAATCAAGCTCTTCCGTACTTTCTGAAATGTCGGCTCAAATACTGAAAGAAGTATTCCAAGGAGCAGTCATAGGTAGAGCTTAGAAGCTTAGGCAAAGTTAGCAATCACAGGCAAAATAGGTACTTAGAGGCAGTTTTGGCTTCTTTTGTTCGCCTATGATTGCTTAAACTTCTTAGCTCTGGTGATAGGTTCTCGAATACTTGAATATCCCGAGTGGTTTTATAGGTGGTCTGACAATAGAATACACGAGCCTGTCTGCGCTCGATGGTTGCAACTTGCATTGAGACAGTTCGTTGACCTCTAAGCCCGGCCTGTTTCTGACGCGTAGCAGAAACTACGGAATGCGTGCAGAAGAAATGAGAAATCCGATGCTCACATTTCGGGGGTTTCGGCCTTGTTTTCCCTAAAATCTGAGTTCCCCATCTCAATGAATATCTGTAGCAGTCGAGTGCAGACGCGACGTAGAATCTCTTTACTTCGCTTCCATTTCTCAATTATTCTGGTTGCTGGAAAAGCCAAACGGGCTCGTAGGCCGCAACTCCCTACCCGTTGTCAGATAGTTGCACTCGGAGTCATCAACTCTGTCGCATCGTCGGCTAGTTGCGGCGCCGGCGGTGGATCGTTCAACAACAACGGCAGCGTCCCATTGCCTGGAGCTTCGGTTAGTAACTGAGTGGTACGACGGTCTCTGAAGGACGCTTTCGGCGACCGCGTAATGATTGTTGAAAAATTTTCGGCAACATTTTTTCTGCATCTCAGAACGTGGGAAGCGTGTTAAAATGAACATTCAGTCACTTCAACGTTCCACAATCTTGCAGTCGTTGCAGTCGATCGAAATTCTCGAAATATGCTCAACACCTCCTTCGATTTGTGCAAAATAGTTCAAGTGGCCAATTCCCCAGTTTGATTCTGCCCGTGGGATCACTCGAGGAACGGAGAAGAATTTCCCCCAAATCGGAGGATCCCCCACGAAAGTCATTCGCCAAGTCGCGAAGAACAATGATTGATACCAACTTCTCCTGTTTCATGACACACTGTTGGTTTGGACAACCGCTATTCCGTAAACGTGGACGATTTCGTTTGGTTGCGAGGTAGCTGACCTTCCTCGAGAATATTCGTCAACAAGTATCACATTGAAGCATCGAAATCGCTCGCTAAGTATTTTGAGCTCCTCGGAGATGACGGACGAGCGATCGACATCAACTCCTTCCGCTCAAGGTTTCTGAAAGTTTGCGCTCCGATATCAACGCTCCTCGATCGAAACTTCACTCAAAGATTTCGCTTCCAGTGACGAGATGGCCGTTCTCTTTCAAAATGTGCGCGTTTGTGGGACGCTGGACTCGAGTAGCGAGAAATTTCGATCGGGAGTTTTGAGCTGCGTGAAATAAACCAACTATATTCGCACTCTTCTCTCGTGAGGTGATCGTTCCTTCGTGAGAGATTCTGTTGTAGGTTCCCTCTTCGAGAACCCGAATTTCGCAGTCTCTCGTCGGAGGCTGAAGATCATACGGGATTGTTATCCATTGGACGCAAAAAGAAGTTCCAATACGGCATCGTCAACAAAGGCGAAAGACAGGTAATATAAGAAGCTGAATCCCGCCATCTGCTGCCGACTCGGAGGTTGAGAAGACCTGACATTCGATTCGATATCCCTCTCGACACCCAGTCATTGTTCCAAATTGTCGTTCTTGAATTCTTCCGTGTATGGGTTCTCGACTGGTATTGTGCCTTCGATGCCTCAAGCACGAACGAATCGTTTGAGTCGTCGAACGAGTCCAATCGTGATGGAAAACATCGCATTCAAGATATCCATGGCTCTGGAAATGTTTTTGAAAGATGAACGCCGTGGAGTTTGGGAAGCTTGTAGTTTTGATAGATGATGTGAATCGGAGGAGCCGGCGACAGGAAGCTAGGCGGATTGAGGAGCCGCTGACAACGGGGCCTGATGAACCTTCGGATTGGGACGACCATCGAGCTATAGAATCGTCCGTCGCTTTTATAACGCTCCTCAACGACTAGATTCACTTGTCGCAATTGGGTTTCCGCAAGCGACAACCACAGGCGTGACTGTCGAGTTTAGTTGTTATGTCTCATATTATGGCTCCGCTGTGAGTGCACTAAGTGCTCCGCGCCGGCCCCGCTAATCCGGCGCGGCGGTCAGCCACCAAGCGGCCAATCGAGATAGATGGAAAGACGTATGAATGACCGGTCATAAATGAATTATCGGCCGAAGCGATGAGTATCCTTCCTTCCTCGTCCTTGTCGCCTGAACGTTTTGCGACTGGGACGACAAGGGTTTCTAGCTCTGTTCCATGCTGCTTCGATCGATTTCTGGGAAAAGGGCTCGGTTTCGGCTGCGCGCGTGAGAATGTTGCCTCCTGTACCGGTGGAACGCGGAAACCGCTTCCACGTTTGACGTGGGCGCACATTCCCTGAAGGAGGCGCTTCCATCTCGTGATTTCAAAGCTCCTTGCATGCTGCGATCGAATCTCTATCTTGGCCTTGTCAGATGATAATTGCCAAGCGATCGATATCGAATCGGTTCGCAGCCCCAGGCGAGCGATTTCTGTACAGCGCTGATAGAGAGACGAACGGAAAAACTTATCATTGGCGTGACCGCTTCGCACCGATTCGTCTACGTCTACGTGATCGTTCGCTTCTCCTATTCTGCCTAATTCTTGTTTTGTTGTTGCTTCCCTCCTTGTCATTCAATCTTCGGGTAACAACTTCTAATGCCAGTTGTTGATGTTGTAGCCGTGATGGTGTCGGGCGAAGCATCTGGTGGTCGCTGCCAACCTTTCCAGTGCCTGTAACCTCCGCTGGTCGCGTGACCATCTTCGGAATTCCGCCCTCGAAAGTTCGAATTTGAGCGTGATAACGCCCTGTTGCACACTCATCTCCAGTTCTCTCCATAGTTGGCTCGAGTTTCACAACAAACACTAGAATACAGCTGCCATCGAAGTTTACTTCGCCCACCGCGGTGCCACAAATTGCTGGAGTTCGAATCCCTCTTCTACGCGGAGCTTCGAGTCGCAGCTCGCAGCCCACCCATCAGCCAACCAACCTGCGAGCGGTTCATGGCGCACCTGTCGCTTTTTGCGAGTGTCATTCTAAATCGGGAAAAATTTCCCAAACACCGAATTCAGCTCACAGCTGTTTGAACGCGCGCTACCACGACTGCTTCCGGCGTAGTCGTCGTCGACAACGACGCCGATATTCATTACGATCAGTCGAAGGAACGCCTCCTTCCGTGAGGTCTCCCTGCTAGCGCCCGGTGACAGCGGCGATAGGCAAACGTTGACACCCGTTGAGGCGAGGTAGCTGAGTCAACAAAGCTCCTCTTTTCATAAGCATTGATTATGGTCTCTCCTCTGGGCCTCAGCTTGATAGAACGCGGAATTCGATTAAAAGCTCTGCTGAGTCCCTCAGGTCACTTGCGCACAGTCCGTCGTGGGAACAAGGATTCAGAGTAAAACGATAGCACCGAGAGACTGCCGCTTTGCTCTCTTTTCCTGAAGACGAGCCTCCATCGCAAACGATTGAGTGGAGCGGTGTCTGTTCTGTGAGCGCGAACTCTTAAACCGGGAGATCCCTGTCTGGCTGTGAGATGTGTTTGTTACGACGCGACCACGATCGCTCGTATCCGGGAGGCAGCGACACCTGTCTGGCTCAGTTTCCGCCGTCCGAAGGATTGTTTCTCTGCTATCCTGAGGAGGTTCCCTAGTCACCACAAGCCGCCAACAGTCTGCATTAGCTATGCTGGTTCAGCATGCTGAAAGGTTTTCAATGTTGCAGGATTTCCAAGTGACGCATAACGTGTAGTTCCACGGCAGTAGATTTGGCAGTGATCCACTCTTCCGTCGTTTCAGGTGTCTCGGTGTGTTCTGGTCAGGGAGGCAGGTAACAAGACTCGCTGGTTGGCAGCGGTAGATCTGACTTGTACACATCAGGATTTTGGCTGCGAGACGTTAGCGAAGGACGTCAGGGAGTCTAGCTTTCGTTGAAAACGGACAAACTTCGTCGGCTCAGTGGATGAGATGTAGATGGAAACACGGACACAGAACGTATAACAATGTAAAGTAATCAAGGGCCAGATATGACCGACGGAGTTTCCCAGATGGCGAAAGTTTCGGAAGATAGCGCGGTACGAACGAACGCCGCTCAGCACTGTTCTCCTCGTTTCCTCCTGAATTGTTGAAAGTTCCAATTCCCCCTACCGGTATCGGAGTCGTGGCTTGAGTATTTCTATTTGGAGGAGCAAGTCGTGTAGGAGGAGGCAATGAGCTACGCTGAGCGGATGCGACGTCAGCAGCTTTGCCGATACGACGGCTCGGTTTGACGCTGAATCTTGAAATCGTGAAGAGCAATCAGATACTGAGTGAGGCCTCTAAACCGACCCAACATGGCTCGCCGTTTGTTCCAGAAGAGTATGGGAGGCATAAAATAGCCGCTCCTCGGAGGTGTCGCGGAGAACGAAAGAGGAAATCCTCAGCTCCTTATCCTGGGTTGACCCTGGACCTCGTCGGTCGGCCCTTGAGAGAGAACAATGGTTCGTTGAACTCGAGCATTGTCGCTTTCGCCTCACCGCATCGTGTGGAATTCAAATTACGATTCCCTGATTGATCTGCGTAATTCACGCAGAGCGGACGACCGACGTGGATTATCTGCGACGCCCGGAGTGTGTCCATTCCGACTGAAATCAATCGTTTTGGCAACGATTCCGCGTCCCGAAACGGAGCTTCCCCGATCGGCTCGAGTTTCGCTCATGAATGGTCCCGCGGATGAATCGGAAGGAGAAGGAAACAGTTCACAGAATTGTGGCCGATTCAGACATCAAAACAGCTTCTCGGAATGTTTGCTTTGTTGAGGGAATTCCGCCGAGTCCGAGGTGCTTACTCCTAACTCGGCGAACATCCGTCAGAGTTAGAGTCATTGTGGTTCTCTGTGGCCTAATGAGACTTTTGTCTTACCTACCTCCCTATTCACCCGACTGCGAGCTCGCTTCCTCAACTTGTGGACTTGGTTGTGTTTTTCCACCTACCACCGAGTCGGCAGCCATAGTAAATGAGATAGTCGCAGAAGTGAGGTGTCAGGAGAAGAAAAACCGAATCGGTTCGGGATGAACTGGGGCTTGCTCGAAAAGCAAGTTCTCTGTAGGACTACCGTGGCCGGACGGTGGAGCGGGATTCCACAAACGATTGGACTGCCCAACTGGACGACGGCTGGAATTAGGTTTTTTCCCGTTCGTAAACTCCGGCCAGGTTTTTCTCGTTCAATAGAAGTCTGTTGTCGAGCCGTGGTGCGGACTCTTTCACGATCGCGATGCTTTAACCCCTTACAGCCTTGTGTTTCTCGTTGTTTCGGAGTTTATGTCGCTTCTTTTCCCGCCGTTTCGGCAAAGAAATCCCAGACGGGAGACCACATCTTCAAGCTGGGAATCTCCGGGGCGTGCGCAGCTCTTTTTTCCGTGGACTTGGCTGCGCCGCACCGCTCGTGGGCTCGGGATCTCGTTGAATGTCTTTAAAACAGCTGGAATAGTGAGATTCGACGTTTGTCTTTGGAGAATCCGGAGAAAAAAAACAGCAGAATGAGCGGACGAAGAATTCCGCCGAAAAGGATTGTCACGCGCTCATGATTCCACCACGTTGTGCCTGAAGCTTCACCTGCAGCAACAAATCCACACTGTATGTAGGGCGAGAGTTTGGAGCAGCATGAATTTCGTTCGAGAGTTCTGCTTTGTTGGACACGAACGGAATGCAGTTCAGCATCAAACGGAAGATCTGCATGTCGCTGCGAGGGAATCATTTCGTGCTCTGCTGGGCGGATGACGGCTGGTCGGCGCGAATCTCTCTTCCAAAATCGATCAAAGCGATTCAAGTTCCGAATTTTGGAAATTCAATCTACGCGACGATATGCTGTGAATGATGCGGGAACTCTCGCCTGTTACATTCGGCTCGAATATGAGTTCGAGGAGAGCCAAACTTTGGTTCGTTTGACGGTTCCCTCAAATGCAAGACTCAAAAGTCTAGGAACCGTGGTCTTGAAGGCCAACGATCGATCCTGACATCCTCAGTCCTCTGAGTTGATTCGAAATCTAGACAAAATTAACTCTGTGGCAAAGAAACATAATTTCAACGACGAAATTCCGAGAATGACATCATAGACCTACGATGAAGCAACCGCAATTTTTGATAACCGTGGTTTACACTGAACCGCGAACCCTAAAACACGCTTTCGAGAACAAACTCAGTATGACACAATATAACCAAGGTATCCATCTGAAGAAATTGAAGGCTCATATACAGACGTCACTCGTCTTTTTCTTTCAAAAGTATTCCTCCTGATGTGCTTGTAGGAGAGAACTCAATACGCTCAAGAACCCTGTTTCTCATATTTTGGGGAATGTGTCCTACTCGTCCAAAGGTCTCAAAAATGCTCTACTGCTTAAAGGGGGGGGGGGTGGGTCTTATAATCTTTTAACAGAGACCTGTTCGAGATGTTTGTGAAAATTGTGAGATCTGATCTGGCATAAGAGCAGATCTCAAAGTCATTTTAATCTCCGAAGTGCGGATTGATTTACAATGACGACTGGAGCCGTCTCAGTCTTCCACAACCAGCTCGACTATCTCCGGGAAATCTTAAATTATTTCCAAGTCACGCGGCGTTCGTAGGGAGGAGTCATGAGGTTTGGAACACAAACCGACCGACCGAAGTCAGCGGCACTTCACTGAATGTTGAATGAGTTGAGTTTCAGAGTAAGGCGAGAATGTCAAAAATTCCAAATGCGTCCATACTCTGCAGGTGTATCGCGTCGAGCTACCTGGTATGCGGCACATGTGCCTCCTACACTCGAATGAATGTTTTCAAAAAGGTCGTCTATTTTCGACCGCGTTCGAGCACTGCTCCCTGTGCCGCTTTATCTGCCGCATCGTTTATGATGTTTTCCAGTCGCTAAGCGCGTGCATTAGTGAACGTATCCCATGCCGTTCCGGGCGAAAAAAAAAACGAGAAGATCGTGTGGCTTCATGCGGTTGGGAACCGCAAAAATCGTGCGCTTCTTGCGTTTCAAGGATCGCGGTTCGCAACCGCTGCAGAAGCTACCCACGATCAATGGCGGAACCGGTTCCAAGGCAGACTACCTGTCGCCAGCCTTCGGAGGGAAAATTCGCCACGCGGTCGGCCAAGCAGTAATATATGCAGATCGGAAGCTCCTCAGAGTGGGCGGGGAATTTTTTTCTCTCGCAATTTGTGTCGTTGGAGTTGGCTCCCACTCAAACTCGTTCGCAAAACACCAAGTGAGTGTTCTCAGTGACCGTGTGGAAGTACCACACTGAGGACGCCAACGAGCGATCAGTCGCCGATCCGGACGCGGATATATCCGTCAACATGGACGACCCAGGAGAACTATAGCTCGTTCATGTTGTTCGTCTGAATAAATAAAAGGCGACCTCTGAATCCCGAGTCACAAAACAGGGCCAAAGATTCCGCGAGATAAGATACGGCGCCTTTGGGATCACAGGACTATGGTTTACGGCTCACAATATTCTAATGGAGTGGAATTGCGTTTTGAAAAGAGCCGCGATCGAGGCGAGATTCCGTCATCCTGTGAGATTAGGGAGCATTGCTTCGAGCACTCTTTCCATATTGTAACGAAAAACACGAGCATATGACAAAGTTACTCGAAGCAATGATTTCGCGGGCGTCCTGAATAGTTTCGAATACTTTGCTCGTCAGTCGAGGGAGAGACCAGATTTGTCAAAACTTGATTTTGCTGATGCTAGTGATGAGAGATCAAAGCTCAATATCGAGGCAACTCGAATTGACTTTCACTTCGAGATCATCTGCTGCAGTTCACAGCTTCCTCCTGGCTTCAGACTTCCAAGAGCTTTTCGGGAGTCGTTATGCTTTCTTCGCGGAGCAAAAGTCCTGAATCTGCCCGAGTCCTGAGTTCTTGTCCTGTTGGTATGCGAAATCTTGGAACCATCGAGTCTAAAAACCAACTAACTCAACATGTTGCCTCCATTTCAACGCCCGGCTCCGTTCCAAAAACGTTTGCACTTGCTGTTCTAGTTCCAGCTGCTTCTCGTTGTTGCTAGCTTTGACTAAATGAACAGTCACTTCAAGGCACAAGACGCAAGCTTGGCTCCTGTCTCGGGATTCAACAGAAGCCCGAATTTTTTGTGAGTGGCGACAACTCTTGGGGTCCGCCTCCAGGGCTGAGTTTTCTTGCGACGAAGACGCAGACGGAATCCAGGTGGTCGAACGATCAGCTGTGCTGTTCTCAAGTTCACACCCATTCCGTAAGCTCATTACGATCTCAATCACTTATTCAGTCGTGCTCTTCTTCCCATATAAAGAGTCACTCGTTCCGCCAGAGACACAAGCACGCACAAGTAGCGATAGCAAAGACGACCGTTGGTTTGCTCAGGGCACACTTAATTCACGTGACTCGTCCATTAGGCTCGAGAAATAGTAGCGCCATAGCGGGCTAAGGTGGGAGAGAGCAGTTGTGACTCTTGGTCGCTGGGTTTGTTGGCCGCATGGCCCACCAGCCGCTTGAGCGACCGCTGAAGGACCCTCGTCCCTCGTTGTCATCCTATTTCGTCTCCGTTCGTCTTCGGCCGGGTCCTCAGAAGGTTTTTGTCCCCCGCTTAATTTCCGCCCAACGTCGAGTCATTTTCGCGGTCGCTTCTCCGGCGGAAAATTATGTCTCCTCGACTGAATAACAAACTGACTCTCTGACTGACCAACTCACTGAGTGAGTGAGTGAGTCGTCCACCGTTTTCCGGTCCATGACGGGACGTGACACTCGTCCCGAGCAAGGGATCAGCTCGGAAGAAAAGTCAAAAAATTGAGGGGGACCTTCTACATAAATTGTTTGAGGTCACCCTCTATCGTCGACTTGGCACTCTTCTCATGACTGGATTCGTCATATGTCACTATGTACCGCTGCGGGCGTTGTTGTTTTCACTTGGAGGACTTGGAGCTAGTGCTCATATGACCCCAGTTAGCGTCCGGGAGCAGAATTAATGCGCACTAAAAGTCGATAGCATTATGTGTCTGGACTCTGATGCGAGAACTTATTCGACGAATAGTGCGCCGCGCCGGTCGAACGAGAGGCGGCAACTGGAATTGAAAGACCAAGTCGCGGCAAATATTCGTGGGTCGTTATGCACAAACACGTAGAGGGCCGTGTGGTTCATTTTTCATCATATGTACGCAGCCCCGGCCTCCGAACGTCAAACTACAAGTAAACAGCTTTTGGGGAAAAACAGGTGCGTGGGCGTGGGGACTCGGTCACGCGTCACGTAGGCAACATCTTCAGGCGACATCGAAATCCGCTGAGAAAGCTTTTGTGCGCGAGTTTTCTCTCAAGATGAAGCATCGGCTGACGTTATCAGATAGACCTGGCAGTGACAGGCTTTCGGAGAGCACGAGATAGGTGATTGAAGACGCACGCGCGTGCGCTCAACGTGCTCTGTGTGCTAGGTACCCCGTTATCTTGGTTCGAAGTCGGCATTGTTGTCGAAAGTGGATTCCGGGAGAGTTGCGACTGGGCTGAATTAACAACGCGTGCAGAGTTCCGAAAACTCGTTCCGTTTGAAAACTGAGTTCTTTTCAACCACTTTGCATAAACCCTCTTTCCGTAGCTTGACTTCCTCGTAGGCAGTTCATTGACGTTGACAGATTAGCCTTGTGGCAAACGGCGAGCATGATGTCTGAGGAAGAAAGACGCGATTCTTTTGAAGTGCTCTGAATGGTAAATCCTTCATTGCGTCTTGCCTCAAGTATTATTTGGATGACTCCATAGGGAACACTTATGGTAAAGCACCTGTGGCAAGAAGCAAAAATCACACGTTCAGTGAACTGCGACCTGAACGTGCGGTGACGCCATCAACAACGAAAACAAGAACGGCGACGACGACGACAACAACAACGTCAGCACCGCATCGACAACAATATCAACAACAGCCGCGGGAGCTGGAGCAACGACAACAACCTCAAGCAAAACGTAAACCGCAGAGATTCCTTCATCTTCCACTCCGTCGTCGATTCCTCTGATATTTCCTCCGAGCTCGACATGCGATACTCCTTTTCTGCGCAGCTACGAGTCTGTCGCGAATTGCCGCAAGCGAGAGCAGCCGAAAGTAGAAAGCTGCTGAGAACATATTCTCGACGAAAAACAAACTCTCACATCCTGTTCGAGTAGACGCAATGAGTGGAAGCGAGGCCGGTTTGACCGAAATCAAATTTGCTTTTCTGTTTCTCTTGTTTTCCGTTCGTTCCAAGGGAAATGAACGTTCGGTCGGAACAACGATGAAAAACCAAACCTCATGGGAAAACTATTGTCGAAGTCCGCCAAAGTCACGGAGCGTTTATAGCCCCCATTTTGTTCCCAACTTGGACTGATGTCGACAAGAAACGCTCTGGAAACCAGCGCTCACCAAAGCCCCCTTGTCGTTCGTTTCTCCGACGGTGACATTTCTGTGAGAAAAGAACTCAACGATAGACGGGGGATTTTCGTCTCTTCTCGCGTGAGGGAAGGTGACTGACTGGTCGTCGACGAATTCAGAGCCCAGGAGACTCCGTCTCATAGAGGATCGTACAAGCAGGACTGGTCGACTTATCATTCGACGAACGAACGAACGAACGAACAGACTCACCAATCTCCCGGCTCACAAACCGACAAGCGAACCAAACAGCCATCGAGAAGCATTCAATGCCTCTGCGCTATCTTCACCTGTAGCTCGCTCGGCACCCATACGGCCGTCGGAGACATTCGAGAGGTCGGAAGTCATCGTTCCCTTTCTTCCCGTTCGTTTTCAGTCCGCTGGCGACGGCGGATGAGCTGTCGTCTTCTCTATTTCGTTCAGTGCAACGCTGGAAACATATCATGGACTCACGTGAGGCAAGAAACCTCTTTTGCCGTTCCTCTCTTTGGACGCAAACCCAACGAAAGTCAATCCCATCTCAGAGATTGTGCGTTTTCTGTTGAACCGCTATCGCAAGCTCGGGATTTCCCTCCCTAACCTAACGGCAACTTCTCGACGTTGTTCGATTTTGGCAACTACCTCATCCGTTTTCGTCTTGATGCCAATGATTTGGGGGACATTCTTTGCATCGACGACGGAGATTGCATCTAGTATCTTTGGATCGGTGTAGTTTCTGCCCATCTCGATAGGTAGTGTGTCGATTCGTTTTGTCATCCGCGGAATGCGAAAGAGTGTTGGGTGAAATATGCAGCACATGGATCGAAAAGCAATTGTCTCCTCTTGACGGCCATGCCTGGACATATCGAACGTTGATGCCCTCATCGGCTCTCAACAAGTATTCAGGATATAGGATGTGTATTTCAGGATGCGGCATTATCTCCAAGTGCATCAGCGATCGTCGATGCTTGAGCAGGGAATGGAGGGCGTCACCGATCTATGATTCGGATCCTGAGTCTTGTGCTTCGGGGAAAATGACTTTGTCATTGGAGGAAATGTCTGAAATGTCAAGCATTCTCAATGGATTGCCCGCTAGATCTGACAAGAGCAGCTTCTTGGACGATAACCATGTTGAATTCTTGAAACTCCCGCGTTGGCATTCAATCGTACAAAAGCTCCGCAGTCGCTCGAAGGCAATTGAACAAAGTCGGCGAGTTTTAGCGGTTAGGTTCAGACATGACGCTCAACTTCCACCTGACTTCGTATTCCTGTTGAATATTCGATGACATCTGTTTGATGACGAGCACAGAGATCTCTTCTCGATGCGATTTTCTTTTCGGTCCTCCCGATTGACGCAGCCGGACGCCACGGCCATAGTGACCATAGCCGCGCGAACATAGACCGCGTTTGATGAAAACGCTCAGAGAACCAACCCCGGTATCCTGTATCGAAGCATAATTGAGTGCCTTTTAGGCCAAATATTCCGGAGTTAATATCACCGAAATGCGGAACGCAACCTTGCCCACAGGTTTGCTAAACGCAATCAAGAATCGACTCCTCGCCTGAAATAGGACCTAGTCTTAGCACACAACCGACCTCCGCTATGCCGTATCGACCGAAGTTTGTCAGTGACCCTGACATTTCAAAACCCGGGTGATTGTCACAGGTGACTTTTGGACCGATCGCTCAGAATGGAGTAGAATCGCCCGCATCTGTTTTGCTTTCATGCAGAGGCCGGGCTCGATGCACTCAATACGATTGATTACACAGAGCGAGTGGATTCTTGGACCTCAATCAAGAACACCGGAAGAACATCAACCCTTGGCATTGTTTCTTTTTCAATTACCATCAGCAAAAGGAGAACGCGCCGACATTCGGCCCGACTGACTGATTGACTGTCCGACCGACAAGAAGCCACTTGTCCACAACAAATAGGACGAGCGACATGCATTCAGCGATACACGACGAATTGCCTGACAGTTCCTGAACATCACGAGGATCGTTCTCGTCATCACCACAACCAGCGTCCCCAGCAAGCCCATTGAGAAATCAAATTAGGCTCGGATTTGTGGCCACTGAGCCTGGGCGAGAGTATTCAGCAGGCTGCGTTTAATAAGCTCTCCAGGACTTTCCACAGTCCGACGAGCGCTTGCTCTAATTCAGTGCTCAACGCCCGCCGACCTCAAAATCTCGAACAGCTCCTCTGGGTCGGGAATCTAAATTATTCCAGCCAGCTCTCTCGCGATGGAGGTGAATGTTTATTTGAACTGAATAAATTTCCTGATGTAATAGACATCAATCGAACCTTGGAACCCCCCCCTCCCTAAGAAAAAAGAAAGCCAACGGAAACAAAAGGAAACGTTGTGCGATGATCTTCAATAATCATTTGCGGGCCTCTTGCGAAACATCGCGTCGGATGGTGAGCTCTTTTCGGCCAAAATTTAGGTCGAGTTTTTCTCTTGAATTCTCTCCCGTAGATTTTCCGACCGCGCTGAAAGCCCGAGGACGAGACCGGAAGGAATATCTCGTCCTCACATTGGCTCGGACAGACGAGTAGGATATCGATACTCGTCTGGACTAAGCTGGCTTAAACTTCATTCCCCACTTATTCTCGAGATTTTGGAGAGCTTTACTTTGCAGCGCTAACCATTCTGAGCCAAACTCGGAGTAGATCACCGCCGCCGCCGCACCACGGGTACGGTCGCAGCCGATTCGCTCGACTTCGAAACTGCGGCACCTTCAACACCCTCGTTCCGCGGTTGAAGCCTTTCCGCATCAGCATCGATTTCGTGACAGAAGACGCCGGCGATGGCATCGGGTCAAGAATAGGCTTCAGGTACATCGACGAGGCGCCGTCTTTTGAGCAACAAGCGGAGAGTGGATGTCGATGTCTATTGACATAAATATGAGCCAATATGATGGAGCCTACGTTTGATACTCTTTGTCTTTTGTTCTGTCCGGAGATCGAGAACGAGAACGAGAGCGAGCGAGGGACAGAAAGGTTCAAGAAGCGCACCTCTCGCTACCGGTGTCAAAATAGCGATCATGATCGATATCGTGCGCCTCGCCGATGACGTCGTCGCTTGTAGTGCCCAGACAGTACGTAGGCAACGCGGGAAAGAAGCGAAACCGTTTGTATTCGTCTCGTCTCGTTTTTTTTTCTGCTCTCCAGGACGTTTGTCTTAGGGTGTGTGCGTCGAGTCGCATAGCAGTCGATGTGTTTTGAAATAAAAGTGCGAGAGCCATACTCCAGCGGAGAGTTGGAACCGTCGTCGGCGGTGTTTTGTGCAAACTAGTCGTGCGCCGTCGGAAGGTGGACCAAGAGTACACATACAGACACACACACACACACTGAAATCGATCAAACTCAACGAGCACAATTCCATTCTGAATCGCTGCGGTATAGCTGGGAACTTTTGAAGCTATGTATTCCGCCTTCCACGGAAACGAGTACTCTCACCTGGCTCTGCCACGACTCGAATTCCGTATCCACGTAGATTATGCTCGTCAAATCCAAAGCCACCTGTTCTGTTGTCATCGAAGCCACCCGATTTTCAGAGGGTCGACATCTCGCCTGGCAACTCGAACAATTGAGTTCTCCACGTCTGAACCACTAGTCAGGCAGAGAGCACAATCATAATTTCATTAGGAACAAACAAATACAAATTGAGCTCTAAACAAGTGCGCGAGCCCCGGGCCGGACGCTTCAGGGGTGTCCTCGAGCGCACAGTTTACGAACGGCTCCCGGGCACGATCGCGACCGACGTCAGTTTGGGAAAGTTCGCTGACTGCTCAGAAGCCACCATGTCTCTTCGGATGCGTCGATCCGTCCACATTTCCAAAAGTGGCTGACGTTAGAACTCGGAGCGTGTAAAGGGTTAATTTCGTTAGTTATACGCATCCACGTAGTTCCGCGAGCCACCAACTTCGTCTGAAGAACGGCGACGTGCTGCCTGTGAAGGCACGCTTCATGTCGGCGGAGACGGAACAGGGCGCGTGTTTATGTGCAAAAATTTCGAATTCCCGTCCGCAAACTTCTGAGCTGGGTTTCGAGTTGGGCTGGTCGACTGTTTCGAACCGATCGGGACATCCGAAATCTCATAAAAACAATTTTCTCCAAAAAAAAGCGAATCGCAGACTTATCCAGCAGCTGTTCTGGAAGTTTTCTCCAAGAGACAGGCACATTCGGAGGTCGTCATTCCGTAGTTCTCGTTCGCTCGGCAGGCCTTGAGATTACACGACAGATTGAGAGGCTGTAAACTGTTAACATATGTGCGTCGCGGATTCTAAACCGTCGTCCTCCGTCCGTCATCAAAGCGGCACGAGGAAGTTGATCGCCGGTTTCCAAAGGGAGAAGCGGAGATTTTGCGCGAGAATACGAGACGGAATGCATCGACTGAGCGAACGAAACTGCCTATACCTATACAGATAAGAGTTCGGAACGGAACCACAAAGGGCCGAGTACCGCAACTAAGTTGCGAGCCTACATGCTCAGACAACAGCAAAGTTCGTTGCTTCGTTCAAACAGAAGCAGATTACACTTCGCGTGACTGGATTGAACGAGAGAAAAACTACGCAGCAGCTGTCGTTACTTTTCATCTGGTTGGGTGCAACGCTCGACGAGTATCTTGGCTTCTGCTTCTTCCTACTTTTGTGCTTCTCAGAGAAGAAGCCACAGCATTCCGCGCTCTATTGCTTCATATTGAGACCAATGTTCTTGGTGGTTGGTGCGGTTGTGACGGGTGGCACGGTTGATTTCTTTTATAGTAAATATGACCAAGCTCGGAACTGTTTGCGCTTGCGCATGCCACATGAAAACTCCGCCGTTCGCTACTTAATCTCACGCCGAACAAAGTCGCACATGCTGCATGATATTAACTAGAGAAACCTTAATATTGGCTTCCTGGACCGTCGCCTCGAGACTTTTGCGGTGACTTATGACCTTACTCGCCTGCCTGCCTCCTTGCTTGCTTGCTTGCCAGCCAGTCGGCCCGCTCGTCTTTATATTGCTGCAGAAGACGATTGTACTGTGTTGTGTCCATCATTCGAAGTCGTAAAGGCGGAAAAATTTCAAACCCAGAGGCGTGATTTACTCCGACTTGATTCATGGTATGATTGTCGCTTCCCTCATTCCGCGACGAACAATCAGGCGACTCGGGAACTCCAGCTTCCGCAATCAGTCAATCAGTTTCGACGTCCCACCAGGAACGATACCGACACGGTCCGCATAAATTCCCGTCATGTTGTCCATGTGTGAAGGATGGGCATTGCTTGTAAGAAGCAGAACTCGATTACTTCGCCAGCTATCAGCCTCAATAAGGAACTTCGATTCTCAAAGGCTTTCCTATTCGGATTCCTTCGAGAGATGCTCTGGTTAGTTTGTACCATCGAGTGCATCGCGGGAGACGGCTCATCTGAGGCGCTTCGCCCCCGCTTTTCCGAGTGGCCAAAACCCGATGTCGACTTATGCAGCGAAAGTTCCACTTGGAATCCTCTGCCTCAAATAAGAAAGATTGCGAAAAGCGATTGTTGTAGCGCACTCTCATCAAACTCGCACCTCGTCTGCCCGGTGCTGTGGCCAGACAGCTGTCGTACGGATGCGAAAAAGGCGGACGTTAATTGTTCGGGGTTTTTCAGAAGGAAAGGGATACGAAGCGAAGATGCCGCTCCAGCTGGCTGTCCATCCGGAAAGTACAAGGGACGATCCCTCTGCCGAACGAGTGTTTCACATCGCGCTTCCGCATCGCGTGAGTTTCCACGATTAGGCCGCAACGTTCCGCTGATTTCGACAGGGGCATAGTTCAACAGAATTTCGACCAAGTTCGACGGTTGGAAAAGACTTTTTCCTCGCTGCGTTTCCTTCCAACCGTGAAGGTGATGGTTGAAGCCTCCCTCATCATTCCTCGCTCTCCACATCTTGCCCACTTGTCCGTTCTCATGAGCGCGGTGTTCACAGATCTCTCTCCTTGATACTTTCCGTCGATTTTTTCGAAGTTGCGCGAGACTATCCTGTCGAGATGACGTAAGAACGTTCCTGCTTCCACTTCCACCGAACGCGGTTTCGTATTTTCCAGAAATTGAGTCGGTCTCATGAAAATGTTCCAACAGCACTACCCTCCTGGGGAAGGAGGAGGAAAAAAATATGTGTTCCCGCCATTTGGAGCTCGAAAAAGTGGCGCCGACTTGAAGAATGGGAGGTCGAGGATTTGCTGCCGTTGTTGTGGCCGCGGCGAGTCGAGGTTTCGCGCGACCGAACGGCATCTCGCGGCGTTTCCTAACGCCACGTAGAAAATTGCATAACTCTGTGCAAACTCCAGAACATCGCAATAATTCATACTGAAGTGCGGGTACATAGACCGGCTTACTAGGCGAACGGAGAAAAGTAGCAGCCAGCGAGCAAACCACGGCGACGGCCGCTGTTTGCCTTGTTATAATATGCTCGGGCCTTCTGAATAATTAAGCAGCAAGTTCTCTTTACTTCGTCATATTTTACGCGGGGTTACTCGGTACGCTTATTACTTGCGTCAGGGTATGTTGCCTCTGAACGGGTCACTTGAATGTGATTATCGCTCGCACTCACTTGGGAATATTCATTGGACTGCGGACGCCTCCGAACTCGGACTTTTTTGATTGTTACCTTCTGCCACCATGTATCTTCGAGCTAATTAGTTGCTGGACCCACCACGGCCTGCGTGGCATTCTTCCGAATCGGAACTTTCGGACCTGTCGCAACGGGAATCTCAACAGATGATTCGGTGGGCCGCGATCGCTCGGCCGAAAGAAACGTCATCGATAGCGCCGACAACGGATATTTCACGCTCGGCCGGTTCGATACACCGCTTCGTACGGTAGATGATCTACTTCTTTTCGGATCTGAGCAACGGCTCGATTATTATGCGGAATAACCGACGGCGAAAGCGCGCGGATAATTATCTTTTGATAATAACCATGAGCAATCGATCGCTTTCGTGTCCTTCCGTTGATTCGCGAAAACTCTCCGCAAATACCAACGACGAGCAACTCCCTATGGCTATCCTGAATCAATTCTCCGCCGTCACAAAGTTCACGGCAAAAAGTAAGTGAAGCCTCCAATATCTGGCTCCAATACAACACTCATATCGTCTAGAAAACTCACAGTAGGTGTCGTTGACGAGTTCCTTGATGACCTCTTTCTTGAGTTTTGAGTTCTTCTTCCCCATCTTGCCTCGGCACCAGCCGCACCAAACTCGAACGAACTTAGCCAAGTTTACACCCGCCGTGCTTGCTGAGTTCCAAGAACCAAAGTGCGTATGGAGCTGTCGGGAACTTCCCGAGTCCGATCGACGCAAGTTGATTGACGCGTGTTTCGCGAGTCACTAACGATTACAGGTCCGGAGTACTTCGGACGATGCCGCCAGCTCTCAGATTCGGAGTTAAGCTGTGAGCTAGGCGCGCGAACTCTTCGAGGGCCGCTCACTCGTAGAAGTTCCTCAGTGTCTTATAGGCCCGTTGGATAGGGGGCGCTCGGGACCACGTGCTGGGCGAGGGCTTCATTCGAAGGAGGAGAGCAAACGCCTACAACAAACAGGTGGATAAAAACTTTTCACAATGAGGATTGTTTCGGTACTTGATCCTGCCTGGCAGAACGGGCAATCCATTGAGTCAGGAAGTCGATTCTGTCCTGTTCCGTGTTTCTACTCGTCTCGGTGGAAAGCGTTGCATCAACGAGGAGGTCATCTGATCGAATCTTTGGTCGTGCAGACGAATAAATTCATTTCTTCTCGAGCCGCGTCCGAGAGTGTTCCTCGCCCAGAGTGATGCTGATCGGAAACGTTACAAAAACTTCATAACCGAATCCTTACGCAGCGCAGGTTCATTCTCAATCAGCAATGAACTTGATGGACTCGACTGAAGAACTGAACTGAAAAACCCCGCCTTCTCGAAATAACCAGAAGGTGACTATTGCCGAAGTTCGATCCTTGGGGAGCCACATTCGGGAGGAATTCAGATCGGCGGAGTCGGCGGAGTCGGCGGTGGGAATAATCGGAACAAATGTCGATGAGGATATAGAGAAGCGGTGGCACGGCGGGGGAACACCGTGTATCATCCGAAGCGCAACGTGAGAGCAAAGGACGACGCCGATGTTCTGATGGTTGGTTGAAGACGATCGACATTCCCTCAAGCGCCAAACGTTTATTCAAATTAGATACCCGAGGCCCGTGACAGGGAAAGTCGAACAGTTTCCCTCCAAGCTAAGGCACGAAGAGGTGAACTCGGATTTCGGAAACCGCTCACAAAAGCAACTAGATGAGCTCCTTTATTAGTTAACAAAATCGATGTTGATAGAGCAATGGTGGACAAAAAGAGTTCCAAGTTTTCATCTGATACAGACAGAAATCTGCGCGAGAAGCTTCTATGTGAAGACTGCAACCACACACCACAAACAAAGATACCTTTCGGAGATTTACATACCGTCGTCGTTTTCATAAAGTCGAGGTGTCGATTTCGTGAGCAGTTTTCTGCGATCGGAATCAGCCCATCTTTGATCGTCTTCGTCCCGTTTTACGGTATCTCCTAACCTCCAGATTTCATGACCTACTATAATATTGATTCCAATCAGGGTAAATCCGCATGAGTTCCGCTCAATTGAAGTCGCCGTACTGTTCCGCCGGGCGCTTCCAGTGACGAAGTTATAGCTTTATTGTCCTTTCATGTCAGTTTCCAGTGTAAACGTATTTTTGTACTAGCTAGAATGTCTTTCTCTGCATCTCCAAAGAATGAATCACTCAATCCGGAGGGGAGACGACTCGATGTCGAAATAGCGTCATGAAGTGGCCTTCCATTTCCTTTCTCAATCTATTTCTGTCACCTGCGGGATCTTCCAATTTAGACTACGATGGCGCATTCAGTTTCTTCTTTCCATAGGAGCTTTCACTCGACCTGACTCGAAGAAGCCGAGCACCGTTTGAAGTTGGCGTTTTTATTCGTCCTGCTGGCGGGATCTCCTGATTTTCTTCTTGTCGAGATTCGTCGCTAGACGGAAAGAAAGCCCGAAGAGATTTCTGTGGTTGACGGCAGACTCGCGTGAAATTACTTTTTGACAGAAGGAGAAGAGGGGAAAGTCCAGGTCGTCCTGTTGCCACGCGCCAGCCGCTTATGAAACTCGACGCAGCCGCGAAGGAGCGATAGAGAGAATCTGAAGAAGCGATTCTGCTGGGGAAAATAAGAAAATGTGCCATGCAGCAAACGTCTTAGCTATCAGAATTCCAATCACAAGACTCCGCGTAGCTCGACGAGGTAAGCCAACGCACGGGTGTTGCACCAACACAAATATCCCGTTTCGCTTGCCTGCTCGAGCTGCAGCCGGGCTCTTCGCAGGTGGATACAGAGGAGAACAGGACGGCGAGCAGGTAGGAAACAGCCCAGAGGAAGCCTAGGAAATAACACGGAGAGGGTTATTCTTCGTCCTAGAAGGAGGAGTGTGACTCGGAGTCCAAGTTTGATCGAATGCCACGCATCGGCTACCGCGAACACTTGCTGCTACTCCGGGCGTTATTAATCTCTCTCGTTCTCGGCAGCCATTCCGTCCGTCCGTCCGTTCGTCCGGTCGTTCCCTAGCTCTATCCGTCCGTCAAACTTTGGCGGATTCTGCTCAAACTTCCATTCTTCGGATTGAAGCTCCGTTTAATTAAAGTGCGAGCTCTCCAACGGTGCGACCACTCGCTCAAACGACCGACCGGACGAAACGAATTTCCAAGAGAAATTCCAGTGCGGCTTTCGAGGCTCAGTTTTGCGTCGAAGCACCAAGAAGCTGCCCAGAGAGATTTACTGCGCAAGAAGTTAAGATTGGGTTCGGAAGAGAACTTTCACGGACTGTGGCAGCCTCCTCGAAACTCCGAAGTTGAGATGAAACAACAACAACAGGACTCGTTCTCACCTGGAACAGATTTGCTCTAACGATGGCAACGGGCTGTCGACGACAAACGGAACGGATTCGAGGGAAAACCGACGCTTCTGGTCCACGCAAACAAGAGGCACGAAGCCTATCAGCCCATTGATTCTAGCGAGCCAGCTGGATAGAGAATCAGCTGTCAAACTTGGGAAATGAGTTCGTCGTTCATTCTGACGATCTTCTATATGTATGTACATATGAAGCGTTCTTCCCCAAATTGAAGACCCTTTTCACAGCAGTGGATAAACACGGAACTGATTCATGTGGACTTCCCGACCGGGATCCGCTGTGAGGTTCTTGCGACCGTCGTCGTGAGTAATGAATGTTCTGAGGAGCGGCTGATTTTCCCAGGAAGTCTTTTCAGGTTTTTGACCCGCGTTCCCTTCTCAAATACTCTATGCAAAACTCCGGATGGCAGGGTCGGGTCCTTGTCCGTCGAGTTTGCCGACGGCCGAGGATGTTGGTGTTCTCGATTTTTCCGTCGTCAAAGGATCCATACGAAGAACGGGGAAGATGGCTCCGCTCAACAGTTGAAATGTTTAACAACACGGCTTCCAAAGCGCCCCAAACGTCCGTTGAGGGAAAAGATTTTTCTCGTTCACGTGTCGTTCATCTTCCTCGCGCACAGTCGTGCAAGCACGCGCCCCATGCTTGTTCGAAGCAAAACGTGTTCTACAGGAACGACTCTCGTTCGGAGGAATGGGAACCTCGGGAAACATCCTCTCGATCACGTTGACCTTCTTCAACTATTTGAAAACTAGTTGGGGGCAGTGATTGCCTTATTCGGAACGATTTCCGCATTTGATCGGGCTAAACGAAGGAATCGAACGATCTTTCGCGGAACCGCCGAGCTTCAACTGCGAGCGTATGCAACCCACGAATCTGAGTATTCCGAAATAAATGGGACCTGGAAGCAATGCTCGCGATACATTTCTCTGACGGATGCTCGGATTTGTCCCCAGCGACGAAACGACGAGCCATCGCGCATGAGCGAACCCAAACAACGCCGTCAGCCGATCGCGCAACATTTCAGAAGGTTGGAAACTCTCGATTTGCCACAGTGTGCATTATTCATATTGGTCACATCTGCGGTGCATCGGAAATTCATACGGATATGATGAAGCGCTTCTGCCCCCGGACGCTGCCGGCTGTTGAGGTCGCTATGAATTGGTAAACAATCGGAGACTTTTCGTCATCTTCTGCAGTGTTGACGCTGTCTACATGCAGTGCTTGATGTGCCGGCATGTGTTCTTTCTTGTGGAATGGGCAGGACGATGTTGGTCCGCCCGCAACTGATGAGAGACGACTCGCTTGGAAACCTCGGCTGCTCAGCTCCCCTCGAGGTAATGAATGAGGTATTCCTTTCTAAACAGCAACAAATCCGTGCTCTCGACTCCGCGACGATGGGGATTTCAGATGAGTTTTGCGAGAAAGCTGAGTCGCCAGTCAACCGAGAGATCTCAGAGAGCAGATAATATGACCCAGCTCCGAAGGTGATGATCTCGAGGCGGCATGGAGAGATCCAATACGTTGATTGTGGAGGAAAAAAGTCATGTCTGAAGAGCCTGGGTTTATACACTCGAAATGTTGCCAGAGAGCTAAAGGATCGGGAGCAATGCTGTTGTTGTGGATCGGAGACCTCCATGGGAGAGGAGAAGGAGAGAGGAAGAGGGCAGACGGGCAGACCGATTTGAAAGCTGCCGCCGATTTCTGTGAACGAAACACATGTGACGAAAACACGACATTCGAAAAGCTTTCAATCAGGGAAAGAACAATGGCCAGTAAGTAAAAATTGTTGGAGCTACACATGTGATAAATTCCGAGGGTCTCCAAAGACTCTCCGGTGTGCCCTAAAGCTCAATCAGTTGTGGGCTCAATTGTTGATTGATCAATTGTTGATCAATTGTTGATTCAACTGCTGATTGTGACATTCATGAGGCTGGAAAAATACTTCTGCGCTCCCTGGCGCGCGCTAAGTTAAAACGATATTTACAGACATATCAATCACGGTGGCCCGCAGACGTTTGCTCGAGATGTGGATCGCAGCCGACTACGGCCGAGCTCCTGGAGGAAGTGATTTCTCACTCAGGACGAGGTCGACGAAACTCAAGTTCTCAACGTGCCCGCTATGAGGGGCTCTCTGAGTCGTCAAGCTGCAGAAGTGCGCGCGAGCCGGCGATGTTTCCCTCGGAGGAGGTGCAAGAAGTGCACAGGAAGTTCCCGCAAGAGCTTTGCAGACTCCAGAGCCAAGTCCCGAAAATCTATGGTAGCCCCGCTTCTTGAGTACGAACCCGACTCTTCGACATCAAGCTCCTCTTGTACCATGGATGCACGATATTTCACACGAGTGGAAACCCTGGCTTTGCTCCGTGCGCTATGAGTGCACGAAGGTCTCATACTGTGAGGTGAGCAAAGATTCAAAAACACTCGCCCATCGACTCTTCCCTGCATACAACAAGTTGCAAAGCGTCAAGAGAGCCTGCTGCGTTCCCGTCTCGGACATCGTTGTCACAGAGACGAGAGCGCAACTTCCCTTGCAGCTGTTGCGCTCCTTCAACACTATTTTTTTTCCCATCGGTTTTCTCTTGATTGAAACTTGACATTTTGTGCTTTTGGTACCCGCTCGAACGTGATCCTAAGACATTCTCATTTCGGAACTTTCAAGGTCCCACTTGCTGCCTGGATGGCAAGTGAAATTCAAGCTGCACGACGACGGGTCTGATGAGTTCCCACACAGTGTCAGTCAGGTGAGCCTCTATTCGAGCAAGAACCATGACCTAGCCACGGAGATCCATTGAATCAAGTTCTGGATCGTGAATTTTCTGCTTCCACATTCAGCCAGCGGATGTTGTGGCTATCGGGTGCCGAATCTCGAGTCTCTCGTCCAGTGAGCAATTCGGCTGAAAAGTGATTTACGCGCCTTCCGAGGTATTCAATTCTGGCTCCCTATACACCCTGCACAGAGGTTGTCCCGTGGAGCAACCTTACTGAAAAGTAAACTTACGTTCGACGACGAGCAGAGCCGCCGACTCCCCCTAAAACCCAAGAATGGGAGTTCATGTCTGCTCTCCCGGCGTCTCTGTAAATTCGGACTTCAAAGCAGCATATCAATTCAATTGTACAACTCTTTGAGTTTCGGCTTCTAAAGCAGATCAAGGAATCGCCACATGCGAGTCTGTGAAAGTGAAGTTGATCAATCGATGAACTTCCACCGTAGCTATGACCATCTCAACCTAGCTCTGAACCAAATCAAGGTCATGACTTCGATTGAGTCTATCACGGGCAGGGACAGGGCCATACACCAGGATAATAAAATGAGCGGAAGTATGAAAAGTCAGTTTTTATTAGAAGATACCCAAAACCAAAAGATTGCATTCCGATTCCCTCTATGTAGGTTTCGAGATTCCTGTGGAATCCATAATGTCGAGATAGTCCGTATCGAGGACAGTTTCGGGGCAGAGACTTTCAGTCTCTGAGTGTACCTCTCTCATACACTCAGCAGAGTGTATGAGAGAGGTATAGTATATGTATGCCTAGCATCCAACCAGAGCAACTGTTCCGTTGTCTCTATTCGAAAGGTTCCCGTTATGAGGGATAAGAACACGCGGCGGCGACATTCATGGTCAAATGAGGGACTTTGATGATCCAAGAAAAGGAGAAGGAGAATAGATGCCCTGTGGTCTTATTTCATTCTTAATATTAGTGTCAAATATTTAGAGTCAATCCACCAAAGATTCGAACCATCCGCGCACGGGAAAGTTATAGAGTATTTATCGTAATAAAGGAGACGACACGTGGATCAGACACTTGGTCCGAGCTCGCATATCTGAGCAGTGCCGTGTTTTCATTCTTCTCCACAGAACTATATTCCAGTGGTTTTGCAGTTCATTTTCATCGTGAGTTGAGCACTAATCTCAACAATTATTTTTTTATTTCGCTGCGGAAACGACTGGTCATCGCCTTGGGTGCTCGTTGTTCACGTGGTTAGGTATTCCGACAATAAACCATGAGCGACTGTGTCGAAGAAAGAAGCAGAAGATATGAGGAGCGAAGAATGCAAGCGACGATTTCGATAACGAACCCTTCGGATGAAGAAATTTTCACATGACGAACCCTCCAGATGAGATTCGTTATATGATGGAGATTTTGGTGAAGTTTGAAATAAAATACTTCGTTGTTTGAGGGTGTCTGTATCACGCGTTTTTCTCCCTAGTCCCCGGGGACAAGAAGAAAAGGATAAGCTCACAAAATGGAAGACATCCTATTCCATTTTTATTCCTGACTCCGGCTGACATCGAACAGATTCTAGTCCTCTTCATCCGGAAATAATATAATTCGTTTTTGGACTTGTGTTCTAATGACTCGTACTCCTTTGTTTTCCCTCTTCGATGACTTCGATATCATCAAATTGAGTCTTCGTGTCTCCAGCAAAAGACCCTCAAAACATTCGTGCGTGCGTGCTCAGCAGTTCGATCGTATCGGAGGCACAACAGTAGAGCATTGTCTGTGAACAGGTTTCGTACAAGCAAATGCAGATCGATCGGCTCGCAGGCCGCTCGGCTGGACGTCGAAATCGAATCCTTTGAGCGAACGAGGAAGGACCTATAGTGAAGAACAGGTTTGCGCGCAGCGGCCCTGTTCTGAAGCGCCCCCTTTCTCCTCCTTCCCCGGTTCTCCTTGTTTTTAATCAGATTCCCAACGGCGCCCATAGCGAACAGCTTTATCATTGACCAGAACCCTTCGCAGCTCACGTCCCGCAAAGCTGCCGGACCGCTTGCTCGTCTGATTGCCATGGATGAAGCCAGGAACGATGCGGGTCGATTCGATCAATTACCAATTTTCAATCACTTTTTCCCTTTATAGCTGACGTGTGCCTCAGGTCGATGGGGGACATCCTGCTCTGCATGCATGATACCATGGATTCATCTGTTCTCTTCGCTCACTACCGCGTCGCTCCTCCAGCGCTCAATAATCTTCCTCGGTTGACACGGAAGGTGAACGTTTCGCTGTTCGGATGTCTATTTTTGGCAAGGCTGTCACTCCGTTAGGCTTTACTGCCGAAGAAACAAACGGCCCACCAGACAGGAACCTATGGACTGACGCGTGGAGTTTTTCCAGGGGATTTGAAGAAAGCAAAAACAGGCCCACAGATGCCGTTCAGGGAATCACAGCTCTGGATTTCGAACTAATCTGTGCGGACCCAGCAGGGAATCAACGGAAACCCAGACGGCCTGTTCGTCCTTCGCTCGCAGAGTTACTGACGACGCAGGCCCCTCAAGTAAGAGTGAGTCTCGGAGCTTCGGCGTGATTCGGAGCACCTGATCAGGATCACCATCGCCTTCGGATTGGAAGCCGAAATTTCTACTCACTTGAGTTCGGGTTCGAAGTCAATGGAGGAGGCGGGAAGATCCGTTCCAAATCTTCCAAAAGGTCAATCGGCTTCGAGAGCCGTGTCTCGATGTCGTCTCGGATGATGTTGGTCCATTTGGGAGCTGGGGAATTGCTCCCAGAGAAAAAGAAGAGAGCTGCGAATGGATCCATGTTGCAAAAATATCGAGTCAAACAGGGAAGTTCTCAGAGGACGCCCACGATAACATGAATCGGCGAATCTCTGGGTCGCTTGGAGTCACGCATTGGTGGCGTGCCAAGAAACTCTGGGTCAACTTCTCGGGGTCGTTGCCATTCGCGATGGGCAGCGAGTGCAAAGTACGCTGCATCAATTTATGCTTCCCTAAAAATCCAGCAAGTGTGTCTCTGTCGACTGCATAAAAAGCGACGAGCATCATTGACAGAGACGCCTCACCGAACAATAAGCGATATGCCCGTCCACAGGTGGTTGTTTGCGAGAGCCAGATACGAACCACTATGGAGTTCTATCACACATTGCCTGCTTCTATTCGAGTGGAATGCTTGTGATAGGATCGTGAATATACATTAGGCACGTAGCCTCAAATGCCACACGGGCATCCTTGACAACGACGTGAAACTCCAAGCGAATGAAGAAGCTCACCTCCCGCGGTATAAAATATTTCGAGGTGTTGCGCCACCATCTGGCCTCACACTCCATGACGAAACAACTCGTAGCGTTCCTCACCGTCTGTGGCTCGTCCTCGAGATATTGAGCCGCTGGAAATACTTCCAAGTGACGTATTTCGAGGGAGCCAAGTGATGAACGACCAGTACGGACCCACTGTCGAAAGTGGGGAGAGTTTCTCGTTGACCGGCGTTTCTTTAGTTCGGCACTTGTTCCGCGTGTGCAAGTTCATTTGAAGCAAACTTTGCTCCTAACGGCTTGATCGTCTATTCAATGAGAGCGTGTTTTATAGCATGGCCGTGTAATACCAAACAGGTGTTGGGTCTTCAGAGAATGAAAGTTTCAAGCGCGCGTGAAGCAGAGAGCTCGGGCGCGCAGCTAAGCTTCGATTTGTCTCGCGCTGCGCTCCCGAGGGACGTGCTACTTCGAAGCAAGTTCCATTACCTGAATTACAATGGTAAAATGATTCTGGAAACAAGACGATTTCCGCGATTTGGAGCGTTTTTGGAGGATGAGGAATATCTCTGACATTTGAAACTTGATTCTATCGTTTTATTCCTTGGTGGGGTCGCTTGAGATGAGAAAACTCAGTTACCGAAATGAGAGCCAAAGAATGCTTCGATACCGAAGTAGGTGAAGAGAGGGTGAGAATCACGAAAATTCCTTAGATTCATCCTTCTCTTACGGGATCCGATCTGAATTTTATTCGACCGCAATCCTTCTTTTCGCCGTTCCAGAATTCATTTCAAGCTCACCTCGGCAAGTGAGGAGGTGCAATCACAACCTGCAGGAGGGCACTTGCGACGCATAACTGAAGAAGGAAATATCTTCTGGTGACGCAAACAAGGGAACCAGGACACCGCTTCGAGTTTCTTTGGCTATTCTCGACCCCTTGAGATTGCTTTGCAAAAGCCGGGTAAAACATGGTATAGACCGCCGAGAACGACGACTGCGCGACTGAAGCCAAGCTTCGGGGTTGCAGACGCTTGGGAGCAATCCATCCTTGGGAAATTCCCTCCTGAACTCAGAAACTTGCCTCTTGGCGTCAGTTTCAGGTATCTCGATTCGTTTCTGTTTTTGTGCGCTCGAAGAAGAAATCGCTGTCACCAGCGATTGTCACCACCACAAGCGTCGGGAGCATTCAACTAGAAATCGGTGAAAGCCGTCGGGTCCGGAACGGTCGACTTCGCTGCCGAGGATACTCTCTCAGAAAGTCTCTTTGCTAACAGATATCGATATGATTCCGTCCGAGCGCGGAAGGAGACGAATTTAGCGTTCGCCGCACATCATCTTAACCGATTCAGATACTTTTCGAGAGAACACACTATTGACAGCTGACAAGATCTGTGAGCAGCGAGTTATCTTGAGCTTTCCAAGCAAATTCAGCGCACAGACCCAATACAACATCCACTGTGAGGATGAACGAGCGTGTGTTCGTTCTGCTTGATAGATTATTCAGGCAGCGAATGTTCAGGACAATCTCTTAAAGCAGCAGCGTCGGTGTCACGTATTCGTTATTCTGCTCTTCTACGGAGTAGGGATTTCCAGATGTATAGATCTCTCGGATGTCCGCCTTCCGAAGAATTTACGCACAAAGAACGGAGAAAACCTCGTACATGAACGAATTCACATTCCTTCAGACACGTTCATCCTCTAAATTCATAGATAACGGCAACTAGAGATAGTTATTGCGCATCACTTTCCGGAGAGTTTTCGATGTGTGGCCGTCGCATACAATCGTCTGTCGAAATACGCGGCTTCGAAGGCATGCATCACTGGGTGGCGGCATGAGATTGCTCGATATCGGGATTTGCTATTTGTACAATGTGAACCACTTTGTCGATTCCGGGAGCGGGCGACAGCGAGATGAGTATCGAGCGAGCGGAAATCTTCTGCCTAGAGAGGAGGGCAATATCAGAGGAAGGTACGTAGTGTAACAGCTGTTTCTGTGAATATTGGCACACCTGACGAGTTGCGGACAGCCATTCGCTGTAAGACTATTGTCTCCATGCGACCGTAGCGAGGCACTGGATTCGGCAATCATGCACGTTTGTTGAAATCGCTGCTCGGTGAACGCCTGAACGGAACCGCGGCAAACGCTGCACGAAGGTTTCATTCTGTCAGACCTGATTCCTAGATAGGAGCTATCGAGAACTGAAATGGCGGCAGTAAGATCGTCAGCCAAGGCTTAAATGCGGCCTGAAACCCTTACGAAGTAGAGCAACTCTCGATGCGACAAGCTTGGAAAGTTTACGATTCCTATAATTGCCGTCTTTGCCAGGCAACGCTTCATTTTTCCGGACCATCGGCGCGGGCATAGATGACGCTCCTCCCATCCTGGAGCGCGTCCCCATAAAGGTTGGACGAAGAATTCAACGCAGCTCCCCGATTCATGTTTAGAGACTCACAGCTAGTCTGGTTCCGAAAAACAATATCGAAGATTAAAATACAATTGATGAAAGGCACTGGCCTGGATTTTGACCTGAAACTGCTTGCTCCCGATTCTCTTGCGTCGTATCTGACGCGTCCCCTCTTTCGATATGAGTTCAAGACTGACTCCTTCTTCCCAGGGTAATCCAGAACGCGTGGATCAATCTCCATACCCAAGCGGATTCGATGCTTTCTATTATGTGACAACCGAGTGGAGGTGACAAACGCGCGGCCTCGCCCCCCGTCCGAGGCCCAGACTGGTTGGCTTGAGGAGTACTGAATCACGACTGAGCAACCAAACCGGAACGATGTGAATGTTCATAAGGTAGTGCCCGATTGTAGTGCAATCGAAGAAACTTATTGTGACATGTCTACCTCTTAGGTATTTTAGGAGTATAGCCCCGGAGAGTTAAACTGCGAGGCGCCAACACGCCAAAGCGGCGAGTCGACCGGGCTTTCGACCCACTGCTCCGCAGGCATTTGCTTGCTCCCGCCGCTCGCTACGCTCGCGGGCCCAGATGATTCCCGGTACCCCAGCCGCAGCTATCTCAGACCGATGGATTACGGCAGAATCATTTTCACAGGACTCGCCATCCGTGTGTTTACGTGGGGGTTCAAGTCTCTAATCCAAAACAACCGACCTTGAAATCCAGGTAAGTTATCGTGGAACTGGGAAGTTCAAGGAAGATTGTACCTTCAGACTTAAAATGGCTCTCAAAACGTTTTCAACGAACGAAACCCCAAATTTCACTTGATCATCTCGATTTTGGCTCTTCAATTTTTATCTTCTTTCACGATTGCCGTGAACGTAGAATGGAGGGATCAAAAAACGACACAAGTTCATTGAACAACCGGCTCTATACGTCCCTCCAACCGCAGGACCGATCCGTCCGGCCTCCACCGCCTACGCCAAATATTATAACCACCGCCAGCGGACCTTCGGATAGCGAGAACGAGAGCAAGAACACCGTGCGAAATCGCAGCCGATCTCCCCGGGAATGGGTGGTTTCCCGTACACCTGAAGCCAATCTTTCCGAGCCAAAATATGCATACATCTATACAGTGGCGCTGAATAAAATAGAGCCACCTCCCGAAATCGGTCATCATTTTCCACCGTCTGTAACTCGGTGGAATCCCAACCGAATCAGGCAAATAGAAGGAGCAAGTTGTAGACAAAAGGATGAAGTTCGCGATGCTGATAGCGTTTTCGATGACATCGCTAGATATGATGGAGAAATATGGCCGAGAAGTTAGTCTTCTTGTCGACTGCCTTAGCTTTCCCTTCTCCTCCTTGTAACTCTGTTGGACGGTATCGGATTTCATTTCTGTGAGCTGCATCGAAAAGCTGAAAAGCCTCCGATTCCGTTTTTAATATTTTGAAATCCAATGACGAACGACGGAGAAGCGGCCAATTCATTAGAACTAACAGGGCGTTCAAAAAATGGAGCTTTGTTTTCAAAATCGTGAGGTATGCGAAGATTCCGGGGAGAAACTTGTGGAGATCGAGCCGGAACTTGAGGAAAAATCGATAAGATTGGTTAAAATTTGAAGTCCGGCCCTTTGACAGCTACCCCTTTGAAATTCGTTTCCCATGAATTCAGAATAATGAACGATTTCAGGGGTGGCTCTAGTTTTTTGAACGCTCCGTTAGTCCGAAAGAATTGGCCGTTCCTCCATCACTCGTGGTTGGATTTCAAAAAATCAAAAACGCAATCGGAAGCTTTTCTTCTCAGCTTTCCGATGCTGCTCACTGAAATCCGATGCCGTCCAACGAAGTTACGAGGAGGAGGAGGAAGAGGTGAGGTAATGGAAAAGATGATTAACTTCTCGGCCATATTTCCCCATCATCTCTAGAGATATCCTCAAAAATGCAATCAGCGTCGCGAATTTCATCATTTTTTTTTACAATTTGCTTTTTTTATTTGCCTGATTCGGTTGGGATTTTACCGAGTTACAGACGGTGGAAAACGATAACCGATTTCGAGAGGTGGCTCTAATTTATTGAACGCCACTGTATAGGGGAACCCTGCATGAAGTTTCTTTTTCAAAAATGGTTCACATGGTTGTACCAAGCGAGAATCATCTCATTACCTATTAGTGCCCCCTTAGATGCATATTTTCGTTGTTCTCTTCTGCATGAAGGTACGCTTTCTAATGGAAGCGATAATGTCGAACAGTTTTCCGTCGTCTGAACAGTATCCTTTCTTCAGAACGATCTCTTGCCTCTGTACAGCATCCAAGGATCTTTGTCCCCCGGAAGTTACACCGACGAGATAGCCGAGTGGTCTGAGCGGTCTGCACGCCACGTGCAGATTTGCTTGTGGTACCACATGTCATATTGACGTTCTCTCGAGCGGCAGGTCGCAGGTTCGAATCTCTTCTGGTACCAGACCTCTGGCACCAGAAGACCGACTTCTTCAGAGATGGTTTCCACTCTGCGAGGCCAATATCTGGTACCAGAAGAAGAAGTTCTGATCCCAGACCCAAGGCCTTCTGGTACCAGAGGCCTACCGACCCCCGGAACCCAACCTCTGCAACACAGGCGCTGAGCGCCTCCAGCAGAGGGCCGGGGCGAGGGAAAGAGCCAAAAAAAAAAGTTCGATGAGCGATTCTCTCAGATCGCCTTCGTCCGAGTCTGACTTGGTATTTCTCGTCTGCGCCTGACGTGAGTTTTAAATGTTATCTCGCGGAGTAACCCGCTGATTGATGAACATGCTCATCTTCTTTATATTCTTTGCAGACCTCAGCGGGATCCGTCTTAAAGGACCAGAACGAGGCACTACAAGAAAAGTTATGCAACCGGTTAACCGCGGTTTCGGGTCTCTTGAATTACCGCTCCTAAAATCCAACTAAAAGGCGCCTGATCTCCATCCCGGATTGTCACCACCGCGAGCGGCGGGACCATTCAACTAGAAATCGGTGAAAGCCGTCGGGTCCCGAACGGCGGCGTATTCATACCAAGCGATGTCGACTTCGCTGCCGAGAATATTCTCTCAGAAAGTCTCTTTGCTAATCGATATGATTCCGTCCCTCCGGAGAAGGAGACGAATTTAGCGTACGCCGCACATCATCTCAACCGATTCAGATACTTTTCGAGAGAACACACTATTGACAGCTGACAAAATCTGTGAGCAGCGAGTTATCTTGAGCTTTCCAAGCAAATTCAGCGCACAGATCCAATACAACATCCACTGTGAGGATAAACGAGTGTGTGTTCGTTCTGCTTGATAAATTATTCAGGCAGCGATTGTTCAGGACAATCTCTTAAAGCAGCAGCGTCGGTGTCACGTATTCGTTATTCTGCTCTTCTACGGAGTAGGGATTTCCAGATGTATAGATCTCTCGGATGTCCGCCTTCCGAAGAATCTACGCACAAAGAACGGAGAAAACCTCGTACATGAACGAATTCACATTCCTTCAGACACGTTCATCCTCTAAATTCATAGATGACAGCAACTTCACGTCCTCGAACTCATTGAAATCCGTCTCTTGAGATCGTCCTTGGAATATCTCGACTCGACCATGAAGGAACTCTTTTGTGGGAAACATGGTCGATGCCACCAGATACAGTTATTGCGCATCGTTTTTCGGAGAGTTCTCGATGTGTGGCCGTCGCATACAATCGTCTCTCGAAATACGCGGCTTCGAATGCATGCATCAGTCTGTGGCGGCATCAGTAGCGTGGCCGAGGGGGAGGGGGGCAAAAGGGCCATGCACGCCCCCAAGATTCAAGAACTTTAAAGTTCATCCCGTTTTAAAATAAAATATTGAGTTCTGTGCTCGTTTCCTCCTGTGCCTTTTCCATCAGTTAAAACAGATCTGGAATCGGGCTAAAATCCTGGCTACGACTCTGGGCCAAGGTGAATCGATGCTTTCTATTATGTAACAATGGAAGATGGCCATATTCTGAGCAGGCTTGTTTTAGATGATGATAGACTAGTGGACTTGACCACGACGCATTCCGTTTCTTCAAATCTCATTATTGGTTTGAGTCCCAACGGAGGATGACGCGGCATTTGAGCATCACTAACACATCATATAGCTTGCGAAAGTTGGTCGCACAAGAGCTCAATGGAGGTGATTTCTAGATCCTGAAGGCCTTGAAAAACATCAAAGCATCTCCTGGAAAAAGTCGCAGGACGGGATCGATCGTGCCTCATATTTTGCATACTTGAGGCCTCCATGGAGGCTCTCGACGAGATAGATTCGTTGGAACTAGATGCTGAAGTTTTTTCCACGTCGCGAAGAAGAGGTTTGTGAGAGGTTAACGACCTTTATATCGTCGATATGATATTATATCTGATCATGAACACAGTCCGGTTTGGGAGATTTGAATTTGGCGCCTCTCATGTCGTCTGCTACCGCAACGAGTTGCCTTACTCCGAGCACCGCCGGTTTCCCCATGTGTTATTGTTTTCATTTCCATAAACGAAGAAAATCCACCGTAAAGATGGTCTAGTAGCCTCACGCAAGTAGATCTGTTCTCGTGTCGAATCGATCCCGCATGGGGATAGTGCAAAGGAAACCGAGTGCGAGCGAACTCTCAGCAGCTGATCGGTCCTTCATCCCAATGCATTAAGTGGTCAAGGAAATTGTATCATCTGAGCACTGTGATCAAACGAGTTCCCTACGTAAGTACGTGACATGAGTTTTCCTTGGTCTTCTCCTGAGTTTGGTGGCATGCACGGATCTCATCCAGTGTTCAACCGGTTTTGGCGGCATTACGATGCTTCTATGGAATGGCTGCGACTCCATTTGGCTGTTATGAATGAAGTCAACGCGGAGTTCGACTCGCGCGGCGCTCCGAAACGGAGAAAATTCCGATCTGACAATTCGACCAGAGCGACCACCTTGGCCGAGTTTCCCGAGCCTTATGAAGACGACGAAAACCAAGAAAACAACGTGGAAGACCAAGCTGACGACTCGATGGTGACCGAGGAACTCCTTAACTTTTTCGAGGTTTCCCGAAAACATCGCGAAGCTAGAGACAAAGAAGTCGCCGAGCGAAAGTACGAGAACCTAGAAAACCTCATGATTACGTCGAGGGAGTCCGCTGTCAATGCCGGTTCGGGCACGAGTGAGGTTTTCGAACGAAGACTGGAACACCTCAAAGAGCTGTATGGGCCGGAATGGATGAAGATTCATGGCATGGAGATGGCTCTCCAGAGTGGCTTCGACAGATTTACTAGCCACAGCGACGCGCGTCTTTGGCCTAACATCCCAATACGGATCAAACTCAACTACTGAACATCATGAAATTGTGTCATCTCATCATAACTGATCATCATCGAGTATAAAACAGGTTGCAGTCAAATTCTGTTTTCTTTCTTCCCGGCCTTCTTCTCGAAACTTCCTCGAGCCACCCCGAAAACTTATTGCAATTCATCAACGAACGGAATTTTTTTCATCCAATCTCGAGACTCTCTCCTGGAAATGTCAGATTGTTGCTCCCGGTCAAGAATTCCAAGAATCCATATCCGTTCTGAACTCTCGTTTTATTTACAAGCTGCCTTTTGTACAACATCACCATCAAGTGATGATTTGCGCAGGGTAATGATGTGGGAAAATTGCCTACAGAGAACCCATATCATGCGATCCTCTGGATTCGTCTTTGCCGAAAATTATGTCGTTCGTTACTTCTGACACGAGTGTGGAGATAATGTTTTCGAAGAACGAGAACGTTCCGCCGATTTCAGAATCCGAGTCTTTCACAGCTTTCAGAAGACATTCAGGCAGTTTGATTCCAAGTTTGTCTGTGAAGATCGCGGCGAAAATTTCGGTTATAGCGCCTCCTGTCCGCCCGACACATTGGCAGCTCTCTTCAGCGAGAGGGATGAGGGACTGGAAAGTGTTCAATTCAGTTAGATTCTGTTCCGGAACTCTTGTTTCGGTGTTTTCTTAATCGGGCGCGTTATAGATGTCCAATATATATAACAATGTTCGTGACAATCCAAATCGGTTTTCTGAAAGTTCTCCACTCACCACTAGTTGGTTGACGTCGAGAGAAAGAGATCGAAACGGCGGGAGATTCTTCAGACATTCTTCGATGGAAGCTGTCAAATGAAAAAGAAGCTGATATGAAAACCGACAATGCTGTGACCGGATCCTGTATGGCGCAAAGTTAATTACAGGATCATTAAGCGGTGGACGTCTAAATGAATGTCAGGAAATTCTCAGGGACGACGGCGAGAGCAGGAATTTGCACGCGCACTTCCATTTCAATTCCTCTGCTGCCCCTGGCCTTTCCATTGACTATAACCCACTTAAGGCGGGTGAGGCAATATAAAAAAGCTCCTGTGCCACACATGTACAACGATGGAAGACCGGCGCTCTTAGCATACTGAAATCCTGCACGCGTATGCGGAATCGATAAGTAGTCATCCAAGGTTTCTGAACTTTGAGCTGGTAACGCTCCGTTTTCAGAGATTGTTGCATTCGGCTGCATGCGATCAACGAAGAACTTTTGGGTTCTCGACGTTTCTTTTTGAATCAGCATTATTTCGCGTGTTTCCGTTGTGCGAGTCAGTTATTAGTGTCAAAATATCTTGTTGCGGCGCATTCCGCAGTTTGATTGACGAGTGAGTAGATTGCTGGAGAATGACGTCTTCATGTCATGAGGAAAACATGAAGCTATTCTCATGACAAATTTTGCCTCTCGAGTCACGACTCGTTCCTGTGCAGTCGATGACACGAGGACGTGGTATCGAAGTGCGAAAATGCCGCCGTAATTCTGTGATGACCTTCCATTTTACTCGGCCGACTTTCGGGGACCGGATCTTCTGCGCCAGACCCGTTGGAATTTCAGATCTGTGCTTCCGCAGGAATTCGCTCATGAGACATAGCTGGTCGAGTATCCGTTCGACACGTGTCGCAAACACCCAACCAAATGCTCAGTTTCAGAATCTGTACTCATAAATTATCTGTGAGAACGCTGTTCGCTTTCAAATTCACGGATCATCGAAAAACTACGTATTCTCAGTAGCGTCAAAATCTCAAAAGCTCGCGTCGGCAGAGAAACGCAGGCGAAGGCACGCGCTCGAACTCTAGCGTTGTACGTGAAACGGCTGATACCTCGTATCGAAAAATGACCCACTGCTTCTGTCACCCAGATGACATCATGTGGGCCCATTCTACTTGATGAACGAATAAATCTGATCCAGATATTCGCGCGTGTTCACCTACACCGCTATCGTGGATAATTAGGACAAAGTTGAATTGCCGATTCGCCACAAGTCACTGTCCTTTAAATTTGTCGAGTGAACGACGTTCGTTTTCCTGAGAAACAGAAGATCGATCGGACAGATGAACCGATAAACTGACTGAATGACTGACTGCGTGCTAGGGAGCGGATTCATTGAGTCAGCCGAGAGAACTGTTTGCGAGGGTAGGAGACATGGTCATTCCTGCGATCGGGCCTATCGGCAATTCGTCTGTAACTCTTTGCCGGGGTCATTGGACGATGCAAATCAGTTGATTGTTTGTGATCACCGTTGAGGAAAGAAGGAAATCGAGAAAAAATACTGCCTCGGCTGTTCTGCCGTACGGTCACGAGATCCCGCCATAGACAGCACTCCATCGCTTTCTGACAGAGATTTACAGTTGCGAATCATTGCGTCATTGGCCAGTGGTACCTCAAGGGTCTATTCTTTGTTTCTGTTCCTTTTGGCGCCGGGGCTTGTTTTGAAATGTTATTCTGAGTTGTCGGTTTTAGCGGCGGAATTCGTTTTCGGAAGAGAAACGTCGTTTCGTGGATGGGGACGAAGGGTTAGAAACAAATGCGACAATGACCGAGCGAGTCAAATTGAGAAATGATTTTCAAAGTGACGACGTTTGTTGTTGCCTCCGCCCAGAAATTTCAAGAGAATGCAACATTCTGTGGTCTGTCATTCGGTGGAATGCGGCCGTTGAGAATCCCGCTCTGCGTATGCGGTGCGCAATGTTAAAGGTTAGGAACGTCAATTTCTCGAAAAGGAGTTCTGTCGTACCGGCGTTCCTGCTCCCGGCAACACCGCTCGATCGAAGCTCCTTCGAGCGGTGTTTGGAATTCAGTGAGCCAACCATTCGAACGAGACAATGACAGCGTTCGAAGGAATCGTCCTCTGCGCGAGGGAAGCCCTCAGAGATGCCGCACTGATAGCGAAGAAGCACAGTTTTACTTTCGTTTCACTTTGTAGAGACCCTTGAGCGAAGAGTCTTATTCTCGGTCTTATTTCTGATATCTTCTGGGAGATTGACGAAAGCGACCGCGGGGAACACAGCGAAAATAAATAGAGACACACTCACGCTTTAAGATAGCAGCCTCCAACACAATGCTGTGCCAAATGAGAACGAAGAAAGCGACCAGTGCAATAATTTGCATTCCTCCGGAGGATCTCATTCTGATGCGGAGTGTATTCGGGAGCCTCTAGCCGACGAAGGGAGGGGGGGGGGAGGGACAAGGGGGTCACCTAACGAATCCACCAGCCAGCCTGCCTGCCAATGAGCTAACTAACCAACCAGTCGGTCAGTCAGCTGCTTTGGTTGGTTCTTGCGTCTGATGGTCGCGACCTAGACGGAGTTGTCAACAAACTTCCTTTTCAAGAGAGAGCCCTCAACAGCTTTTCACATGGCACTGAAAGCATTCGCGAGCGTTCGCGCGTTTTTGTGAGCAATTCGTGCTGAATGAAGAAACGATCATCAAAGGTCTGAAGATTAGGAAGGAAGAACACTCTGAGAGAGGGCGACAAATCGAAGGCGAGGGAGAAATCACCGAAAGGATTTTTGAATATTTATCGGCCAGGATCCATCAAAGCTCTAATTCGATTCTGCATCGAGTCTTGTCGGCGACTGACCGCGGGTCGGGAAAGGACCACGGTTTCGTTCGAGAAAAATGCAGATTGTCGCCGGATAACTTTCTTTTTTCGAGGAACCGCCTTCTAGAGCCAGTGCTCGACTACCGACTCTGGTCGTGTGGAATTTTCGATGTTGGAGCGAGGTCGATGAGATTTGAAACATTGCCACCTTAGGAAATCCATGAGATCTGATCGGATTGGGCGGTCCTAAGACCCGTGAAAGCGTGTAGGATCTGCCATCGGAAGCTTCTGCC
Organism: Neoseiulus cucumeris; assembly: GCA_021527715.1. Taxonomy (NCBI): domain Eukaryota; kingdom Metazoa; phylum Arthropoda; class Arachnida; order Mesostigmata; family Phytoseiidae; genus Neoseiulus; species Neoseiulus cucumeris. Next base: position 186,369 of record JAJSRV010000081.1, on the reverse strand, counting down.
CTCCATTTCAGCGAACAGCGTTCTGGTGACCCCGTGAACGGTGATATTACGCAACGAGCGGAGTGAGGAACCGAGCCAGCCACGGGGACGGTCGCAGCATCAAAACCGACGGCGGCGCCATCGGTTACAGCGACGGTCGTCGTAGTTGCGTCGACTGGTGCTCCGAGTCGGGACTAGTCGCCATAACACGGGCACAAGGCGACTACGACGACGAAGACGCCAGCCATCGGTACTTCTCTGAAGTAAATTAGTTGAATAACGGAACCTACTGTGGAGGCCTGTTCACTGGTTGAGCTGCGCGGGGCTATCGCGCTAGTGACTCAGTCAGTGAGTGGCCTCACCGGCCGCTGCTCGGATAAAAAAAAATAAAGCATAAGCTCATGCACTCTCGGGAGCACAGTTCGAACAGAAATGTTCGAAGTCACATTCGACTGAGTCAACCGATTCGTGAGGTTCCACGGCTTCTTCTCAGCGGGTGTTTATCCCGCGTTCAAGTCGAAGCACGATCAGTTCAGGCTCGTTGACACACTTTTGAAGTGAGGTACACCTCGAGCTTTCGAAAGCAAGGCATTGGGATTGAGGTCTCTGCCTCGGAGCCCCAAAGAGTTTGTTTTGATTCCCGGTGTGGGCAGCTACTTCTGTCTGTTTGTCACGCTCGCTACGAGGAACCGGGCTCGACATGAATCGCTGGGCTACAAGAAAACGCCGGCCACGCATTGTGATCGCTCTTTGCATCCGATATTAAATCGGGTCGAATTGATTCCAAATTGCGTTGAGATCGCAGGGCTTGCGTTTTGGAATGAATGAGCTCCGTTTTGGCGGCAGTTCATCCGGTCTCAGTTTCGAACCACTGACTGGCTTTGAAGGTCCTCACGAGACAGGTGACCTTAGCCGATATCGACGCTGTGGAAACGGATCGAAGACAGTCGATCGCGACTCGTTTCCATATTTGATGACCTTGAATGACCCTTGCGATCGGCTCCTGCAAATAATGGATGTCGCTTACTTATGACCTAATTCGATCGTCGTCCTGTTTTGAGAGGGGAAGCCTCAAACTGAATTCTGAACGAGGCTCGACGTCCACATACAATGGCGTATTTTCATAGAATGCCATGATGAATGTTGCATGTGGAATCAGCAACTTCTCATTCATATTGCTAGGATAGGGTTGGATTTCGAGGAAGAGACAAGTGACGAAGATTTTCTCTGCGGGAGGAGGTTCGAAAGCATTTTTGCACCATCTTGGGCGGGGATGGGGGGGTTGTCGCCTCGAGCATTACGTAGATGAATCTCATTTGATTTGATATGTTGGAATAATAGTCGGCTTGTTTCGCAACTCTTGCATTCAACCCATCATCTTCGCTCCGATGGATTTACCCCTAAAAACTCACCGCGATACCCGTGTGGATTCTGGTATCCATTGTATGGAACTGAGAGTGGGCACGACGAAACCGAACTTTGAGCTCGTGAGCTGAGGGCTGACCGAGGTTGCGACCACTCGAAGGAGAACGTGTAGACTTCCGAATCTCAAAAACATGGAGACGTAAGTCTAGATCATCACGAGAAGCAATGTGTCCCTGCGATCGTGAAGTTGGAGATGTCAGCCAAAGCCTCGAGAAAACTTTCATGCAAGTTGAGATCGGTTTGTGCTTGGGGCTTCCTCCTGGGAGTTGAGAAAGGAAGCTGGCAAGGACACCTGGGCGCCATCCCGGAGACGATCATCATTATAATGAAGTCCCATGGCTCGGACGAAAATTCTTTCAGGGGAGGGGGAGTCATGGCCAAACGAGCTTAACCCAATAATTTTGCGACTATAGCGACCCCCTGTTCCTTCAGCCGGCCCGAACCGTCATACGAGGAGTCCAAAATCTTCGAACTCGTTCAGTTGAATCTAATCAGGAAGCTTCCATTTCAGTTGCGAGATGGTCAATGACGAGCAGGTTGAAGTCCTTCAACTCGGTGAGCTGCACGATTATCCCATTTTCATGAAGGTGAGCGAACACGGGTCTAAGGCCTTCTCAGTTTATGCTGTATGTTCAAGCTCAAGAGATTTTCTTGAGGCCGAATCCCCTCCCCCATGTACTGATTTCATTCACAGATTTGCTGCGACACCTTGAACTCCGAGTGGAAACGCAGCGAGACCGCCAGGATGCACAGCCTTCAAAAATCCTCGTCTTCGTTTCCGGTTTCCCTAGTCATGTTCGGATCAAGGAGCAAGGATTTCATCGGCCATGCGAGAGTTTGCCGTATTCTCGAACGCACAGAAGCATGCTTCATTGAGAGTGTTATAGTGCTCCCTGAAAAACGAGGAAGGGGTCTAGGTCGGCAACTCATGGAGCTCGTGGAGACTTACGCTCGACAGCACGGCTTTTCGATAGCTTATCTTACAACGAAAGACAAGCAAACCTTCTATGAACATTTAGGTTACACGTATTGCGAACCCATGACTGCCTCGAACAGTTCATGCGTCAGATTAGAGGGTATCGACAAAACCCGAACGCTGCTCGCTCCCGCGGCAGTGGTCGCCGCTCCGAGGACAGACGCGCCATCACCACCTCCTCCTCCACCACCGCCCCCGCAACATGTGAATAGCAAAAGTATCGATAGAAACTGGATGATGAAAGTTCTGATATGAGGGGTGAGCAAAATTTCCAGAATTCTCAGAAGACCATTCTCGAGCATAAATTCAGTTTGTGTTCAAATTCTTCCTCGGTACCTGAACTCAAGACAACAAAGACTCCCATGACGGAGCTCATGGCTTTAGAAATAGCATTGCTGTGAATTCTCCACGAGCTGGTTGTTCCTGGAGATCACTTCTCAATTCAATCATTGTTAAAACAATGCTCCAAGGAACGAAGCAACGGTGCCAAATAAACGATGTGCAATAAAGGTTGATAGACATCCTGTGTGTAGAATAGAGTGAAAGTGGAAAAAATTGAATGAAAAGTTCGTGTTGGCTCTTCATGTCGTTGTATTCCTTTCCATCGCGATACACAAGTCGCTCTGAGAATATGGCTACACGTTGCTAACAAGAGTATAAAATGTATCTGCGCGACAGCAACACTCAAGATCCGAGTAGAGCTTTTGCGTGCTTCTTTCAGCCGAACAAAAACAGGTAACCCAATCTCTACTAGGCAATAAAGTAGCGTTTAACAACCGTGTCGCCTGAATGAGTTTCCTCCATCCCTCTCGACCTTTCTCTGTTCTCCTGCTCGAGCAGCGTCAAGAGGACGACGTACTCAACGAGAGGAAGAAACGAAAGGCTCTATGCTACGAAATCGCTCCAAAGGGTACATTTACAAAATGACTCGGGACTCGGGATTTCGAACTGCTCCGACTTGGATATCCGTGTTTGTTGTCAGAAATCACAGGCGGATCGGACATTTGAGGTCATACCGGCATCCTCTTATCACTTGCTGCAACAACTTACAAGTGTTCTGTTGATGAATGGCATTGAATTGAGCTGATGATGAAATCGGGTCCGCAAACGAATAGCTATTATTTGCGCTCAGAAGACTCCAAATGATTAACATGGACTTGACCATTCCAGAGGCGATTGTAGAAGCATTAGAGTCACAGTCCTCGACCTGCGTAAAGGAGTCTCCCAGTCGGTCGTCCGAGGAAAGCTCGGCAGACTGATTGTTCTCTTGGCAGCTGATTATCGTTGGCATCACTGAGTTGCGAAGTAGGTCCGCTCCTTCGAAATTCCTTTGTAGGCGAGGGCAGGCGAGTGAATATTGGCTTTCGCTGGGTACATGGTCCCCGCGATATTGACGTGGAAGTCACTTTTGAGGATGTAGTCATTCGTGATCACCTGTTCGACCCCGTTCTCGTCGAGGTCCTTGATGAAGCCCAAACAGACCTAAAAATTGGAACTTATATTTATTCTCCCTGAGTCCATGAGTCTCTCGGTGGACCTTAAGGCGCTGCATATCATGTCTGAATTCAACCATGACGTTGACAGCAAAAGGAAATCACGCACATGTGTATTCAAGGTGAAACCGTAGGCAGTAGTCGTGACTCGACCCACAACTCTGTCGTCGAGGTAAATCGGCTCTCCGCCCCATGGCCAAGGATCGGTTTCGACGTCAAGGTCCTTCAGGAGAAGTTGGACGAAACGCTTCTTGATACCTTCCTCCTTCTGTTTCAGCAGAGCTTGTTTCCCGATGAAGTTATCCTTCTGTAAATATAATATTCCCCGTCAGCACGCAATCCTCCATAGAAACAGCTTACATCTTGTTTCGATTGAGGATTTTGTCAAATGAGTGGTCACTTTTGTCTTGTCTTGAATGAACGAACCTCGAACTTCACTCTGAACGCGCGGCCGCATTCTAGAGGTGTGGTGGTGGGATTGAAGTCTTGCCCCCAGAAACCGAAGAATTTCTCAATTCTCAAAGTTTTCATTGCCATGTATCCAACATGCTGAAGACCGTAGTCCTTGCCAATGTCCGTCAAGCGGTCGTAAACATGAAGAGCGTACTGCGAGGAGAAATTTCCGAGGTGATTTGAGATACGATCATCATGAATCTCCTCCTCTGTCGATCCCATCACAGTTTTGAGAATCAAACGCGTCGAAGTACCTAAACTCACCTCGTTTGGTATGTACATGACCCAGCCCATCTCCCCGGTATGCGTCATGTGGAGCATCCGGACTCCGTTAGCCATCCAGGCATCGACTTCTTTGTAAGTGAAATAGGGGAAGTCTTTGATTCCCATTTTTAGGCCAGTTAGCTGTTGCATTAGGTCGCGAGAGTTTGGACCGATCACACAAATGGCGGTGTACGATGATGTGATGTCCGTGACCCAGATGGGTTTCTGAAATTGGAATCAATATAGATGTTCGAGCTTCGGAGAGATCGTGGGACGACCAAAAAAATCCGCAGAGAAATTCCAGATCTGTTTTGGACTCAAAAGACCGAGGTGGAGTCTGGTAAAATCGAACTCACATGCTTTATGTGTCTCCTGAGGTAGGTTTGAGCTCGTTGCTGTTGTCTCGTTGGGCAGATTATCATGAACTTGTTCTTGGCTAGTCGGACGAGGGAACAATCGTTCTCGTAGCCACCTGTTTCGTTTTGCATACCAGTGTTGACAATGTGGCCAACAGGAATATCAATGTCATTTGAACAGAGCTCTTGCAGAAGCCGCACAACTTCATCATCTGAAATCGAGAAATGATGAGAATTCCGGCTCGCTCGAGGAAACTTTCAAAGGAAAGCTGTGAAAGAGGTAAGAGGACAGCGAGTCAGGTAGAACGAAATACTGCACCTGGAGAGCTGATTTCCAATTTTGTGAATGACGAGTAATCGATCAGAGCTACGCGCTCCCTCGTCGCTTCATATTCGCTCTGCAGAATGTCGAAATAGTTGGGCTTGAAGAAAGTTTTCGTGTGAGAAACACGAGCGTCCTGCCGCGACTTTTCTGCGGAAATTGAAGCACACTCCAGATTAGACATGATATGCTTTCTTTGAAACAACTGATTTCGACGGTCACTGTTCAGCCGTGTTCGTTTTATTCGTTATGGGCAGCTCACCTTGATATTCGGTATCATAGAAAGCTGGTCTTTCGTAGCCCATGGTTTGTCCGAACATAGCGCCCGCTTCCCGTAGTCTGGGATATATGGGTGACATTCGAAGCTGACGACCCGTTTCGAACTCCATAATGGGATGCGGCAATCTGTAGTATCTGTAAACAAAATGAATACGCTAGCATTGATTCCTGATAGAGATCGAGAATCAGAGAACTCAGAAATAAGCTTGATTCGGGAATTTCACCCGTCTAGCCGGGAATAGAAGTGACGCTTAGCGGACTTACAGCCCAGGCACTTCGCGAGCCCTCTCTTTGAGAAATTGCTTGTTGTTGTGTAACCCGATGAAACGCTTCACATCGATGTCCCAGATGTCTTGGTTGGGCTCCCCCTCGATCATCCAACTAGCAGTGACTTTTCCAACGCCGCCTGCTGCCTCGATTCCGATCGATTTCATTCCGGATGCAATGAAGTAATTTCTTATCTGCGGATCGAGGTTTCATACGTTCTAATGCATTCGGTGGCCGCTGTTAACATCAAGCAATTGGAACTCTACTCGGCCGGAGGATGACGAAGGGCACGAACCTCAGGGGATTCACCAACCAGCCACCGGCCATCGGGTGTGAAGCTTTCAGGGCTGTTATAAAGTTTATCGACCTCAACATTAACGAGATCCGGCATCCGGAATAACATTTCATTGAGCAGCACCGAGAAATGATCCCAGTCTTCGGGTAGCAAACCTCTACCGATGGCGGGTAGGTTTTCGAAATCCACAGGTTTCGACATCGGTTCGAAGCCTCCACAGACGTATTTTCCATCTTTGACTCTGCGGATTGAGGTGCGCGTTTTAGAACAGACGTAGGTCGGAGTATTAAGGATGGTTCAGATATCGACTTTTAGGAATTCACGAGAACTCGAGGAAAAAAGAAGTCAGAGGGGAGTGCTGACCGTATGTAGAAACTCCCATCGTAGTCATGGATCACAGGCATTTCGTGATTGATTCCGGCAACGGGCTTAGTGTGCAGGAAATAGTGTTCGCAAGGATAGAGGGGAACTTTCACCTGAGGCCGGCTGAGTTTTCCGACCAAGCGGCCGAAGTATCCGGCCGCGTTCACGAAGTATTCGCAATCTATTTTCCCTGTGAACAAAAAGATTTTCCGCGGTGAATGGGAGCTTTTTGATGTTTGCTGAGCTTTGGGGGTTGCGGTAAGGTCGGAAGTCTCACCGAAATTGCATTCGATCCCAGAAACTTTGTTATTGCGATCGTCTCTCAATATCCGTTCGATGAAGAGTCCTTCAATTATTTTGACTCCTTTCTTCTCAGCCTCTTCTGCCAAGATATTGCAGAGAGCGTGAGTGTCGGCGACGCCATCGACGGGACACCATAGGGCTCCCTCGAGTCTTTCGGTCGAGATATTTGGAACCATCTTCTGAACTTCCTGGGGCGAAATGATGTCCACATCAATTTCCATGCTTTTTGCGATCGAGGCCATCCGGCGAAAGGCAAACAACCTGCAAAAATGGTCCAGAGTTCATGCTCCCCGTGGAGTTCCGATCGTGGACGTTGTGAGTGGGCCATGTGTGGATGTATCGCAAGCTGTCTTTCCTCACCTCTCCCTGGTCCTGGCCAGATGCAAGGACCCGCACTGCTTCCATCCAGTTTCGTGTCCTTTAGCTTGGAGATCTTTGTACAGATCGATGGAATACCGGCTCATCCGACTTTCTATTGTTCGATTCTTGATTTGGCTTAAAAGACTAGCTCCGAAACGAGTCGAACCTCCACCGATCCTGCAAGCAAAGAGCATCTAGTAGTATCTCACAATCACAACATGAATCCTTTTCATGCGTACAGTCAGAGAGAATAGGAAAATATGGTGGAGAAAGATTCGAACATGAAGGATTCATTTTGAACTTACTTTCCCCGGTCAACGAGCAGGATGTCTCGGATTCCGTGGTCATTCGCTAAATGGTACGCTACGGAGCATCCGACGATGCCCCCTCCACATATAATGACTTGTGCGGATGATGGAACTTGTGCATCGCGAACCAAGTGCTGATCGTCGGCAACTTTGAACGAAAAAATTACACTCAGTGACCTCGGGTCATAACAGACACGACTATCCATCCGTATCCAAGAATATCCTTCGGACCTGTCGCCGAACTATGAAATGTACTCCTGCCTGAACGCTTTCTAGGCGGCGGCGGCTCTGAATAGCGGACCTAAATCAGAGAGCGGAAGGAAGATACCGAAGAAAATGAGGAGATGTTGCCCCTGGGAGCCATTTCAACAATCTTTTTGGTACAGTAGTTCTCCTGGTGTCCAACACTCCGACTGATGAAGCTCCGGAAAAACGAGCCAGAGCTACGCTCTCGAAAACATGACGTGAGCCAGGCGCACATTTTGTCGCCGCCAGTGCCATGCACATTGCAGCGCATCGACTCGACCTCATATAGCTTGCGAAACTCGAATCGGAGCCGCGCAGAATGAGTACGACAAAAATTTATGCTTGGCGCTCAAGAGCCTCTGAGTAAAGTGTTTTCCCACTGGTGTCGATTTCGAGTTCACGAACAAAACAGCACAAACTGGCACCAATACGATGGCATCAGTCGTGAGTGTTCCAAACGGTGCTTCTGAGCAAGCAAGCTCCTGGCAGCCGACAAAGAGTTCATTGATTCCCGAATCGTCCCCTTGTTTCCACCATTTCCGTTCGGAATAATCTCATGAAGAAAATGGAGCTGAGCTCTTCAGAGTTCTTTTCTCGAGCTCCTCCGAAGGAGATCATGAGGGTAGTTTATCGCGCACACATATGAGCGAAAACGCGAGAATCCCGCTCTGATTAAAGCTTCGTTCCAATAGTGACGCACTGGATCGTCCCGCCACTCCTTAAAGCTCCTTATTGTTCCATGCTTGGTCCCGTTGTTGTCATAATGGTCATTCCTCCAGCGAAATTCCCAAACGACAAACATTGACGAAACTTTTGTGAATCAGAACCTGCCATTCCTCGATAGAATTTATTTAGAATCAAAAAGCCCAGAGTTCGAACGTTTGCTCTTCTCCGATGACCTCTTCATTCTTATTCGGGGAAAACCGCCTCCGAGAAAGTTGTTCTTAACGACAATCCGGTAAAATCGCAATAACCGCGCTAAGAGCTCGATCCCGCGGGGAATTCTCGACTGGGATCGATGTCACGCGCGGAAGAAATTCGTCCCTCGCGGTGTCGTGAGGTTGCTCCGGAGATAATTGCCGCCTCGTCCTCCCATGTGTCCTCGTCGTTGACGTATTTTTCTATTCGTGGTTTCCTCACAGCCACTTACGGTTCAATGCGCTCGCGTGCGGCTCCCATGTGTTGTCGGAGGCTAAACTCCTCCGAGAGATCCGAGCGGGCGAGAGAGCCCTCCGAAGACCCAGAAGGGACATCAGCGGACCTTGAATTGAAAAATGGCACGAACAATTCGAAGGTCGGACCAATCTCCCCTCTCGGTGATGTGTTTCGGTGAATCAGCTGTTCAACAACGGCAGCGCCGCACCAGCATCGTACGATACGGAATTTTGGTAACTTTAGTCTATGAGAGACCCGTTATTCTGGAATGGAGCAGCTCTAGCCTACAGCTGTTCTCCTTCCAAGAGAACGCTGTAGTTGAACGGCTGACGAACAAGTCTGAAAGAGCGTAATTTAGAATTCGCGATAGAAATTGTGAGGATGATCCGGATGATGATGATCTCTGCTGGCAGCGGAGAGAGGTACCGGGCGGGTCAACGCACTGATTGCGGACGTAGTGTGGCGACATCCGCAGGAAATTGAAACCTCGTAACTGCTTTGTTCCCAATATAGTGAAACACTTCTCGAAGATATCCCGAGAAAATATGCAAAAAACGACAGCCGAGGCCAAACTGGAACCGGACGTCTCGCGTATTCAGCCGATAAATCGAACGATTTTGAGACAACCTATGGGCGACCAAGCATCCGCTCAAGACAGCTAGTTTCGACTCTGTTCGAATCTGAGATATTTCAACGTCTGGCAAATCAGTGAGATGTTGACGTTAGCACAAGGTGCTCAGTTCATACCGAAGAGATGCTGCGTGGAAGCCGATGAAGGCAGTGTAGCGAGTTGCCACTGTAGGCTTATGGTAGGTTGGATCCTGTTCAAGAGAACACGTCTGGCACAAATGATAAACCACTGAGTATATGGGATTTTCAGCGACTTAGGTGTGATCTATCTGCAACCTGACCTAGCCAGCCTCCTTTGCAATATCAGAAAGTTCTCAAGAGTCAAAAGGAAATTGAGATCGAGCTTTTCAGGCTGATATAGCGACAGAAACATTCCCCATGATCAGATGGAGCCATCAGACGCAGTTCACTCAAGTCTGATTGTTGGACACCTTCTGATCATTCCACATCATGGGGCTGCCTATGTTCATTGGATAACTGGCTCAAAATTATCCACGAGACACTAGCAAGCAGCTGAAAACGTCGTTCCGATTGATTGAGATGAGTTGAATATGATGGTGAGTTGGGAATAAAACACTTCATAGGGCCCAGTGGGATTGATCGAAGACTCAATTCCACTACTAATTGTAAGCCACGCATCTCGAAAGCTTGAGGAGCATATCCAAGATTCAGTCATGGCGTCGTGGGCTCACTTACACTCCGATCAGCGACGAACTGCTTTCCCTCTGTAGCGCCAGAACACAGCCAGCAAGTCCTTCCATACGCTCAAGTAGCTCTCGTCTTCTCGAGTTTAACGACGATCAAGCCTCTCGGTTAACTCACGAGGATAACGAAAGAATCCAGAAGGTTTTCGCATACCTTCAAACATGATAGAGCTTCATTGTCACAAACATCTACTCGAGCGTCTTCTTGTTTCGGCATCAGGAACGCTCTTAAATCATTCAGCTGATAGATTCCATTCGTTTCAAACCACTCAAATTCCGGCTCGAGTTCTTTGAAAAAAGCGTCCTGTACCTCGCAGGAGGTTTATCGTTCGCCGAATGTAGATGTCCACCCCTTGGAGAAAAGCCTTTTTGTGGGAGCAACAGTTGTCCGAGATTTAAAAACATGGTTCCGCACCTTTCGATGCAACGATCACGGAAACATCTCGGTTTGAGTTGTTTCCTGCTGATTCTACAAAATCACACATTCCCTCCTTGACGCAGTCGGCCACCTTAGCTCCCAATGATCCAGAGCGGTATCGGCTGACAGGTCTGGGATGGAGGGATTACGAAGAGGCGCAAGAAAACTGGATAAGCCCCGGGCGCGAATCCAATTATTCTCGAGAAAGTGCTCCTGGAATAGTCGCCTTGCGACAGGTGATATTCGGTACCGTATCTTGGGGCTACCTTCAGGCAGAACGAGCGTTAGAGGAGAAGATCTCCTTCAAGGTCGAAAATGTTATCTGGGACTGTGAGCGTCGAGTTCTCACATTTCTCCTCACTCAGCCTGAATTCCCTAACGGACACTTTGGCCTCATAGAAGCGTCCTTGGGGAATACAATCAATCTAGCCTACTGATAAAATTGGAGTGATTAAGCGATCCGGAGGATAAACTTTTATGTTTTGCCCTTACTCTCTCTTTCGTTCTCGCGTGCGAGGAAAATCCGCGGATAATACAAATCACAAACAACGACTCAGAGTTCTCCGCACCCGCTGGCCTTGAGAACGACAGCGAGCGAACACACAGTGGGATTTCGAGCTGCAAACCAAATGAAGGGCAATACCTGATACCTCCTCGAGAGAAGGCCGAAACATGCCGAGTAAATACTCAATAATGCACGTGTTCGATACGTCTACATCTGACCGAAAGTTCTTGTTCTCGGAGTTTCTGCCGATGCGCGATCATCCCAGAACCACCAGTGAACTCTGTGCAAGGTCGGCCCGGCGCCAGCTGGGAATGAGGCTATCTGTAGCATCCAAAGTTCCTAGCTCAGCTTCCAAATATTCCCGTTCAACCATCGATGAAAACTGGTACTCGTTTGGATATCGAATCTTCACTGAAATTATGCGGCGATATGGGTGTTCGGAAATTCGCCGCGGCGAGAATGTCGAGACAAGAATGTGGCCCGAAAAAATCTCGCGGGAGGAAATGTCGCCTCGTCGACTCAGGTTCGCGACAATTCTTGCAGTGGCGTTTTTTTCGCGAGATTCCTTCTCGCAACACTGTTTCGCAACATTTTTACCGCGACGAATCCCAGCTTATACTACGACATCTCTCTGCTCCAGATCGATCCGCGCAGGGGCGACGACACTGTTGCCCAAAACTGCTAGTTTTCACGAGCTTATATATCAAAGCCCCCCACTGTGTTTCGAGAAATGCATGATGTCGAAGATCTCAACAAACTGGAACCTGCCTGCTTGAAAAGATGCTGTTCTTGCTCAGTGGGTTCTTCGTGGAAGGGAGCTGTTTGATTTTTGATTTTTTGATTTGTACTTGGTTTATTTGAATTGGAACTGCTGTCAACGACGCTTTAGTTCTCAATATTAAATAATAGTGAAAAAAGGAATAAAAAAATAGATAAAAGTATTTTTGTTTAGAGATGGGACTAGGAGTTGGGAGACTTCCTCCCTTATCGATATATGTAAGTTCGGACTGGATTGAAGCATCAAAGATTCATAGGGTTCGTCTCAAAGTGTGGGTTCGTAAAGAGCAAAGGACCCATATTATTTATCGGAGGAACTTCTCAATTTTTTCTTCCGCCTAGTCGCCCTGAAGCCTCCTGTATAACCCTCGGCCTCACAGCTGAGCTTGTGACGGATGGAAAATATTGTCGCTCGGGGATGCGGATGTGCCGCGCTCCTCAGCTTATGCATCGATTTCGATGAGAGTTATTTAGTCAGGGATTCCTTCATGGCAACGATGGGACAAGCTTCAAACACATACAAGTTCAACAAGGACATGAATCTCTAAGCGCTATGTCTCATTGCTATATGGAAATACTGGTATTTTTTGATGTGATGGCATAAGCCCGATTTTTCGAATCTCAGGGTAGGATGTGATGTAGTTTTCCTTACGGGAGTTTCGATCGATTTCATTCGGACTGTTGGAGGCATCCGAGAAAAAAAGTTCTTGACCAGGTATCGAATGGCAAGCAATCGTTTGAATGTGGTAAATGTATCTGTGAAGGATTTCGAGCGAATTCCATGAGCTGATCGAGCGAAGAGAAAATATATTCAGATTCCCAAAGCTATGCACTTGAGGGATTCCCGCGGCTGAGGATACAAAGAATCCGTTCCTCTTGGGCGATTCGGAGAATCTTGAACTTTGTAACGGTCTTGGTTTCGTTTGAATGTCGCGCGGCAGGTCGCGACGAGGAGGCTAAAGTCGCGAGAGATTGGTCTTGCTTCCAAAAACCAGATTTTCACTCGGAAAAATTGAACCACCTCAGCATCACATTTGGCCAGGAAAACTAGAACCTTGTCCGAGTTAAGCGGGAAAGTTGGCTCATTCCCGCGGACTATCAGTGTGAGTTCCGAGCCCTGCTTGACGCCCGCGATGGAAGTTGGCCCGAAAATAGGAAATGTCCGCGCCGAACGGTCACGTGGACGTAAAGTTTCCGAAGCGCGAAAAACGGGGTCCGATACCAAAAAATCGAAGATTCTATGCCAACGCGTCTCCAGGCCGCGACATCCGGCCTCACCTGTTGAGCGTTTGGCGGATTTGTTGGCTGTCGGCTGTCATGGCAACTCCGGCGCTCAGCCGAAAACACACTCGTATCGCATTGTGGCATTGTGATTCAAAGTGAAATGCTTCCAGATTGGAAAATTATAGTTCTAGTTTCCTACTTCAGACTTAGGAGCGCCGTCGCACTGTAGGTGTTCAAGGTGAGCTGCGCGATTTCTGAATAACAAGCAAGATGCGCTCGATGACAAGGATGATTTTCAGGGCGTCAGTAGCACTCACAGACACAAAAGACTTCGGTTTGACTTTTTGGAGTCGAATTCGCTTACATAGGGTACTACTCGTGATACTTCATATCTTTACAAATCATTCCAAGGGAATTGTTCAAGCTTTTTCAATGAACCATGGAAACTTCGACCGCTCCAAACATTTCGTTGGTCGGCAAAAGACTGACGATCGATTCTTAACGGGATCGTTGGTCTCAGTTCTCAGTTCAAGCCGGACTTACAATGTCTAATAATCTCCCCCCGCTTGTTTTGGTGTAGGCGGATAAGGAACGAGTACAGTGTCCCAAAGCGGATTGACTTCGGTACGCTCACGCCTCGAACGTGTAAACCCTTGTGCTTCGGTGCGCGCGCATTTTCGGCGACGGATTCCTCCTTTCTCAATACGGCCAACGACGTTGGGCCTCACATAGATGCGGTTCGCACACAGTTGATGTCTCTTGTCTGCTCAACCAGTGTTACGCTTGTGCTACATATGATCCGAGATTCGATGCACCTGACCAGTACCTGTCATAGAGACGGTGAGTTCCCCTGGCTTCGATGATCTTTTCAACGACTTTACTTGGCTCTTCTTCTTTTGTTTTGAGGACTCTCCATGAGTCTCTTCAGTCAGTGATACAGAAACGGTTGATTCTCTGACCGAGCCCAGGATGTAGATTCGTTCCATTCTTGAAGATGTAGTGTATTTTCAGCATTTCTCTCACATTCCTGATTCACTGTCGGCGCACTTCCTTTCAAACCAGAAGCTAGAGAGAGTCCCGAAAAGCGCAGAAAAATGATTCTGACACTTCTGCTGTCGTTGCTGCCGCTCACTTCAGGTAAGTCAGTGAAAGAAATAGGATTCCACAGAAAATCTCGCGCGGCTGATTCGAAACTGTCTCTCGGTTACGCCACTCGGAACAATTGAAAGTTTGCCTCGATTGATAAAGGGAGACTAACAATCAGCCAGAATTTGGTTTCGCATTTTCAACCGTAACATATCTCGACGCAATGGGAAATTCTATGCAGAAATCCTGTTTATTTTGGATCTCTGTTTCCAAGTCGGTTTTTTTTTCGTTTTTTTGATGCAGATTTCCTCAGGGTCCCGGAAATAAAGAGTCGCGAAATCGCTTTTATGAAATACGAGGTGCTAGAAACGCCCCTCATGACTTTTCCTAGAATTTATGTCCCTACATCCGAACAGAGAGCTTGCTGAGCCATTTCCTAATCTGCGTCCCACGCCCACTGGAACATTAACGTCTCCATGAGAAATAACGTTGAGCGATTGAATTGTATTTCAGCGGAAATTTGGTGCTATTCTTGTGTCAGCACTCAACCTGGCTGTCGCGAGGGAGTCAACTGGTATTACCACCACGCCATAACTTGTCCGAGAGAAGATGACAAGTGCGTGAAAATCGTCGAGAGGAAAGGAGGTGCGTATGTGTCATGTGTGTCCCGGACATGATCGGATGTAACAATCAGCAGATCGGGGAAAACTTGAATATCAATAATTTGGCCGGAAGCATCCTCTCGGGGGACGAACCTCAACCTAGAAGTTTCGCCTTCATTCGCGGTCGTGCGAGACGCGAGACTGGTGAATATTCCAAGCGGGTATCGTGAGGCTCCGCGGAGCGATTGAAACTACAATCTCTGCAAGCTTTCCGTCTCGGGTCATTGTTCCCGATCATCTGAAGCTCGTCGAATTCCTCGGTCACGCCTAAGGCACGTAGAGAGCCTGATCGCAAGCGCAATGAGTTTTCTCTGCTTCTCCCGTCTGTGCGTATTTATAGATCATCTCAAAAGGTCGCGGAAGGAATTCCGGAGCGCGTTCTGAGTCTCCTCTGCAGTTTTGAGGGAACTTTTCCTCGGAATTTCAAATGTGCCCGACGACAACTGCAACATAACACGTGCGGGGGCTTCTGTTCGCATTGTTCGCCGGTGGAAATTTCGAAGGAGCTGTGCTTAGCCCGAGGCCTCCTCTACTCCTTCGAGGCAGCTCTATTCCTCATCTGAGTTGTCTGAACGATGAGTGAGCCTTTCTATTCTCGCTCCAACCAATTCTAGCTTCTTCGCAAATCGCTCATCGGCTTCACGGTCAAAATAACTCACTCAGGCCTCCAACTGGGGTTGAACAAATATGAGCTCGCGCGGTGGCGGAAATCTTTCGTGAGAACGGAGCCAAACGATTTTCCGGCTAATTCCCGATTTTATTCTGGAGACTCCTTGCTTTCCATCCTTCTCTGTCTCACTCCTTTCTGGAATATTTTCTCGCTCCACCAGAGGCTCTCGACTCCTAGGCCGTGGTTTCATATGTTGGAAGGAGGAAATGCTGTCGATCTTTTCTCGCATGCAGTGCATACTTCTGGATTCGCGAAATTCCTGAGAAGCAGTGACCGTTGGGCAGTGAAGCGGTAAAGAGGACAAGCGAATGCTCCGAGCTCGTGGAACTTCGAAAAGTTCCTCCACGGATGCGTCTTGGTTCCATCAATGTATGAAATCTTACAATTAGGGGCACCGAACTTCCGCTACGCGTGGTATTGCCTTGTTCGAGTTTCGATTCTGTTCAAACGAGTGGATAACCACGCACCAGCGATTGTCATTTGTCTGTGGCTATAATTGCTTATTTTTGCAGAATCGTTGCTAGATGCCACGAATTTCCACAGATCCCGTGAATCCCGTGCAAGATTAATTAATTATCAGCCATATTTTGTCCTTCAAATATATTATCTGGGAGTATCCTTCTGGGAGCTCTATGGCACAGCGTCCGAGAACTCAGTAAAAGCAATAGAAACCACTCCATATCGGGGATAGCTTGCACCCCTTTCGACTGCTTTATCACTTTTCCGGTCCGGGGCAAGAAATTCTTCGGCATCATCTGTGGCTGATCAGAAATGGATTGCGAGCGCGTCGCTTCGCCGTCTAAGGAGTCTTGCACTTCAGCAAATTCATCATGATGATCTCATCGAAGATGGCATCTATTTGTCTAATTTTCCTTGAGACCCAAATCAAAACACGATCGATTTTTTTTCTTTCAGACGAAATCCTGTATACCCGCGATTGCCTCTCTAATATAGAGGCGTATCGTCACGACATTCCTGCGGATACGTACGAAGGATGCCGTTCAGCCGCCGACGCGCCCAAACTGGCGGTTTACGTGGAGAACAACATCAAGGAATGGGAGCTAAAGAGGTGTGTTAGGACTCTCATGTACTCTACTCATTGATTACGAATAGCATGGCAGGAACCAGAGACAACTCGACTAACCACCTTATAGCGGAGGAGGAGACGTCGGCAAGAACGAGCAGACTACAGAAAAGCGCCGACCGAACCGCCATTACACTGAATGCATGTTAGGACCATAAAAAGGCAGAAGCAGAGTAACGTGCGAGGCCAATAGGTTAGCTGCTGGGCCTTCTCTGGTCTGGACGGCTTGCATACACCTATATCGATCTGTCCAAGGTCGTATGGTCAATGAGTGTCATCATTGAAGCTTTTCCCTCAGTTTTTCGGCTCGCTTCCTCAATGATCGAGTTCAACGGAGCTTTTTGGATCAAGCCCTCGACTCAAGCGGTTCTGATTCCACGATTGCTCACACGTGCATTCAAGAACTGCTCGCGATAGTCAGCTTCGATTTTGGGATCGTATACGACGTGTTCGACACGATGCGATTGACAGTTCGAGAAGTTCGGGAGGGTCTGAGAGTCAAAGTGTTTTCGCACCACATTTCATTCTCAATTCTGTTTTTGATCGGACTTTCCATCCCTTGGCTTGATTTATATTCATTGAGCCGGCTTTGTTCTAACATAAGGACGTGTATACAGTTATCTATTGTTTACATGTTCATTTGTCTCCATTGATATCGCCTGATTCGAGAGAATAGATACAAGACGGGGGTGCAAGATGTACCATCATACATAGTTGAAATAGAAGTTGAAGAGGGGGACAGGTTTTCAAGGCCAATGGCGTCGTCCTAGTGTTTGGGTTCGGAAACTGATTTTAGAGCTGATTTTCCGTCTTCGATCTCATTCGTGTCGCTCGAGTGACCAGCGTCGAATCAAAACAACGACAATTCGATCAAACTAATGTGAGAAAGTTTCCTTTTACAGAGACTACTACGATGACACGCAGTTCTGCTTCTGTGAATTCTGGCATTGGTGCAATTCCGCCTCAACGGCGCGCTTCAACGTCGCACTGGCGGTGGTCTTAATTTCTTGTACATTATGGGGCATGAAGACCTAGAGAAGGCGTCGTGAGATTTTTCGAATGACGTCACAGCAGCTAATGCATTGTAAAATGTCGATTTACTGTTCACAGTTTATTATGGAAAAAGCCTGTGAAGCAGTTTACCTATGAGATGTTTTCGATCGGTTTATTTAATAAAGACTTTTTTATTACGCGGAAGAGTTTCCGAGAAAAAACGTTGTCCGATCCGTTGCGAGCTAGGGTTGCATTTGGAGGAACAGAAGGGTTTTCATGCAACGGGAGAGAATCTTGGACGCATATTCGAATGCAGATTGTCAGTGGGTCGGGCAGCTTTCTCAAGATGGAAGCATCCAAACTTCTTCGAGAACTTACATTAAACGGGGAGGTTGGCTTGAAATGCATTTGTGTCGACGGTCTGTGGTCTTTTCAGACGGGACTGGACTCAGGATTGGTTTGATATTCTTCTTCACGATCTCAGAGCGGCAACTTAGCCCGAAGACTGGATTGGGATTTCATAGGAGACACGTTTTTCAAAAGCGATGAAAACCGATCTCACGAAACACGTAGTGTTATCGGAAGCAATAAACGGATCCCCGACGGCCTGTCTCCTGAAAATACTCAACAAAATGTGCATAAAGTTTATGCCACGTTTCATGAAATACTGAAGCGAAATCGAGAAGCTTCATATTCACAGTCTGCAAAACTTATGACAACCAAGAGCTGTGAATCTCAATTCTTCTGTCAATCCTTGACGAAATGAATCATCATTATTGGAATCTCAATCGATGTCGATGTTTTCGGAACGAGCGTTTGTGGTCGGAAGACACGGCTCTGACGCTGTCTCTCGTCGTCCTGACTACTTCCAGATATCCGACAGCATAATTTCCCCCGAGAAACTTTGTCCGTAGATTGTGAAACCAGGCGTTTCCTAAGAAGGATCATTTGCTTTCTAGGGACAAGCTTCGATGTGGTCTAAACCCGCGTTCAACTGATTTCTGTGAGTTCCGGCTTGCCGTGAACCTGAATAGTCCCTGACAACCACTCAGTTGAGGCTCAACCAACCATCGCGACCGGAAGCAATTCTAGGCTTAGAAACCGGCAGTGACTTCAAATGGTGAGTATTCAGAGCAGCCGATAAGAATACATTCGGAGAACTTGGAGAGCGCATGGATTCTGAATCGACAACTGATACGGGTTTCCCATCTGGAATTCGGAAACGCTTCCATCTTGTGCTCTCGAACGATAAAGAATATCCCGGATAGTTTTCCAAACTGAAATGGTCGGCCACGCGAGATCTCTGACGGGCCCATCATACAGGTTAGAGTGGGATTTTTCGAGTAGAAACCACAGATAACCCTCAGCAACAAGGAGTCGGACATACAGTCGTGTAGTATTCCCAGGTGACTTTTAATCATGCTAACAGGGTCGGAATCTCAATAATTCGGGGAACTATGTTCAAGCCCGGCCGATCTCTCGATAAACGAGTTGGAATGTATATACATATTTATTCCAGGAAGAAGTCGAAATCGTTTACACCTCGAGATTGTTTGATTTCAGTTTCCATCTCACGAACTAATCTGCTTGCCATCCAAATGTCGTTCCAGTGGGTATCGGGGATAAATCGCAATCGAGTCAGACCTTCCTTTCCAGTTCGAAACTCTCCTCTCCTCAGCAACAGCCGGTTTGATCCGAATATTTTCGCGGACACGATCGGCAATATCCGGAAGTTTATGGTCGAATACCTATCAGAGCCGATTTCCGGTATCTCCCTCGGATATCAGCAGCTCGCTCTATCGATAGGGACTCTCACTTCAAAACTCCGGAGTTCGGAGTTCAGAATTCGGCGATCTATCTCAAATGTTCCAAGTTTCTGCGAGATAGCAGATTTTGAAGGCTCTTGGGAATATGATACTCAACGCATAATATTCAAGCCCGCAGGTCACGCTCTTGGTACAGCGACGCTGGCCCCCACATGCGTGGAATTTCTCTTCGAAATCTGCTTCGGAACAACCAAATCACCCATTCCAATCGTAGGCTGCATCCAAACCCTGTGATCAGCAAATCGTTCGTGAAGGAACCCGGGAAAATATTCTTTCTAGGATTGAGAGCACTTTCCATTGTTCAGGCCGCAGAATTCGACTTTTCGGGCTCTCAGGCCAGAGAAGCCCTCGAAGAAGGAGGCATCGAGACGGGTTGGATCTAACCAGTTATCGTCATAGTGCGAACAAGTTTAGGATTGGCAGAAAAAGTTTATTTCTTTATATAACTCCAGATTACGTCAATAAGTTTATCAAGTTTGAGGAACCCGATGGAGTACTCCTGATCTTCGGAGGTAAAACAGCCCCAAACTGCGGAATCGAATGAGAACAGCGAGGAACCATCGAAAGCTACAAAATGAAGGTCCTCGGTACTCTGATCGAGTCAATCATCACTTCGCACAAACTGTTCGCTGGACGAGACGCGGAAATTGGGGAGAAGGCTTGACTGCGATGCGCTGTTGGAAACTCCTGATGATGTACTCACTGCTGCTCAAGACCTCGCCGAACTCGTCCTCGCTAGAGGTGCTTTCTGTCTGGAAGAATTGGGTTCAGGATTCGCGGAAGACGGCGAAACCGTGAGGACTTTTGTCACTCAAGCCCTTGTCCACTTGGAGCAGGTTCTCATCGGTGAGGCTTCCAAAGGCTGGGAAGAAGTTGAACATGAACTTGTGCACGACGCAAACGAGACTTGCATCACAGTTTCTATCATGGAGAACCGCGATCATCAGGGCATCTACACAGGAGAATCCATCGTGGTTGCATCGTCCAAAACTTTAACAAACGAAACCGCCACAGACCTCCATCGCAAACTCCGAACATCACCAGAATCCATTGACGCAGCAGAGGATTCTCTGTGACGTCGATGGATTCCTTTCCGAGTATTTCGGATTCCATTGAGTCAATTGAATCGCCGAATTTCAGTTCTTAGTCCTCGGACGACTCAGGATTTACGCGAGGATGGCGCTACTACTCAACGCTCACTGACATAAGTCCCACTCGAGCTGGAGTAGGAATGACGAAACAGCATCTGGAAAGTCGGGGAGTTAGGTCAGCTGAGCGACCGACTCAATCAAAGGTTAGGTCAATCAGCATGACCTGATCAGGATTCCCGCGGGTTTAGCAGTCACTGTGTGTGCCACAAGCCGTAGGGAGAGATTATCAATCGTTCTACCCTGACGCGTCACTGAGGCTGGTGATTCGAGAGTTCGATTCATTCCGGAGTCCGGCAATGCAATCCACCCTCCAACAAAGCAAGTCTAGTACGCAGTCCAGGCGGTCATGGATCGGGGCTGACGTTAGCTCGGAACTTCTTATGAATCGACTTTCAATCGACCTTACGGAGGACTTTGAGTCGCTGAGGCGAGCGGAATGTGGGACGCGGCTTCATGTCCCAATCCCAAGGAATCGACATGGAGTGACACCCCATAACAGAGCATGTACTCTTCTTGCACAAGAAATTCGCGAAACCGTTCGCACCAGAACGAACGGAGCGTTCCCGGTTTTAGGATGATTTCCGCGAGGATCTGCTCAGTGTCATCTTGTTCGTTTTGCTGATGTTTCCGAGTCAATCCGTCCGTAGGTCTCACAAGCGGGGCCATGGTAGCGAGCTCCGTGCACGAGGCAGGAAACGCCGTATCCTTCCTCATATCCTGACTTTTCTGTTGTCGCTCCTGCCGCTCACTTCAGGTATCCAATGCGGCAAGAAAACTCGTTCGGCCAATTCAGGACCCTCTGCGTAAAGTCACCCAGAACAATCGCAAAGTCGCCTAGAATGAACAGATGACCCACAATCAGTCAGGATTCGGTGTCGCACTCTCATTTTCTAGTGGAGAACTCGACTCAAGAATCTTAACTCCTTGAGTTTCTGCTTTCGAGTCAGTTGTCTCATGCTTTCGACCTGGATTACCCCAGGGACCCGGAAATAAAGAGCCGTGAGAGCGTTCCCATAAAATACGAGGTTCTAGAAAGACCCTCATGATTTCTTCTAGAATTTATGTCCTGAGTTTAGAAGGAATGACTCGCCGCGCCGTTTACCAAGCTGCGTCCACGCGCCCACGGGAACATTAACGTCCCCATGAGAAGTAACGTTGAGCGATTGAATTGTATTTCAGCGGAAAGGTGAAAAAAATCCATAATTTGCCCGAGAGAGAATGAAAAGTGCGTGAAAATTGTCGAGAGGAAACGAGGTGCATGTGCCATGTGTGTTCCGGACATGATCGGATGCAACAATCGGCAGATGGGGGGGAAGCTTGAATATCAATAACTTGGCCGGAGGAATCCTCAACCTAGAAGTTCCGCCTCCATCCGCGGTCGTGCGAGACGCGAGACTGGTGAATATTCTGAGCTGATATCGTCACTTGAGGCTCCGCAGAGCGACTGAAACTACAATCTCTCCAAGCTTTCCGTCTCGGGTCGCTGTTCCCAATCATTTAAAGCTCGTCGAATCCCTGGGTCACGCCTGAGGCACGTGGAGAGCTTGAACGCAAGCGCAATGAGTTCTCTCTACTTCTGCCAAAAGTGCGCGTCTGTGCGTATTTATAGATCATCTCGAAAGGTCGCGGAAGGAATTCCTGAGCGCGTTCCGAATCTCGTATGCAGGTTTAAGGAAACTTTGCCTCAAGAATTCAAATGAGTCTGACGACAACTGCAACAAAACGCGTACGGGAGCTTCTTTTGTTCTGGAACTTCGCATTGTCTGCCGGTGAATCTTTCGAGGTCTCGCCCAGCGCAGTTCGAGTCTTCCGAACGATGTCCGAGCCTTCGCTTCGGTCGATTCTAGCTTCTCCACAAATCGTTTGTCGGCTTCACAGTCAAAATAACTCACTCAGACCTCCTTGTCGGGGTTGAAGCAACATGAGCTAGTTCTATGGGAGAACTTTCCGTAAGAACCGAGCTATACGACTTGACTGCTAATTTCCAACTGTGTTCCGAAGACTCCATGGATCTCATTCATTTGCGCCTCACTCCCCGTTGGAACATTGTCTCTCTCGTCTTGGGTCTTGTGACTCGAAAGGCAGAGATATTATACTTATGGAGGAAAAAGTTCTGTCGATCTTTTCTCTGAAGCAAAAGATTCAAAGTACTGCGATTTCTCGGGCTGTTTCTCATTAAAGGGCGAGTTCTAAAACTCAGGCAGACTCCGGAGGTTCAAAAGTGTAAACGTGCACCCTGTGAAAGACGGGCAGAAGACTGGAACGTTGTCGTTTGGTCAGCTGGCTTCAAGCTCGTGATGATTTTCGACGTGAAGATGTCCGAC
The DNA here is from genome assembly GCA_021527715.1 of Neoseiulus cucumeris. Lineage (NCBI taxonomy): Eukaryota > Metazoa > Arthropoda > Arachnida > Mesostigmata > Phytoseiidae > Neoseiulus > Neoseiulus cucumeris. The sequence continues at coordinate 163,471 of JAJSRV010000081.1, read as the reverse complement.
TCAGCTAGCTATTACAAAGAGCGCCTAGGTGCACTGAAGTTCCGAAGGGCACGATATTGCCTGGTGCGAGTTTCGATGTTACCCAAACCAGTTCGCGAGGCACCAACGCAAAAAGTTCGGAATTTCCTCGAGCAACGGTCGGCCATCATCTATTCCAAAGCTTTGCCTCGAATGCTCTCGAAGAAATTATCTGGAAATATCCTTCTGCTCTATGGCACAGCCTCCGAGATCTCAGCGAAAGCAATAGACACCGCTCCGTATCGGGGATAGCTTTCACCCCTCTCGACTGCTTTATTACTTTTCCGGTGCGCGGCAAGAAATCCTTTGGCATCTTCTCTGGGTCATCAGAAGTGGGTTGCGAGGAACATCGCACGTGTGTTCTCATTGGAAGAAGTCTTGCGTTCAGCTAGCATTTCAGCAGATAGCTCAGGAACTGTGCACACAAGACTGAGGTGATTCGTCGTAACAATTCCATCGATGATAGAATTGTTTCGCCAAAGCGCCTTTCCCGGGAAAATCCGAATCGATATCTCGTGCAAAATGCTCTCGATTTTTCCTCATTCAGACGAAATCATGTATACTCGCGAGTGCCTTTCCTTACATAGAGGCGTACCTTCACTACATTTCTGCGGATACGTTCGAAGGTTGCCGTTCAGCCGCCTACGCGCCCAAACCAGCGTTCTTTGTTCAGAAAAACACTAAGGATTGGGAGCTAGAGAGGTGTACTAGGACTCTCATGTACTCTACTCATTGATTACGAATAGCATGGCAGGAACCAGAGACAACTCGACTAGCCACCTTACAGCGGAGGAGGAGACGTCGGCAAGAACGAGCAGACTACAGAAAAGCGCCGACCGAACCGCCATTACACTGAATGCATGTTAGGACCATAAAAAGGCAGAAGCAGAGCAACGTGCGATGCCAGTAGGTTAGCTGCTGGGCCTTTTCTGGTCTGGACGGCTTGCATACACCTATATCGATCTGTCCAAGGTCGTATGGTCAATGAGTGTCATCATTGAAGCTTTTCCCTCAGTTTTTCGGCTCGCTTCCTCAATGATCGAGTTCAGCGGAGCTTTTTGGATCGAGCCCTCGACTCGAGCGGTTCTGATTCTACGATTGCTCACACGTGCATTCAAGAACTGCTCGCGATAGTCAGCTTCGATTTTGGGATCGTATACGACGTGTTCGACACGATGCGATTGACAGTTCGAGAAGTTCGGGAGGGTCTGAGAGTCAAAGTGCTTTTGCACAACATTTTATTCTCAATTCTGTTTCTCATCGAGCATTCCATAGCAGGGCTTGATTGACAAGGGCGTGTATTCAGTAATCAATTGTTGACATGTTCATTTGTCCCCATTTATGTCGCCTGATTCGCGAGATACGATACATCTGGCATGGAATTTGATGATGTGGACACTTTTTCAGGTCCAAGTATGGCACGATATCGTCGTCCCAAAGTTTGCATTTGGAACGCACTGGGGGATTTGGAGGAATAGATAGAGATTTGAACCTTTCTGAGAATCCACCAACCTGTTTTTGCGAGTCATCTAGAAACGAATTTCAAAGTTGAGTTTTGCTCTTGGATCTCATCCGTGTTGCTCGAGCGAACAGCGCTGACGAAGTGAATCATTTAGGAATATGAGAATTCCATCAGGCTAAGAGCATTCTCTTCGACGGAGATCATCACGAATACACGCAGTTCTGCTTCTGAGAATTCTGGCTTCACCGTCGTGCTGGCGGTGGTCCTAATTATTTGCATGTTACGGAGTACAAAGACCTAAAGAAGACGTCGTGAGATTTGCCGAGCAATGTCACAGCAGCGAATGCCTTGTGAAGGGTTGATTTACTGTTCACAATTCATCATCGGAAGTGCTTGAGGAGCGGTTTACCGCGAAGATACTTTCGATGAGTTCATTCCAAGGACTATTTCATTAAACGGAGAAACAAACGGAAAAAAGAAGCCCCATTCTAAGCGAAACACGATGGCATCCGAGGTTGATCCTTGGTGCGTAAGCCTTCAAGTGAAGGTCGCAGCAACGGATGCTGCAATGTTGACCTTTCGGAGGTCCTGATTTCGCAGGTGCGCAGTTCGCGCGAGGGCTGACGCCGGCAGTGACTTTGTTTATGAGGTAGAGAGTAGATTGGAAGCGGAGGGGAGTGACTTTGAAGAACTGAATTGAAGGAAGAGGAACGCTACCGGATCGCTCAGACCAGTTGATCTCGAGCGAAAGTCTGGATTCGAACCCGACTCGGAACGGCCCCACCAGCAAACTCAATGCGTTTGAATTCCGTTCTCTCGAGACGCAAATGTTGACGATCCCGTGTAATTCCCGCGCGTCCGCCTAATTCTATTTCGACAGGAGGAAGAAAGGAGAGGGTAAGCTAGGAACTGAAGTGAGTGGGTGGGTGGAGGCGGCAAGCGCCTTCGACGCCAGTGCTGTTATAGAAGGTGATTGTAGCAACCCTCCCCCAACACGGATATCCACCACCACCACCACCACTACCATCATCATCGCGAGTACGGTAGACGTTTTCCGTATGCCCTTCTCCTCTGATGGAGCCTCCTCCTCATCCGAGTCTCTCCACGAGCCTCAGATCGATTCGGTGAGGCGCATGCGCCTGCCCCATTCGAGTGCGCGCGGACATCAACAAGCCTGGGCACTCTCGGGTTTGTGTTCGTCAGTTCTGGTTGTTCCGACAGCCACGCCTTCTTTGGAAGCTCTGCGACATAGGTTGCTGATCCAACCGGATCCGTTAGGCCGGCCACCTAATCGGTCAGCCCGCGTACTGGCTGACCTCTCGCGGCGCAGAGTTCGTCTGTCAAGCGCGCCTCGGTAACAGGGTTTGTCCTGTGTCCTCCTCTAGGTTTACCGGTATCCCACCCGCATGGAACATGATCACCGTTAGTCATTGCATAAGCCTGGCCACGACATCCCTGCAGGCGTACTACACCCGTCGCCTCAGCAAAACAGGTAGGTGATACGACTTGAGAGGAATACGAACGCGAGCTCGCGACTTTACAACCGAGACGAGGTATTTGAGGGGCCCACGTTCGATTTCGAAAACGTGCTTTGTTTATAATGGCCACACACGCACACATACACAGGAGCACGAGGTGACATCATCGGAGAATCGCAACCGGAACCTTTGCACTGTTTCGCTCGGAGCTCATTCTGTTGAACTGCGAGAATATGAGGCTGCGGATGGAGAGTCGAGCTAAGAGTTCCGAGCTATCGTTTGGCCATTGTCAAAAGTCATTGATCACGTGACTTTGCCGCCACAAAACCAGACTTTTTCGAGCCCGGTTTCGAGCCTTGCTCGAGTGCCGAGCCGGTTGAGACTTCAAAAAGTTGTTCGTTCTCTGTTTGCGATGAGTTTCGCCTCACATCTGTACCGGAAATGCTCTTTTGTTGCGTCTTCTCGTATGGGAAAGCTCCGCCTGGATTCGGACTCTTCGAGCCTCCATCCTGAGTACATGCACTCGCATGAGAATCACGCGTCTCGGAGCTTGTTGGAGCTCTGCGTTCCTCAAGAATTGAGAGAATTAGGAGTTCGTGTTTGTTTTGTTGAGTGACTTTTGATATGTCTTATTTCGGATGATGGTTGCGCGCGATATGCAATGTCATCACGGGGAGCGTGTTTGCTCACACCGTACGGGGGATGCTCTCAAACCTGTAAGCAGACCAATTCGTCGTCGTTGATAGACCTTTGATCCGTGACGAAGCTTCTTTTCATCGCCTCATCGAGGACAAAGCTTGACCCGCTCTCCTCTGCCTCGGAGTTTGCTTGAGCTGCTCTACTCATCATCTCGCTCTGCCGAGCGCATAATTCAGGAAGTGAGTCATCAGTCTAGAACCAAGTTTTCTAAAATATCGCTTCCTGATGGGACCGCGCCTGGCATTTCCGAGGAAGGTGGATAAAAGGATATCGTCCATGACGGCGTGCAAGCGATGCTTCGAACCCGAGCTCTGACTTTTATCCCTCGTTTAGCATGTGGTGAAATGTTATGTGAACAACGACTCGTTCTATCCTCTCCTACGGTGTATGATTTCAAAGTCGACGGTATCTGGTCAAATGCCATACGTGCTTCTCACGCACCGCTGCGCTCCAGAGCAGGAATTTTTTGAATTGCCCCCGTGTTTGCTGTTATCGTCCAGAATTGGGCCGAGTTTTGAATTCGAGCGAGCTTCGCCTCCATTACCAACAGAACGATTCCGTAATCTCTGGTCTCTTAGATTCAGACTGAACTGGATGTATTCTCGGATGCACCTCGAGCTACAGAATGTCTATATTGGCTCGGAGGGAATGGCAAACTTCGCGAAAAACGAATTCCACAGGGGAATCGTCGGTCTATTTTCGCTGGCTGCGCGTCTTGTTAGACCGAGTTGGGAGTTCCCGAAGTTCGCCGGAGCTTTAGAGAATCGTTCTTCTGTGCCCCTGCTGCTTTCTCGGAGCAATTCCGCAGTACAGACTTGAATAACGTAGAACGCCCTCCATTCTCCTAGGTGGGTTAGGGCTCCGCGTAATGGCCTTGCGACTGCGCTATAGTGGTACGTCTACAATGAATGTCGGAGATACCGTGATTTCGACTTCATGACGAGCAACGACGGAGAACCCGGTACGATACTGTGGAGGCCCGAACCGTTGCCGCGACATAGTGACCAAAATTCAAACGATCAACGGTCAGGTGGTTCCACTTGCTGCCGCTGCTGCTGCCTAACGCAACAACGTTAACTATTAACAGCCGTCCTTGAAGTTTACTCGGATGGCTTGCTATCGCTCGCCGAGTCTCAACGAGTCAGGCCAACGTCACTCCTATGTAGATCCGACATTGTTCCCACGACGGTTGAGGACATTAATCTTCTGCGATCCTGGGAAAGTTTTCGCTGAAGATTTTCTGAGCTGGGGGCGGGGTTCTGATATTTGAGAGGCGAGCAGCGGCGGAAAATGAGCGAAATCCCTGTCCGGAAGTAAATGCGGGTAGAGCAGATCTCGAGCTCTTTGGAAATTTCGATACTGCCTCATCATAGCGTGCTCGTCGACGGAACTGTTGCTAAATCACCAACAATCGTTGCAGCTTTGTTACGAACATATCGGAAAAGGAACCAAAAACGTCGAGAGCTCAGTGCGGTTGTTATGCTCGTGGGGTCAGTCATTGTCCGGCGCTTCTTGAGGACTAACGAGCGCGACCTTTTTCTTCACCAGAGTCACTAAACCCCCAATCAGAGTAGCTGGACCAAGACCCCGGTACCCGCGGAGCAGATCGGAACAAAGACATCAACTCAAATAGATTCGCTTGATGGACGGCTACCGGCTGAGGTTCATGTTTGGATTGTTTTTGGCCAGCCAACTGCTTCCAGTCGAAGCGAATCGTTGTTCCCGGAGAAGCAAATCGTTCGAGTGTTTTTCTCGTTTGGCAAATGCCATCGGTCAATGGACAATGGAAGCAATCTCCTCGGGAGCTATTTAATTCTCTTGTCAGCCTTACGCGGATTGATCCGTCACAAACTCGTCTATTCATGAGATGCTTCGACCTTTGACAGGATTTGGCCTCTGGGCCACTGTTTGTACGTCGCGACGTATCGCGGGCAAAGTTCGCGAGCATGAGCATGAGGCGGACGGAATGCATTAGGATGCCTTTGGTCTGTTCGTTGAACTTCTTTGGCGATATGAAAGCTTGCTGAGCATTCAAGAGCCGAATATCGTTTATTCAATAATGGAACATTCATCGAACATCTATACAAGCACGTCGTGGGCTCGTTGACCACAGCTCGGATGGTCCCATGCTTATTCTGACTCACGCACGTTTGACTCACTCGATGATAACTGAACCGATTATCATAATCTGTCATTGCGGATACTTACGATGACTAGGACAATAATCATGCCTATAACTCTGGACGGAGTTTCTGAATCATGAAGTAAGTCGCTGTTGTCCTCCAGACATTCTTTTGCGGTCGATATATTCCAATCTCTTGATTCGGGTAAGAAACATTCGACTGAAAGCCGGATCAACAGGCAGCTTGCGGAGCTTCGATATTCCCAGGTGCTATTTTTGTTGGACATGACTCGGCCGAGCTTGGACGACGACGGAGAAGAAACGTCTCTCCGCACTTCAGCGACTCGAGTAGCAATCTCGAACAATGTCTTGAAGAAATTCAAAAAAGGGATTTCATAAACAGACACAGTCGTACGATCGAGTTCCGAAGCCTGAGTTGGATGACGACTGAATCGAAATTGTAGTTACGGTTGCTAGTTACTTTTCACACCACTCATTCTTCAAGGGCGCAATTAGGAAATATTTAGGGGGGTCCAATGTCACGATACAGAATGGCTCAAGTCACGGTACACTCGAGAAGCCCTCTTGGCCGGTGCATAATTGTGCCGGGTTATGCGGTCTCGAAGAACTTTTGCTCTTTCGATCCGAAGGTTAAACGCTCGCAATCGAAAACTGATCTACTGAGAGATTGGATAACATTCGCGCAGGTACAGCTGATCAAGCGGCTTTACTAGTCGAAACAAACACGCACCGTGATCTCGAGTTCGAGGGAACCTGGTATACCCAATATTGAGCAAAACCGGGAAAACTTCTCTATTTTTCCCTCTGTTTGGATCCACGCAGTCTGTTTTTCAAATGCGGCGTCGAGATTGCCATTGCATAGCTGAACTTAGTCAGATACCATACTACTGGTCGCTGGAGTCAAACTCGATTCAAATGATTCTTGACTTCCCAACTTGGAATTGAGTACTCAGAAGATGTCCTCGTGGGAATCTTTTGAATTCGTTCGAGAATTCAAGAGATCTCAAGGATAGCAACATGGAACCTAGTTCGAGAACGAAGAGCCGCGCCGGTGGCTGACCTACACGTGGAAGCCTTGGAGCAAATTGGATTGTCACTTGCAGCGTTGCGATGGAATCGATGTCAAGAATTCAACCTCCTCTCCGCGTGTAACTTGCCTGCTCAGAGTTACAATTCATTGCAACGGAGTTTGAACATTCTCTCCAGCTTGCGTTGACTGACAGTCCGCAGCTTGCAGCGGGTTCTCCGGCCTTCTATGGAGCGTAACTGAACTATTTTTAGAGGCGGAAGAATAACATCTCATGAATCGTGTAGCTGAAAGAGGCAGCCTCATGAGCGCATTTCACAGCTAGCCGCCAAAAGAAACGATACATCTACGTCTCTTCAACGTTTGCGTCTATGGCATGAAGGATAAGGATATGTACATTCGGGAACAGCACTTTCTATTCTTGGAGAAATTCTCGCGGATCCAGCACTTCGCTGGGTTTTGTGACCCAGACATAGCGGAGCTCCGTTGCGCAGAGGTCGTTGAACCCCAGGAGAAAGCAAGAATGGCCTCAGCGAAGTAATAAGAGCTTTCTCCTTTGAGAGGACCGCTACGTGTGGAACAATGGAGGGATTCCGGAAGTCTTCCTGACACAGACCCTCCCTTTCCTCCCTGCACGCAGACGAGCAGATTGAAATATCCGGTTCCACGGCTACGACATTGACTTTCGTTCGGATTAACGCTGTGATCCGCCGAATTCGAACGAAAATTTGAAGTCTATCCCCGAACGACTACTAGCTACATATTTTCGATTCCCTGACCGCTGAATTGACCTTCTTCGCGGGATTACGACGGATCGCTGCCTGGAACCAGATTCGACGACGCAGAGCATTCAGAGCCGATCCGAGAGACCGGCCCTGTCCGGATTATCCTCCTCTCATTCAAGCGCTGTCACCGCATTGAGAAAGCGTTGGAGGGTCAGAGAGCCGAAAACAATGTGTGTAATACGATCTCATCGAATATCCCATCCTGATCCCTGTAAAATACCAATCATGTCTTATTATCATCCTGAGGAATCTGACCATCTCTTCGCTAGAATGTCACTCACGCAAGTCGCGTTCCACTTTGTTTCGTCCAAAATTCTCCCTAGCTTCGGGAGTTCGGAGGATCGCGACACCTTGGAAACTGTCGTTCTCTGAATCAGGAGAGCCCGTCGCATTGAAAACGAGGTTGACTCCGAGGTTGAGAATCCATAAGCAGCATGAGAAAAAAGCAGGCGGCTCGTTTGACCTTGAGCTTCCGAGGTCGTTCTTGAAATGCTAGAGCGCTGTACGCGTACGAGAGGATTGTTTATTTCTACGCGTACACAGCGAGGGCGTGGTTTCATGTGTAACACAGTGAGCAACGCTTAAACTTGAATCAGTCCACCCCGCGCCGACAAATCACTTTTCGCATTAGAGATCAGCTGGATCGTGCACCGATTAAGCCGTCGCTCTCACGGGAGCCCACTGCCCTCGAGATTGAATCGGTTACAAGATATCCGCGGTGGCGAGCAAGGGAGTTGCCGCAGTGCTCTCTTCGTACCAAGCTCTCGGCTTAGAGCAATGCAAGGGAATTTCTTTCAAATGTAACAATCATCGTTCCAAAACTCGTAGCGTATTTGTCCCGAGGGAAATTTCGTACGGCCTTGTAGACAAGCTAAACGCGACCTGATAACAACCAAACGACGGACCATTCAGTCAAGCGAGGAACCAACAGACAGCAGTCGAACCGAGAGAAGATGATACCACGCCCTGTCCACCAATGGATCACTCTGTTGGGTCCAATAGAAGCATCTCTAGCGAAAAGGGCTTCAGCTTCCCTGGTCGGCTTCGACAACGACCTGACCGAGCAGTCGGACAGACGAACTATTACATTACCACCATCGTTGACGACCAAAGATAAATGAATCATATTAATCGGTATGCGATCTTCGGCCAGAAGTCTTATCGACGAGTCATGTCATCTTCTAGGCTTGGATTTCGGCTATCGGCAGCACGCGTTCAGTGCCTTCATCCATGCTCCTGAGGTTTTTCCGAACGACGAGAGATCAGCGTTCCTCGATACTTCCTCGCTGCCAGGTCTGGTCTTTGCTTTGGACGCGACAGGTTCTTGTCGCGGAAGATCAGCGAAGACGTAGACATCAAACAATAGTGGAGGAAGGATTCGAGACGTGGGTGAATATCGATTCTTACTCACGGAGCCCTGACATCGAATCTCTTTCAAGGACACCGGACAATTGCTCCATGGAATGTCAAAATGCCATTACGTCTTGACAGTGCATCATCAAACGGACGTCTGAAACGATGCACAAAACGGACTTCCTGTCAGAACAATGATAAATTCGAGTTATCGACTCGGATCTCGCTGTTAGGTTCTTTTGCAAGAAGCCTACAAGTCCATGTGCACTACCTACCTTCAAGGCAGATTCCATCTCCTTCCCTTCGGTACAAGCACTACAAGAAACAGGCGCGCGCGGTTAACTCCCCGCCATTTTGACATACAAAACTCGTGTCTGGAGGATGTTTGCCAACATCTCGTCAGGAATGCGAGTGAAATGAATCTCAATGAATTCGGGAAGCCATTGCGCGAAGAGGACGGCCGGTCAATGACCCCGAGATCATTTTTATTTCGACCTTTGTATCCTAAAGACGTAAACATCACGTAATTAAGATTGCGGAACGTGTGCGATCCGGTTACTTTTGGAGTTTCCGGAAACGGGACGGTGCTTTAATTGGGTTTGAGAACTCGGAGTGTAGCTCTCGACCACAGACCGCTTCGCATTTTGAGCAGCAAGTCGGGCCCCAGGTTCAGTTGAGAGTGGCGACGGGAGCGTCTTTCTCGAAGCGATGAACCGTTCGTCAGCCACTGACAGAACCGTTAGAAAGACGAAACGGCGCCGCGTGGCCCTCTTTACAACAGGTCCGCAGGATGATTAGCGAAGCGGTTGAAACCCGGTCTCGATGAAGATGCCGGCTGGGACCTCCTAGTTCTCACAACTCTCTGACGATGATTCTACTTTGAAGCGGCATTCCTCGTCGATCTTTTTCGAAACATCTCGGCAACTTCATTCTTCTGTTTCCATCTGCAGGCTACTGCCCTACGAAAACACGGACAGTCACTTTTTGGACGGGTCCGGCTGTCACTGGATTGCTTGTTCCCTCGTTCGCTCGCTCTCTCCTGTTGGAGTTATCGCTGATTCCGGAGAAATGCCAACCCGACTTGGACGTCGACAGGTTGTGCTCCAACATACGTGAACTCTGGACCGAGCGAGTGACGCACCGCCACTGTTCCGGAAATCTTGAGAGTTGACGGTGCACCGAAAACGTGCTCCCGGACACATGCACTCCTCCATGTGCTTTTCGATGTGAACCTGAGCTACAACGGGCCGCGAAGAGCGCCCGAGTAGCGCTATAAGAACATCGCTCGCGTCGCTGGACGACTCATTCGCGCTTAGTTACCCGAGCGATCGACATGGCCGTTGTTGATGTTATGTGCCGCGCCAACTTGTGCGACCGCCTTCCAAGATGCTTCTGTCCACCCGGCAAGTGTCAAGTGTCTTTGAAAACCGGTCGTATCGGGGCAGCACAGATCATTTGAATAGTTGATTGTTAATTGAGATTGATGATGAAGAACATCCGCTCGTCCACCCGTTGAACGCGGGACATTCGTTGGGTTCATTGTCTCGTGTCGCTAGAGGATTTTTTCCCCGGATTTCCTGGAATGATCGCCGCAGAGATGACGAAAATTTCTGAAAAAATATTTCCCCCTCGTTCTAGGCCTGATGTCTCCTTCGGAGGAGCCAAAAATGCAGGAGCCGACACCGGCTCTAGCTGTGGCCAGTGAAGCGATCGACGTCGAGGTGAGTAGTTTCCTTTTCCGTTGCATTCGATAGACAAACAACAATGCAATCCAAACGGAGTATTCATCCGCCTGTTGCTAGGCCCTAGGTGAAAGGCCCGAGGCCGAATGCTTCGCTATGAATAGTTGACCGTGCAAGTTCGTCGGAGGTATCTTCAGCGAGCTGAAGAGGCAGAAGCAATATTCTTCGATTGGTTAATGCGAGCTGGTCGATCCACACTCTCCATAGACAACTGACGAGTGACGTTTCCTCAACTCAACTTCAAGTAGCATTCGCCGGCTCAGATGATAGGGGTTCTGTCAACGCTTAGTTCTCGTATCAATGAGTATGTCGACGGCGACAACGACGACAGCTCGATAATGGACGTGGGTCCAGCGAGCGTCAGTCAGAAATCGAATCGAAACTTGGATAGAGCAAAACTCGGTCGGATGGAAATGGATGCCGCCAAGAACGAACGGATCTCTAAGCGATAATGGTCGAGAATGAAGCAACAAGCGGCTTCCGCGAATTCAAACATCGACGAAAACTCACGCATTCATTCTGTTTGCAACAGGTCCGCCCGATCAGTTATGAAGAAACGTGTCCCCTTCGGCAACAAGTTCTTCGGCCCGACCTAGATGTAGTGTACTACGATGGCGACCTCGATCACACGTCAATTCATCTTGGAGCTTTCGTTAATAACGAGCTGGTGGGAGTCATCTCCATGTTCCAGGTAAGACTTCAGAGTTCCCAGGCATGTTTCATGGGACTCTATTACTCTGCGTCTTTTGTCATACTCTACACGCGTGTCCATGTCAGGAGGAGGATCGTTTCATCTTGTTCACCCAAAAGAAAGGGCTGGAACGAAGCATTTTGCGCCACATTAAAATTGACTGCATTATCTTGTTAGGAGGACTTCGGTGACGTCAGGGCAGAAGAGAATCCGGCCTGCCATCTACCTACTCCTAAAGGAAACACGCAATGGCGAATTCGAGGCTTCGCAGTCGCCGCTAAAATGCGAAGCAAAGGGCTGGGTACGAAGCTCATAACAGCCTGCGTTCGGCACGCTCAGGAACGAGGAGGTAAGAAGTAAGCTCGGCTCGGCAAGCCCGACCCAGTCTGCTCTGACCCGCTCCACCACCACCCGGACCATCGTCATCGAATTCCCAATGTAGTATTGCCATGAAGTTTTATTTCTCCGAAATCTCTCAGAACGAATACTTCCGTTGCAAAGTGGTAATAGCAAAGGTTGTTCCTTGTTTCAGGTCGAATGTTGTGGTGCGTAGCGAGATGTACCGCGGAACTCGTGTACACGAGACAAGGATTCAGCTCAACCGGAGACACCTTCAGTATCGAGGGGGTGGGCCGAGTGTGCCACATGTTCAGACACGTTTAATACAGCTCGAGTCCATTCGTCAGCTATTCGCCGAGTGCACTGAGAGATCACGGATCCAACGCGAACACGATGTTCTGTCCATCCCTCGGAAACGTGCTACAAAACATGCACGATGATGAACTTCCATCTCCACCAGCTACAAACGTCCTCGCCGTTTTTAAATCAGAAACTTTTCAGCGATTTAAACGAGGTCTGTTAGCACAGACTGTCTCTTGAGAAAAAAAAAGTTTCGTATTTTTCTAAACAAAGCAGAAATTTTCTCGTTCTCAGCACAGAAACATGCAAAATCACCCAAAATGATCGAATTCAAATCTTAGAGGGAATGTTTCTAAGAATGAGCAAAATTCGAGAAAACTGTTAGACCACCTAAAAGAGTTCCGAGTCATCCGATATTGAGATGACGACGAGAGACAGTTGTTGAGACGACACACCGCCACGGCAGGCGATCTCGTCCACCGCAGCGGTGAGGTACAATATTTTGCTTACCCGTTTTCATATTCGATAGTTTTATAAAGTATAATTATTATTATATCTGAATATCTATGAATGAATGAAATAATCAATCAAAGAGCAACCAAGTGAACTACCAGTCGAGCGCTAGGCGTGGCGAAAAACTAGACTAATTTATAGCGAACGAGAGCGCTGCTGCCATCGAATCACGGACACGCGAACTGGGCCAACCAACATCGAACGATTCCAAGATTTCTGGGCGAAGAACTCGGGGTTCACATGCCCGCATTGGAGACGCTCGTTTTGGATAGGAAAATGATCGGAAAGGGTTGTAACCAGGAAAGTCAAGAAAATCTTAACGCAAATCGTTCGTTGAAACCAAAGTCGAGAGCTAGCCCGTTCTTTTCTGTACATATGATTGATTTTCAAGTACGGGCGTCCAAGTGTTATATTGTATTATCCAGCCAATGCAGCCAGGACCCACACTCGTCGTAGAACGAATATCAAACAACTTTGTTGACGTCAGATTTATTCTACCCGTTGTATCTGACATTCCGTTGGAAACCAGCCTCAGGTTTCATCAGATCTTATTCTACGAGTCTGAGCTCCTGATGTTGACTGTGGAAATTCGCCCGCTTGTGCCGCCGACGACGATAGCATCGTTTGGGGATGAGATCCCACCTTAGAGAGATTCTTTTCGCGGCGATCAAGCATAAATTCGCGTGTTTGCAATTCGCAGGCACAGCACAAGGCTTGTGAAAGTGATATCAATTCTTTGGATCCGATTTTGACGTTCGAAAGTCACATGAAACCATTTCTGTCTCAAGCCTGTGTTGGACGCTATCTTTTTGAATCAATCGAAGTTGATGAGCTGCTTTACAATAAAAACGGAAGAAATAATTGAGATCAACCATAAGATTCTCGCATCCGACCGAGCGCCGTTTGTTGTCGGCACGCATCCTGATCCATGGATTCGAAGCACGAGTTCTCTAGGTTTTAATGAAGAAAATACTTTTCCTGATTTTGTGCGATCACGTTGTAAAGCAGAGCAAACTACATATGTCGAAAGATCGAGAGACAGCTTGTAAAGAAGAAACTTTGTAAACCCATGAGAATTTAAAAGAAGAACTAAGAGTCGCTCGCAGAATTTGTTTTTCTTGTTCAAAATCCATCCAGCTCGGAAATGTCTCCCCTCTGCCATCGGGTCGCTGAAGAAAGCATTTCAAGACCGAGAAGAGGTTCGGGATCGAAGCAAACGGGCACCGGGTTCGAGCCCAACTCGGCTGCCATCAGTCCTCCTCGGCTCTTGAATCTCTTCCTTGCTCGAAGAAAGAGTCATAGGGAATTAAAGATATTTTTCTTTGGTTTTGTTCATCCGTGTCTCGCTCCATTGGCGGACAAATGAACGAAATGAGGTTTCTCTGCACCTAAGGCAAGCTATTTCGAGTGGAACGATCATCTCTCGAGATGATGCTAGGCTTTGTCTGTTTACCTTCACCTCTACTGGGCGTAATTATTCTCCTCTCTTCAAGGTGCTCGAGATTACAGCTCACCGGGCATCATCATAGGTGGTGATTCATTGATTATTATCACACGCCACTACAAGAGTCCTCGACACTAATGCTAATAGCAACAAATGATGCTGGTTTCCAATGAGATTTCAGCGAATGTAGGCTGTATTCGCAACGAGACGAAGAATAAGTATCTCATTGTTGATACAACCCCAGAAGACTCGATGCAGAATCCAAGAATGTCAGCCGCATCCTTAAGAACGGATCGTTGAAGGCTGTATCACACTTATGCTGCACTGCTCGATGATTCGGGAACTTCCTCAGTGAGCGACATTCCCCAATAAGTCCTTGTCACCTGGAAGTGCCTTTATTATTATCCGTAAAAGACTTGTACTTGAAGTAGGCTCACGGAGCAGCATGTTATTTCCTTTGTAAATTCCGAACCTGTGGATGGAGCTCTTCTTTTCAGGGAAAGCCATGAATTTCAACTTGCCGATACTAGTAATAACCTCCCCTGGAAAAGAGAGGCCTCAAAACATTTCGAAGGTGGAATCATCGATTCTCGATTTATTTCGATGTAGGTGTACTGACTAACATACTACATCTTGTTTCCCTAACTCTGTGATATCGAGAAATTAATACACTGTGTGACTGCAAGACAAAGATCACAAATAAAGATGGAAACTGATCTCAACCAGAAAAGAAGCGTGTTATTGAGAATTCGGAATAAATGTGAACTCATGCTCTGCGAGCTCAGCGCGTGATTGAGTCCGCCGGTTTTGCCTGACAGATTTTTCGTTCGAAAACGCAGACACCGAACAGTGTCGAATGTATGCACAGATTCTTGAACAGCCGGAGTTTCCGCGAGTCGCAGAACCTCGCCTCTGGAAACACCTTGCGGAATTACCGCGAAGAGAATGGGTTCAAACCCGCTGCTCTGTTTATGGAGAAATTACCTTGGTTATGTTTTCACAGCTCGTCAATCGCACTTGGAGATTTTGGAGGAGCTGGGAGTTGTCGAAGGTTACTCACGACTAGCCCGTACTCGACGACAATTTGAGCGCTGAGCATTGCCTGAAAACGTCCGAAAAAAATCCAATTTCTGTGTATATCTCGCGCATCGATTCTGACGATAAGTTGATTCCCTAATGTATAAGCCATGCTTCTTCTAGCGTTGACTTCGTTGAATCCTTAGTGGGAATTCTCTCGGCCTTCGAATTCGATCAAGTCTTGCTCGCCTCCTCTGCATGTATAGGTAGCATCTGGTCACAGATGTTCTGCGTGGTTTGAAATCTGTGTGTTTTTTTCTGCGCAATCTGAAGCGGGACTTCAAGTTTCCTTTCCGAAATGGAACAACACTCCAAACAATAATCGCAAGCAGTTAGAAACATCCGTTTTGGGGATTTTCATTTTTGATTCATACTCGTTCGCTTGATCGACTTTAAACTCATTGCGAAAGGATGAAAACCCTCGGACGAAAGACTCGCATAGCGGCAGATTCCATCCGCACTCCCGATTTCAGATTCCATTCCACGCCATGCGAGGTTTTTCTGTGCTCTTTCCTTGCTCGAAGATTTCTCATTATCACTATCTGCATTCAGCTCAACCGATACTTTGACCTTGTGGGCCCGCGATTCATTCGTATCTGCGGTGTTTACATTGAGTTCGATAGATACGCGGACAAATGAGTTGAAAAGAGGCTCCAACCGTACCTGGAGTCTAATTCATGTTTTGAGGAAGGGAAACGCGGAAGTTGCGTTCTCGGGGCTGTGCAGAATTTCAGAATCTGAATCTATCGGACTAGAAAAAAGTTTCGAAGGAGATCGTTCTCCATCAGTCTTCGGCGAAGCCTTGTTCCGGGTTTTTATCTTCATAGAAGAATCATAAGTTCCGATCTAGCGTCCACCGGCGTAAATGAGATGCTTGGTCTACCGTAAAGCTGAACATACCAGCGCTGTCAAACTCTTCTTTTTTCCAGGATCATGAGCTTCATCCCCCACACGATTCAGTTCTGGAGTTGGACCGTAAGAGGGGGTTGCAATGTATCCGGCTCTCGGCCTATTTCCGACCCACGATCGCGTGGTGGCGTTCCCAGTCAGAATTTGTTACAAGAGTCATTACCATTCTGCAGAATCGGGAGCCTCAGTTCTCAGCAGTGGTTCTCAAACTTTTTTGACTCGCGGACCCCCTACCAGCCTTTCCACTCTCTTATGGACCCCCTGGCGCCCTTTTCAGAGTTAATTCGCAATATCAGTCTCTGATTTCTAGATCAGGGGATCGATCAGTTTGTTCTCATACAGATACTTCCCATGTTCATAGGCACTGTACGTTTGTGTTCTTCAAACGAGGAGATTTTTTTTCGCCTTGCGTAGAGCGAATGCCATTTCCGCTGTAATCAGTGCGAAAGTCGTTGGATACAATAATTTCGTGTCGTGTTGCGTAGTGTGAATGTGTCAAGATAATAGCCCTCGCTCAATACTCCAGCTGAAGGCTAATGAGGTCAAGTCGACCTTGAATTGTTCCTCTTTTTTCCTTTCGCTTCCAATTATTTGGTCTGAGGTCGATCCATGTTAATGGTCATTGAGAACTCCTATGCAGTCGCTTTGATTGTCGCGGAGGAGCCAAGAATTGTCGGGTTCTCGATATGAGACGCGGACTCATGGCTAGAACCTCATGTGCCCGAGCAAGTAAAACTCGTGGTCGGAAGTTGAGGTATCCTCATGCAAGACCGATTTCTGTTCCATCACATATGAAGCAAATGATGTCCCTACTTTGTTCTATCTCGTGGACCCCCGCTAGCTTCATATGAACCCCCGAAAATCTTTCTCAAGCTCGTGGACCCCCTTGAATTCGCCATGGAGCCCTGGGGGTTCACGTGGACCACTTCGAGAACCACTGGTTTAAAGTATCGCGCTCGTACAGAGACCCCACTCCCGGAAGAGTTCGGTCGGTTTCCAAAAATCTCGCCCATAAGTCCGGCCTTCCTAAAAGCCAAGAGAGCAGGTCGGTCGCTTCTTCGGCTTAGCGATTCTAGGCTAGGTAAAGTGATGGACGTTTGTTCCATTCCACATCATTCAGAAAGTCGACGTAAGAACCATTGTTGCACCGCGTCGAGTAAACTGATGTCCTTGGTCGGGAACGATCCTCAGACAGGAACTCATCATAGAATCTTTGCTATAACTATTGAGGTCTGACATAGGGCTCAGCTTTCTCCGTGAGCAAGCTCCTGGAGATGATGTCGACTAATGTGCTCACGGTGTCTGCTGTAATATTTCTGAACTTGTCACCGATTCTAACTTTTAAGATCTCTAATTAGCAAAATCTTCTATCTATCGCTAGTCCCAGCTGAAGATATGACCGTAGTAGATTCGGTAATACCTGGGTATTCTGATCACTGACGATCTCAAATCCAACGCGCAGACGAGAGATGCTCCCGCCGCTGTAACCTTGTCCTGAGGTCTCTTATGATCCCTGACCCCATAGTGTACGCCCGACTTTTCGCCAACTATGTCCTTCCGCTCATGACCTATGCAGCTCAAGTTTGGCGGCCTCATTGCAAGAGTTATAACAGACTCCTTGAAAACGTCTACAACCGATTCCGGAGACTTGTCGCCTTCAGGTGCAACGTTACCCGCGACTCAATCCCCAGCCTCTCGATCTCTGATGAGCTCGACAAATGTGGTATACCTGCCCTTTATGCAGTAAATAGCCACGAATTTCTCTGTTATTATATATTTGATTTGATTGCGTGTCGACGCCAACAAGGTCCCGAATGAGTTTTCGCCCAAAGTTCACTGCCAAGAATGAGACCGTAAATAACATGTTCCTCTGGCGAGTCACTAGAACGCTGTTCAATACTCCCTCCCCCCTTCAACCAATAAAGACGTTTGATATATGATAGAAATATATGCGATCCCACATGCTCAGCCAGCTGCATCAACCGCTCTTGATCCGTCCTGAGATGCGCACTAGAAGCGCGGCTAGAGGCCTAGGAGCGTATGCACTCATGGACTCCGCCCCGTCATATTGATGGCTGGTGATTAATGTTTCACGACTGAGCTTCCAGACTCCAGTGACACCTGAACGCTTCCTCCCTCATTGCGGAACTCCGACGCGGAGTCTGATGTTCCGGTTACAGATGGCGAGTGAAGGCTTGTCGTCGAATCGTTCGAATCGCATTGCTCCCTGCCTTGAGGGCCAACGTGGTTGGCGGCAGATTTTGCAACAGAGTATACGCATTTCACATCCCGTTGAAATCTTCCTCGATCCTTGATGTCTGTTTTCCTCAATTTGATTTTCCCGAAACGATTTCGTTCCCTCAAGCTCAAATTCGGATCTCGAGGCAAACGGAAGTGAGGCTGTCTCTGATTGCGCTGGAGACAAGAAGTGAAGCTTCCTTGAAATGATTCGCAAAAGGTCTCTCAAATCTCCGCATTCACGATTCGGATCTGTAATCATCTGAGAGAATTTGTCAACTTCTCGTGTTCAAAACTTCCATTCCTTCCTCGGTGGCTAACTTTTCACGGTTCGTTTTCCATGAGGAAAGCTTCTCCGTATCCGAGCCTCATTTTGGAGTGGATTGAAACAACAGCTCATCATGCGTCCACAGAGTCAAATTGAAAAAAGTGGCACAAACCGTCTTCGATTTCAAACGTTCAACGTAAACAAAGTGACCTGGACTTCTCGGTGATCAAGTCGGAGGGAAACGGATCGCGGTGATCCCGCGCTAACATGACTTTGTGTACAAAGATCCTTCGAAGCTGTATCCCACATATGATGCGCGAAGATGGCCGTGGTATTTTTAGTAACTGACCGCGACACGATGTAATTTTGCAGCTCACTAGCGGGAAAGTCGAAATTTGGCGAAGTTGAAACATTAATTAAAACAACGGACTTTCGTGTGAACTTGGACCCCGCTCTGTCTCTATAATCTGTGAGCCGCTCGTACGCATCAAGAGAATGCCGGCGCCTCGACAAGCCCATTTCAGAGACATCTTAAGACAGACGCGCGACAAAATAGCCGCTCACAGAGGGAAAATTACACGAAACGAGCGGAGGTCGAATTGAATGAAAGCCGAAGTGTTCTCGTTGCACCACTATGATCGCGGTTTCCCGACGACAACGGAAACCACTCAGTGAAAGCTATTCTGTCCTGAATCCAAAGTGAGATCAAGAGTTCGGAGCGCTGTTTCGAAGGTTTCAGCTCCTATTTCAGCTGGAAGTTGGTCTACTGAAGTGGGTTTCCCATTACTCCACATGAAGCGTCTCGATTCCGTGTCCAAGAGGGTTATGTTTCGAGTTAAATGCCGTGGCATCTTCAGTGCATACTTCTGGAAAACGAAAGTTGTACCGTGTAACGTTTGGCACCTCCTCTGCGGGAGCGGTGCTGAAATACCCCTGCATGTCGACGATGTCTCAGATCGATTATCATCAGCGGACAAGTTCAACGAAGCATCCCGAAAGATCGATGGGACCTTTGAGGCGCTGACCACGGGAGCAAGCGGACTGCAACTTCGCGGCCAGGGGAGCAAGCAACGGTCAAACCAGCTGCTCTGTTAGGCAGACCCATGGGATAGCAGACAGACGTCTGTGCGCGCGGTCGGCATCTTTCTCATCTAAGAAAGAGTGAAGGAGTGAAACACAGCCTTCACTCAACTTCAGCAACAGCGGCGCCAGCAGAAGTCGACAGATCGCACAGCACTGTTCGGTTCGTGAAAGCTGTTAAAAGAATTCGTCCAACTCAGTGCCACCTCAGTTTCCAAGTGTGTTCGAGTGTGGAGTGAGTGCGTGTTTAGAGTGTACCGCGGATCTCTTCGCTGAGTTTTCTCACTGAAATCTAGGATTGTAGACATCTATAAGGGTGCTCGTCGTGCAAAAAGGCACTTTATCCAAACGTTCGAAGTGTGGAATAATTTTACCGCCCGTTCAAGGAGCACCGATCCCATGTATCTCAGGTAAGTTCGTCGTCAGGAGAATTCGGAAGATCTCAGGTTCGCTTCCGACAAACAGGCGCTGGGCTCCTTGATAGGATAAGGCCGTTCCCATATCGGAAGTAGGCTTCAAGGCGGCCTTCAAGCTCCAGAAGAGGAACATTCAGCCCAGGACTGCTTGCTTCGAAAAGCATGTTTAGCACTTGCACAGGGTCATGCCTTGTTTGACAATTGTTCAGAAGGCCACAAGGTGCAAGCCGTGACTTTGCTCAGCTATGGGAAGAGACTACATGAGCGACAATTTTGGGAACGACAACAGAAAGCAGAAAATTTAACACCGGTGCTCCAGCCGAATCTTCCATATGAAGGGAGTGGGGAACCTTGCCAATGCTGAGGAAAAGGATGTTTTCGCTCGGCGGGTGTTCGTCAGCGGAAAGTTCGACTCGCGAACGCAGAAAACGCGCACCCCCACTAATCTGGGGCCGCCTTGACTTGTTCTGTGTGGTAACCCGGGATTGGGCAACGAGCTGTGCCAGCTAGTCGACCAACCGGCCGGAGTCAAGTGCCTGCCGCGAGGCTTCTGGTGGTCAGTCAAACACACTTACACACACAGGGGCACATTGCTATATGTTCCCGGGACAAGAAGAACACAAACCTTTGCTTCGACATGGTCATGCTGTTAGTACGGCGACCGACGATCTTTAACTGTACGACCCCGAAGCTTCAGCCGAGGCTGAATGACGGGAACATAGTGCAGCCGTGAAGAACATCGCACAACAGGAAGAACATTTTCGCTGAATAATTACAATGCAGAGCGTCCTGGCAAGGACATACGTTTTAATGAAACTTTCGGTTAGCCACAGAAATCTCTACGCGTGCAGCATTGTTAAACAGCAGCACCAGAACAAGCGGAATCTTAATTCAGAGACACTTGAACCCAAATTGTCGGAGGGGGGAACAGTTTGACACTGACGAAGATTTTCACTCTTCAATTGTGCGGCGCTCCTGTTGTCGACGATTGTCCCGTGTTCGTGGAGACTTGCTGCTGTTGTTGTTGTTGTTGTATACGTGCGTGCCGACCACTACGAGAAGTCCAGCATCTAATGATTCAGACTACATTTCCGCTATTGGAGGTCAGTATTTCTCGCTGTGGGCTTCGGGAAGGCCCTTCGTCGGAGCGCTGTCCGCAGAAGACCTTCTGATCGTAACAGCAGAAGAAGGATCCGCCGGATCCCATTACGCAACACGGGCTGCAAGGCCGGGTCGGTCGAACGCTGTGCTCCGCTCGTGGGGACGAATACAGCTTTGACCAGATTTTTAAAAACTCGGCACTACGTCACGTCGGATCAGCTCAATCGGCGACATCTCACCTGCTACGCTGCTGAGAATTAGCTTTGCTATGGTGAGCGCTCGCTGGCGAAATATTCGTTTCGATTTTCCTCCGCATGAATCAGAAAGTGAAAGCGAGACGTCACCAATGATCGTAGCGGCAGCAGCAGAAGTCTTCGTAATTGCGGCTCCCTCCGAGTCAGCACCGTTACTCCGCCAAACGGAGAGAAGAAGATCCAGAATCAGTCGCCGCTTCTTCTTTCGAAAGCGGACTTTCGCCGCCGTTGGCTCATCGCCGGACAATTGAACTGTTTCAATCGGACAATACGCGCTCTTTGTCTTCCTCCCGCTCAAATCGCGGGGAAAAGTTTCCAAATTCTACGCGATCGGTTGGGAAACTGACCGACTCTTCAATGACCAGAATCTGAATTGGAAGAGCCATCAACAGTATTCGCTTTGTCGTTGTTGTCTTCGTCCTGCTCCGACGGGTGTCATGATTTTCCGCGCGGCACTTCTGTACCCGGCGGACGACGGTAACGTCGATGACAACAACATCAACATTGCTTCGTTTTGCCAAGTTGTTCGCTTGGCCGTGCGCTTACCTCGGCAAACGGCAAGACCAGCTATCAACGTCGAACTGCGCAGGGCTACGCCGGCTAACGCGACCGACTACTCGCGCTGGTTTCGGCTGCTGTCGGTGACTGAAGGTCTCTCCGCTTGCGCTGCGGGCTGGCTGGTTGGTTATGTAATTCAGATAGAAATGTCCCGCGACACAACACGACTGAAGTTCGACGCTCGGGCCAGGGAGCAAGGTCGGGCCGGATGTTTGATTTCCGAAGGCCGCGTATCGGAACATGTTTGAGGAGTATGGTACAGAGGAGGGATGTGGCCTCAACTTGAAGTTGACTGGCGACTTCATGCTTTTCACGCTTTGGCAAGGTTCTTTCTGTTCTTGAGCTCAAAGGGGAGTGGTTGGTTGATCGATCTTTGACACCGTAATAGTCGGTTCCATCACTTGATATTGTCGAGCGACCCCTATCGCTGGCATAATTCTATTTTTCTTTTCGTCGTACCCTCGGTCGTCACTCTTGCCGTGGCGATCGTTGTCACCAATGTCGGGACACTCGATCGCCCATGTAAGATATTGTATCAAACCGCCAACGGAAATGGTTTTTAGATTTATTCCGTTTTGATCATCATTATCAGAAATTCAACCTCACAGCAACGTCCATGGACTATTGATATCATGGCTGCACTTTGCTCTTGTGTTTGCGCGCGCGGGGCTGCGTAATCGCGTCAGATGACTTGAAATGCGGAAAGTGTCAACCAATTCACTCGTGTCGATACCTTGCGACGGCTCGATTCTGGCTGCCTTTTCCGCTGCACTGTTTAGATCGTATTTTTTCAGCTTGAGTGATATTTCTTGTCATCTGGGTTCGATGTTCTTGTCGGGGCAATAGCTTACGTTGAAAAAGGATGCGGCAGGGTCGCTTGAGAGGAGGTTCCGATCCTTCTCGTACCGCAGGGCGTGGGAATGATGGCGAGTTTTATGGATGGCGGTCACTTTCATTTTTCCGCACGTGGCTCGGGAGCTCAAAATGATCACTGTCGATATCGTCAGAAGTTTGGACACACACACACAGACAAACACTCGCAAAAAAAACCAACAGTGTTGCGCACATTCTCTCAGTGATGAGTCACACTTGGAAGTCTGTTTCCACCAAGGCTAGAGGTATCGTGAGCGAACGTACCCTATATCTGTTCGTTGCCGCACACAATCGCAACGGACGCGGCCAATAACGCTATCCAAGGACTTCAAAAGCCAAAGGTTGCTCTTATGGAGAAGACTCGCTTCGATTCAACCGAATTGTCGACCGCGAACCGGAGCCGAGCGAGGGAAATGAATTTCCCCTTATTCTGTGACGAGCACCGCCGCCGCCGGACGCTTTCGATCAAAGTGACCCTTCCGAACGTTTCATCGACTTGCCTCCGACCAGAGCATTTTCCTCCTGACCGATGAATTTTTTTTCTAAACAGCTGCGAGCCATTCACAGTGAATCCTGGAGCTTCTTGAGCAATGATGAACACGATCTACAAAAAAAAAATATGAACACGATCCGTTCGTTCGTTGAAATCCCGAAGCGTTGTTTTTATGAAATCTCGCGTTGGATACAGTGATTGCGAAGGGTATTGTATTTGGCTCGCTGTCGTTCGTTCGATCCGCACAGAAAACGGTCCTCATTCTTGAAAATTCCTCCACCGGGTCCAAGAAGCTTATATCGAAGGTTGAGTAAACACTTAAGAGCCACTCGTTTCCACATGCGGCACCAGAATTTCCTCCCAAGTTTTGTTGTCTCTAATGCCAATGTTCAAAAATTACGACACTTAGCTGACAAGAACTCAAATCTGTCGTGTTCTCGATGGATCGCTCCTCTGCCTCATCCTCCTTCTTCTGATTTCTCGGAGAACTGGATTCCAGGGGAGTTTGCGAGCCCGTTTTTGAAGGCTTCAAGTGGGAGAGGATCTCCCCATTTCGACTTTGAGTGCATGAACTGATGCTTCCGGAACAACTCTTTCTCTTTTGAAGATTTCAAACATAATTCAATAAGCTTGATCCAATCAAGATCTACATTCTGGGTTTTGCCGTGAATTATGACATTGCTCGTCTTTGAAGAATGCTTATTCAAATTCATGACTTTGTCTTCATCATTCTCTGGTGACGCCATGCGTCGATAGCGGAATCTAAAGGAAACTGGTGTCATTAATTGATTTCGCTCGGAAATCACAGAAGTCCGAAAAACAAACAGCATCCGTCTTTCAAGATGGAGATGTCCTGTTTGAGACACTTGTTTCTGGTCAGATATCTGACGGGATTCTTATTACGATTGACAAATCGCAGCATATCGAGCTGAAATGCTCGATAGTTTTAATAAACGGTTGTTCACATTTCTTACGCAAGCGCAGACAATCAGGGTCGCTGTGGCTCCGGTATCGCCTTCCGGATTTGTTTTTGCCGCGATTTGTCGTTTTCTCGACAGATTTATTGACAGCGCCAGAATTATCGGTGTATCAATCGGAACGGCAATCAATTAGTTCGGAACATTCGCCACGATCAGGGTTCTGTACGAGCCAACTCGCCATTCGGTGATCGTCGCTCACTCGCATATCTGGCATCATGCGTTTTCTTGTCTCCTACACGATAGGTCTGAGTGAGTGAAGAATTTGGCAGACTCTGCTTGCTGATGACAGACCGAGGCTTCTTGAATTTCGAATAAATTTCGTTTCTGTTCAGAGGGGAATTTCTTCAGACGAAAATTCTGCTCACAGTTACTGTTACTGCCAGAGATAAAATGAGAGGGTATCAACGACGAGGAAGGGAAAGTCGGTCGGCTCTTGAATGGTGTTGTTACGCTGCTTGGAACGATCAAAGCCCCAACCGCGTTTTACTGTTATTAACTTTCAGAGCCTTGAAATCCATTTCAATTTCGATTCGTTTTCTAAGCACCGTGAAAGCCATCACCTCCCTCGTGGTTCGCGTCTTTGGGAAAGAAAGAAACAAATTCCTCTGTCTGGGCCCTAGTATCGCGATGCTAATTCTCGCCAGATCTTAACATAAATCATCGAAATTTTCGCTCAGTGTGGGTATTTTTGAATTGGTTTCGAAAAAAAGTGAACGATGGCCTGTAAAGTTGAGGCGTCTACGAACTGCCGTGAGAAATGCAAAGTTTCCAGGTCGCGAGG
The DNA here is from genome assembly GCA_021527715.1 of Neoseiulus cucumeris. NCBI lineage: Eukaryota > Metazoa > Arthropoda > Arachnida > Mesostigmata > Phytoseiidae > Neoseiulus > Neoseiulus cucumeris. The sequence goes on along the minus strand of JAJSRV010000081.1, from coordinate 138,449 downwards.
ACCAAAAAGTGATCGAAGAAAACTGATATCGTTCTATACCGAAGAAATCATGTTCGAAACATAACGAGACAACGCAGCCGCTTTGGCATTAAAACGGGTTGTTCAACGAGGCCGCCAAATAAAGTTCCATCATCGTTTGTTCGCTGCTTCATCATTCGTTTCTGCTGAACAAGCGTTGACACTGAACCTAAGGGTCGTGAACAAGAAGTTCTTTCTGAAACATGCAGTCGATCAAAACAATGAGAGGCGAACACGCTGCCGAAAACACGAGACTCCGGGAATAGTTTGTCGACAGCAAGACAAAGCGGATCACACTGCATTCTATGAATTTCGAATCATCCACCAATTCGCGCATTTTCTTCTAGCTCAAGGCAACCAAGTGGTTCAGAACACCGCTCTGAAGCCGTGACGCTTTATCTCGGTTCAGGGTGAATTTTGAGAATGACTCACCTGACCTACTCGATGCTGGGTGCCGATCGACGGAATTTCCTGAACAGAAATTTCCCTTTGGAGTCATCGAGCTTTTGTCGCGATTTGTCGCCGAGGCTCCTTGAGCTCCGTCTTTGGTTTTGACTTCACTGCCTGACTACCTCGATGTGTGCGGGGCTCAACATCTTTTCTCTTATACCTCCTCGGTCGAAGAGAATTTCGTCGGAACTCTCGTGGGAGTGCGAAATGCCGAATGCGGTCGAACTCGCACCATATCGCCCAGCACTTCAGATCTACGACGTACCGAGCCGAAAAACAAATTCTCACCGATCACCGTACACGAGTGTTTTTCACCGAACGAGAGATTAGATCTTTGATCTTCATCGCGCTGGTGTCGAAGTGCACAAAAATTACTAAACCCTCAATGGCAAAACATAGCTGCTTAAATTTCCAAGGGAAGATTACAGGGTTAAATGTTTCTTCCATTCGCTAACATCATGTCACCGTACCTCCGGTGAGTCAAGACTTCTCATGAGGCTCAAATCAGGCTCGTGAACGTGTAACGAAAACCGAAAATTACCGAAAACGGTTGACCAAAGTTTCCGGGACATTGAGATTTCAGAAACCAAACAAATGTATGAGATGAGATTCAATTCTGAACAGTTGCTGCTTTACTCTCTGATGCGGAAATTCCGCGGTAACGTTCCGTTTCGACTTTTATGTTCCTTCTTGTCTTGGACAAAGAACCTGAGGGTTTTCAACGAATCCGAGCAACCTCCGTCACTGTCGATCGCTATGATTTTTCAAGCTCGACCGATTCGCCCGGAAAGAGTTCCTTAGTTCAACTCCGCAACCTCCTCTCAGCTTCTAGGTCCGAGCCGATCGCCCTTAACATTGATCTTGAACCATTTTCCAGGTAGGCCAATGCTGCCGCGAAGAATTCACGCGTCCAGTTCCCGCTGCTCGCGGCGTCCGGTGTAACTCCTCAAAGAACTGGACCCGAACCAAGCGGATCATCGCTACTTGAAGATCAGGTAGGTTCCCCAAATGAACGAGAGGCCGCTAGATGAGTGGTGGATTCCAGGAATGCATTTGGATTTCCCGATGCAAGCGCCGCCCTTAACTTTTGGAAAACACGTCGAGCGCGTAACTTGACTTTCCCTCGGAAATTCTGGCCGTTCTGAAAAGAAGGTCCTCATCAACTGCGTAATTGTCTCAGAACAATTTTTTTCCTTCCGAATACCGGCGAACTTTCCCGAGGTGTACACTTATGATTTTCGGAAGTGACTCAAGAAGCGATTCCTCCCCGTGAGAATCGTTTCCAAGCTGGAGCGCTCTTCGTACGGAAAGTACGCAAAACTCCGAGGAAATTAGAGCCGTTGTTGTAAGCTCCTTTGTTGGAACGAACTTTTCTCGCACAGCAGTCGGACTTCGTGAAGTTCATAAGTAGATTCCAAGGTCTCTCGAATGTCCGGCGATGTAAGAATTTCGCAAAGTTTCTGTAAAAATAGCGTCAGCTAGAATTACGTAGGACGGCATTTTCCTTTCGGTTCAAACGCGGGTGGAGAACATTTTTTCGGTGAACGATCTGGAATGGACCATCGTGAATCTTCGTTGTTGTTGCCGATGTTTTGTCACATTTTTGTGTGGAGCGGCGGCACGGTCGACGAAGACCCCAGCCAGTGTCTGAACAGAAGTTGTGCGTCGCAAGTTCAGAACATGAACTTGAACATCGCGATCCGCGAAGCAGAGAAACCGTTTGATCGATTGACGGCCCATTGTGATCTTGGTGAAACGGATTCCCATCCTTCCGTTAGCGACATGTTCTGCCCTGCTGCAATTGCATTTGAATTCGAAACGACCGGTTCCGACCGACGTTGTCGTCGCACACCGTGAGGGTTTGCGGCTCAATTTGTCATACCCGAGCGATTTTCAACAGTTATGGAATTCCAATGCCGTTGCATAGACTCAAGTAGTCTGGGTGAGAGATATTCTCCGGGACCATCGAAGTGAATTCGTCGCCACTCATGGCTGATTGTGGATTTTATTGAGATTATGGAGATTAATCAGTTTTCGAATCAATGAAGTGAGAAGGCTCGCGTACATGACACACGAGCCTGAAGGATTCGAAACCGAAGCACCAGACTGTCGAACATCACTATTCTCGTTTCTTGGTTCTTTGCTATCACAGGAATCAAAGTAATGATATCTTTGGCGCGCCTGTTGATTGTCGGTAATGTGCTGGATATGTATGGGGTAACAATCACTCATGTTCCATGCATAAAGAAGCACGGCCGGGAGGAACGAGGCACATGTTTCAAACAAGATTTATGGAAGTACCATACCACCCGAATCGCTGCATCTGTCAATCACGGAGAGGCTAAAGAGATTCAATTCACGGGTTGCCTAACAAGTGCAGAAGCTAACACGGAGAAAACCGTGCGCGGATCCTTCTCGATGCCCCGTTGCAAAGGTTCCCTTTGAGCGAACCCGAATTCGAGTTTTCCGGAAACTTTCGATCGCTCTCAGGACTCAACCTATCAAGGCTTGGAGTTTATGTGCTCAAGACTCTCGAGTCCATTCACCTCTCCTGGATGCTGGAAGAAAGCGAAAACTTTCAGAACTTTCGGAAAATTCCTTATCCTTGACTCAAATGACTCATCCGCGAGCGTGGTCACAGCTCGTGCTTCCGCTTGCGCCCTCGCCAAGATTGTTTTCGGCGTTTTCTCCCTTGCTGGGGGACGATTGGTGAGGGCCAGAGAAGTACATACTCAGTTGTCTGTGCGCCTCTGACTCATCTTCGGAAGAAGGTGGCCCCAGGAGAATCCGCCTTGTCAAATTGGATAATTATAACTCCACCAGGCGTCGAGCTTGTTCGAGTTTCTGTTTTTATCCGAATACGAACATGTCGCTGCATCTTCGGATGGTGGCCCCGCTTTGACGCCCGTACAGAGCGAAATTTCCGGCGGCTTCTTGAAATGCTGTTCTCACGTTGCCTCCATTGTTCGCGATCTCACCCGACAAGGTTTTCGATCGAAATCATTATCATCGGAGAACCGAGAAAAAGGTTTTCAATATTTGAGATAAGTCTTTCGAACAGATTGTTCTGCCACCGATCGAAGAGGGGAAACCGTTTCACAGCTTTTGTTTTTCCTATTCATTGTATTTAAGAAAAAAGCTGTTACAAAATTCGTTACGATCCAACATCAAGAAAAAAAAATAACTAGGGCGGTGGCGATCACTATCTGGACTCTTGTGCTTGCGTGTGTGTGTGTGTTTGAGTGTTTGACGGTCTGTCTGTACTTGAATTGCGTAATGTCGGAGCAGAAGTCCATACGGTGCTGACTGGTCGCCGCGGCTCCCGGTTTCGCGGTTATCGTTGCTGGTGTTGTCTGAAGAGCTTCTGACGGCTGGTGTTACGTAAGATCGTTCCGTCTACAATGTTCTGTAGCGAGGTCTTTCAAAAGCCAGGGTCATCAGTATCTCTGAAAGATGTTTGCAACTTCTCACAGAGCATTCCCGAGTACTGTCGAGTCCAACGCAAACTCCCGAACACTTCGATTCAAACTCCTTCAATTTATTTTCTAAACTTTAGACTGGGATCGCCGTCAAGGACGTCAGGAGGCGCTTCAGTACCGGAGGATGAGACACAGAGTTGCCGAAATGAATTTTTGTGCCACTCTGTGGCCTTCGGCTGGATGTCGAGTACGAACTCGAATGGTGATAGGAAAGAAATTCTGGCTTCTCAAATCTTATCACTTGTAAACCCCTTGATAGTTTGTCTCCTATAATATCCCAGTGCTCTGTCCGCCGACGCTCGACAACAGCCGCACTCGATGCATGATCACCGATAGTCGGGCAAAGCGCTGCCAAGAACGCAATAAGCAGGCCTGTTTACAAAACTAAATTTTTCAATTTGGCATGCTGATTAGTTTTTCTCTTTGATTGATGCCTTTCATTTGTCGCACTAAAGCCCGAGCGCGGGATTAAGCGAGAACGAGCTTCATGTCGTCAAACCGTAAGCAGAAATTTACGACGCATTTGCCGTAACTGCCTCTCGGACTATTTCAACTGATTGATCTTCGGCTGACGTAACCCTGTTTTTATCAGATTTCATATTCGACTCATCTGACCGGACGAACGACCAGAGACTGAGTTGAATCTTATTCCGAGCACCCGTGCGACTTTCCGGCCGAAGACAGCCGACTGTCTCCGGGACAAGGTCTTCGATCTCTATCGCTGTTGCAGATTTCGGCTCCCCACCGTGACAAAATCACCGCCGCCCTGCAGCTACAGATCGATATCGGTTGCGATCGGTTTCGTACCTCGTGTTCTGAGTTGACGATGAGATAAATCTTAGAAAGCGTGGCATGACAACTGTTGACTTGGAGGCGTCACTCACAGAACCGAGCCGGGCGCTGACCAAGAACGGTTCAGCTCGTCCATGACGTAACCTGGGACAGCATCAAATCAAAATGGGACAGAACCTAATAAACATCACCCGAGAAAAAGAATATACCACTAAACTTAGAAATCGGGCCGGTGGTCCCCCGCTGAAACCAGAGAAACAACTTGAATGAATTCGACACGCGGTTTTGCACGGGTTGCCACAGTTGATTTCGCTATATCGGGAAATCGCTAAATGGAGTCAATAAGTTGATATGTTACAACCATTCAGAGAGCCGTTAACGGAAATTCAGAGAAGCCGAAGCGGGACTTGGAAATATACCTATATTTGACTGATGAGACATGGGCAACATTGCCTTAAACAATATAACCATGGTGAACGATCGACTAGATGAAATGTCACGTGTTTTCGTCATTTTTTCATCGGAGCTTTGACAGACTCCCATTTCTAAGAAGCAAAATGACATGATTGTCAAACAATTGACTTTTTGCGCACTGGAGGAATTCCTTCGAATTCTCCATGCTCGTTCGACGGAGTCATAATCGATGCACCGTGGAGTGAGTTCAGTTTTCCCGATCATTTCTGTCGACCCTCTGAATCATTAGAGTGATCCTCATTGGAAATCCATCCATCTATGCGGCCCGTGACGGAGTTTCCCATCACAACAACAAATAATGACATCCGCGTAATCGCTCTCAGGTCACTCAGAAAGCATTCATTGTTTGTCGCGGGCGACTCACTCGGTGTGGAGGATATTTTACGGCAGAAATGCATTAGCGGCGATTCCGCGGTTTCCTCCAAAATCTCGCCCTGGATTCGTTGAGAAGGCGCAGCCGTGTTCCGCCGTTGTCTACATAGATTTGGAATTCTAAGGAGCGTCGGGTTTCCTGATTATCGTTTCGCGAGATCCTCGACGAGGGATTGCCGCTTAGGTCCTCCCTCGAACACGACTCATGGGTTTCGACTTGACCGGCGAAGGTTTCCTGCTCTGTTCACAAAAGTTTTCGTTCCGTTGTCTCACACAACTGCGGACACTGAATGCGTGACCGACAATCTGGCTCTAGCTGCCCTTCTGGGAGACGGCTAGCATCAACGACCCGACTGAGTCACTCGATGGAGTTACGTGATTCGGGTAGCAGGAATTACCCGCTCCGGTCCTTCACTTGAAGTAATCGTCGACGATGGCGGCGTGCGTATTCCAGGCTAGCCCATTCAGCTTCTACAATGGACGGTCTTCGGACAGTCGTGCCATACAGCCGAGGCTTGGCGTAACGAATTGGGCTTCGATTCTGTATACATAACGGCCGGTGGACCGGTACTCGCATTAACGATCATGAAGTTTCCACACAGTGCAGATGATGACGAAAGAAAATTACAGACATTTTCATCGATTGGAATTAGCGGCGACTTGTGGCCAAGTTGACATCTTTGATTAATGCTCTCGACGGTTCAAGCGGATCGGTGGTGGGTCCTTCGTCCGTTTCCTCAGTGTTTTGATTCGCTTAAGAAGACGACATTCATTCGCGGCTGAAACGACCACGAAATCGATTGTGTTTATCCTCGACAAAAGCGCGAAAAGCTTTCCCGTTGAATGAGGCCATCAATCAATTCAATCGAAGATTCAAAGATTAAGCTGCAAATGAACGCTGTCGGCGCAGAAGACCTTGGTCTTTCAAGCAAAAACTTACTTATAGACCTTGGGTTGATCATTTCTTCGTAGATAAACTCCGAGATTGCTTCGTCAACGAACGAATGAACGACTGCTGACTGAAACGAACTCACACGACCCTTGATCACATACAGTTTAGGCGAACGGGATGGAAACAACTCCGAGGTTGTCGAGACGAATTCCTTTCACACAAACATAGAGATGAGAGACTACGTGGATTGATACGCAAATGTAAATATACATATTCGTGGATTGATCTGCGCAAAGCAAGGCGGCAACAACATCACTTCAGACGAACCGAAAGACTTCGAAGAGCACTCGATGAGTTGCAGGCATCCAACAACTACCGTTCGAACAACGAGAATCAGCGGTCAAAGTTGAAAGCTTTGTTTTCCTCTGATCTATTCCTCAAAGAGAAGGTCAAAACCCTTGTACCGCTGCGCTGGCAAATTTATGACTCGGCTTCGCTCCGAGCCACTTGCCCCTGTCATATATATTGTATTTATGTAGACGACGAGCGTTAGCCGCAACTCCGCCTTTTATTAGTCCATTTCTCAACCCGTGCCACAACTCAGGACACAAACAAGATGAAACGCTGATTCGAAGCATGCCAACAATTTCAAAAGTTGAGCTCCGTGTCGAATGCATTCCGCCCGCTCGAAAGTTGACGAAAGGGAGACGAATCAGGGCTTATGCTCCTAAATCGGGATTCGTTTCCATGGTGCCCATTCTCTTCAGATCCGTGCGTCCTGAAAAGAAATGGAAACTCGGCATATCTCCAACGAGTCTAGTTTTGAATCAGAAACTTCCAGCCCTCACACGTTACTCCGACGAGCGGCGGCAAGGAGAATTCGCCTTCCTCTCTCTCGATTCTGGCTTGTAAAATTTCAAACGTAGAGGCTTTAAATCAATCTTAAAGAACCTGTTCTGGTCGCCAGTCTGGCTGTCTGTCTCTGTGCCAGCTTGATCCGGGATCTCGGAATTTATTTGCATCATCAAAAAAGCTTCCTCTGATCGAATCTGATACTATTCTGTCTGGTTTCTGTTTGCAAGACAAGCATTGAAGTGAGCGATGTTTGCCAGGGCGGCGATTGCGACACCGACGCTGAGCAGACGGAATTCTGACGTCAACTCACTTTGATCTTGAAGTTCGGAGCCTTCTGTTTTCGCACCTACCTTCTCGAAGCTGATACGACAGCTTGTGGTAAACCGCAGTTGCGTGCTTTTCGCAAAAGCTTCATAGTGGCTATCAGACGATAATCATCGCGTGACGTCACAAGGGCTCGAGAAAAAAATGACGCTCCGGACTTATCACATTGAAAACAGAAAATGCAAAAAAAGGCCAACCAGCAGAAGAAATCACATGGAAAAAAACGCGAGAAAATTTTCAGGCGTGCTTTGCACGTTTTGGGTCAGTGCACATTTCGCGGTTCGAAGACCGAGTGGAAACAAATCGTAACGAGAAATTCTTTTCGCGTGAAAAAAAATCGGACCGCAACAAATTCCCGAGCCCAGAAAATGTGAGCCACGGAGTGACCGATGCGAGGGAGGAACTCTAAATGGAAGGGGCCGCCTGTCCGCTGGAATCAATCATCTTCAAAATCGAAAACGCGTTCCATCTAGGGAAGACCGATAATCAAAAGCATTGGACAGGAGTAACAAAGGGGATGTAATGACAAAAGATTCCATACAATTCATCTACTAACCTGCTGTGGCGTTTGAGTACAGTCGCGAGAAGCCATTATGAAAAGATGCCTCCTCTGAACCATACGGACAAGCTTTGAATTCATGCAACGAGGCAAATAATTTCATTTTTCCTTCCAATACTGTTTTTATATACGCTGTCTTCGGATTAGACACACGCGGAGATTGAAGCGCCCACGAATTTCCGCTGCCCATGGAAACCCTTTCAAGTGCGCAGGAAGAATCCGTCAAAAGTGTGCATCCGTTCGTCGGTTCGTCTCTCCGTCCGTTCATACTTCCAACGTCGACTGTCACTTGTCTCATGTGAGCGCAGTTCGACTGCAATCGACGACAAATAAGAGAAGGATGGAAGAAAAAATCACTTCATCTGTCATTTTATTTTCGCTCGCTCCAATCAAAACCTCTTCGGAAGATCGCGAATCCATGCCGCCACCATGATGCGCCGATGGTGGCGAACCCATCGAGCAAAACACGTTGCGCGTCGTCAACGTAGAGCGAACTCTGAACCTGAGTCGTCCTAGCATGAAGTCGTCATCATCTACGTTAACGTTATTCTAGAAACGATTGCTCGGATGTGAAAGAAGCGATCCATTTCACCAATGTGCTTGCAGACGAACGCCACGCTTAGCTTGGGCTTATTGTGTTTATCAAGTTTGTGCGCGATGTGTGTTCGGCGGTTTGTTTTCGTCTTGCGTTCTGACCAATTACCATACCGGATCGTTTGGGGTCTATCTGCAAGCAGATCTCGTCGATGCTATTGCCAGACCGTGGCATTGACTCTGGGTTAACTGCAGTGATCGAGCAGCGCGATTAGATTCAATTTTTCCCCCAAAGAGATAAAGCCAGAAAGCGGGGAATCCTCCCGTGGGAGAACCGGATACGAGCGAGCGACAAAAGCCGCTATTCGTTCGAGCTTATCGCAACAATAAATACTGTTGCACGTCCTCTCGAGAAAATTTGCATGTTTCCTACGCGTAATTCTCTGAGTGAGATGCTTACCGCGGACGTCCAGACATCCGTTTGCGATTCTTCTGAATTTTGTTCGTACAGTCGGATGAACGGCCGTCGGTAAGACTGCTGTGTCACTTCCGGTGCGGCTCAATTATCGTCTCCAGAGATAAATTCCGTTCGAAGAGTTGGTATTTTGACGTAAACATGGAGAGAGTTCCAAGTCGGCGATCTCTCGCACGTCGCCAGCTCGCTTACTTGCTAGCTCGTTCGCTCGCTCGCTCGATATCGATGCTGAAGAACATTTTCTGTCGTCCGCTTCGGTTGGTGCTGCGTCGGATATGAAGTGAAGCTCGATTCTTGCCTGTGAAAAACTGCGAAGAAAACACTCAGGAACGCCACAAACGCCGCCAAAATGAGGAAGGTTTCGCTCAAAATGGTTCGACAACTGAGCCATCGTGCTCATGTCGAAGCCGAGAGAGCACAACGGGCCAAGCGTACGTACAATTTGCTTTCGAGATTTGGTGTTTTCAGTTTTCCCTTACATCGCCATGCACTGCGTCTCTCGCGATCCTCCGCAACTGTTCCGTCGATTCCGGCACCTGAAGCAGGAAAGCGATGTGCAAATCAGCCGCCCAGGTTATTGTTGAACCTCGAGACGACCTCGGTGGCGAGCTGAGCGAAAGTTCCTCTAATGTGATATTCGTTCTCTGGATAGAAACTTATGTCTGAACCTTTGGGGACGGGTCGATTCCAAAGGACAGAAGTGCATCGAGCGCTCTCCGCCTCAAACTCGATTCGAGGCGCCTGAAAAAGCTTCTTCACCGAAATCATCCAGAGCGTCCAGTGGAATCCCCACGGCTGCAGATCGACATTCTCTGTGCTTTGGAAGCAGCGAATATCGTTCTTATCAAAGACATCGCGGCTGCAGAGGCTCCCGATCACAGAATATCTTCCGTGGCCTTGAATCCATTGGTGTTTGATGTCCAAGTTTTAGACGGAACGACAAACACTGATCATTGGACGAAATACTATCCAGATAGTAGCCTATTCAGGAATCCTTCAGGAGAAATATGAGGGAACGCGAGAGCTTCACTCGATGGATGGGAAAGGGTTGATTTTGAGTGGTGAAGTACTTGAGGATGCTCATAAGAAAAATCTTCTCTAGCTAGAGACTAAAGAGGAATTCTCGGAACGCGACGACAAAAATGACTTTGTATTCTGTGCCGGTAGGACGCTTCTAACAGGATTCACACTTGTGCTTGTTATGGAAAGTTGACGTCACTCCGTTGTATCATTCGTGTCTGAGAGGTCAGCGTCTTGAGCCAAGTGAGTGGCGAGCGCTATGAGGAAAACTTAGTCGTTGGGAGAGAGCCGGATTCTCAGATACTTGGAACGTGAAGACTTCAACACTGCGACGAAGTTGATATTTCATCGTGAATTCGAGGTTGTTCGTTCGACGGAGTGAGCTTAAGTCCTCACACTCCGAATTCAAAACCTTAAGAAACTTCAGTTTAGAACTGCCGGGATTTCCATCCAAGATCGCCATATCGTCGCACCTGAGACGTCGTCATCGGATTTCGCTGAAGTCTGAACTTTGGCAGTCCACTAGCTTCAGGTGAAACTGTTTTGTGATGCTTGGAAATGTGCTGATTCGAGCTCTGCTTCTAGAAACTCGAGATTCGATATCTCGTCGCAGCGTTGTGCTAAAATCATGGTGTTGAAAACAGTTTGAAAACGTGTCGGTGAACCCTAGATCCTGAAGTCCTGGAGTCGAGCAAGAACACTCTGTGAATGCCTTCATGTGGACTGGAATTCCTCCTCGACTCCTTCCGAGACTGGATTCGGATTATAGATCAACTTTTCTCTAACTTGTATCTTTTTGTTTCTCCTTTGCAGAGCGAGTGGATAAAATGAAGGCGGACTGTGTGGATAAATGGGTGTCCAAAGTGTTCAGAGCTTTAGGAGAGTCTATAGCCAAGACCCCCGGCTATTACATCGTGGTACCGGTCATGATTGCCATAACGCTCCTCACGGGGATGCAAACGATCCGGTACCAGGACGACCCGGAGTATCTCTTCAGCCCAGTGAACGGTCAGTCACATTACGATCGTGATCGGCTTTTCCAACTCTTCCCTCAAAACACCTCCGAGAACTTTGACCTCAGTCGTCTCGTGACCACCGAGAAGTTCGGACGAGTCATCTTTCACACGAAAGTAGGCGAGAACCTACTTCGGAAAGAAGTCTTCGAGGACATTCTCAAAGTGGATCAACTGATAAAGAACATGAAGTCGACTTGGGATGACGACGAGAAAGATTGGCATGAAATCTGCGCCAAAAGCGAGCCTGGAGTTTGCTTCAATAATGACATTTTCCACTACACGTTGGAAAAACTCAGAGAAATCCCTGAACAGTATCAGTCGATCAACGAGACCGAGGGTCTGGGCATCAAGTACCCCCTGCATTTCATCAACGCAACACGAGAAATTTATTTCCCTGGAGGACTTTTGGGCGCCATCAAGACAAACGACAACGATGAAGTCATCTACTCCGAAGCAATCAACATGTTCTACTATGTCGAGTCGAGCACTCGAAAGAAGAAACATCGTGCCGAGCAGTGGGAAAACGATTTCCTGAAAAATATCCCGAAATTCTGTGAACAATTGGAATACACGAGCTGCGCGTACTTCACATCGCTCTCATTGACCCAGGAATTGGAACACAACACGACAAATGTAGTGCCATACTTCAGCATAACCGTTTTCATTATGCTCGCCTTCACCGTTTCTACGTGTCTGATGACGGATAACGCGAGATCGAAGCCTTGGCTTGGAATCTTGGGTTGTTTTGCGTCAGGTATATCAGTGCTTGCTTCCTTTGGATTAACTATGTACATCGGAGTCGAGTTCATCGCTATAAACATGGCAGCTCCTTTCCTCATGCTGGGTAAGTCACTTTAAGAGAAGCTTTTCGATACTTCCGGAGGCGATAGACGCATCTATCACGTTGAGGGTAGGCAGTATTGTTTTTATTCGCATCCTCACGATTTTCATCTCATTCTTTCAAAAACACCTCGTTCGTTCACGACCACAAGCGTGCAGTGAAGCGCGTTAATGTTTTATGAACACCTACTATATCGAGTTGGGCGAAAACGACGCAACTCACGCTATCTCAAGACAGGTATGACCTATTGCTGGCGGGCTCTGTCGTAATTTTATACGGCATAAATATTTGATCAACGAGACCGCGTAGAGGCGGCAACGAAGTAACATCCTGCTTCTGTTGAATTCGCCTCCGCTGTTTGACTACCGCACAAAGGCTGCTGGATGCGCCGATCACCGACAAGATAGACGAGTGCTCTTCGAGTGTGGGTGTGGTAGAACCTCACAGTCTCGATTGCCGGTCGCTGATGGAGAAGCTCTCATCTCAGACCTCCGGGTACCAGAAGACCACCGGTACAGACCACGGGTGCACCGGGAAGGGTCGGAAGGAGGGAAGAGAAGTACATATAATCAGGACCATTGACGGGGTTTCGATGGAGACGCCAGATTCACTCACGGTTGGCGACAGTACCGACGGCAGAAACATGGAGTGAAACAATTCCGTTCTGTTGGCTTTCGTCTACATTTTCATTTTCTGTTCGTTTTCTGGACCGAAATTGCTTTTTCTCGCATCCTGTTTGGCCGAGGTTTCCTTCCCTAATGTTTTGCATGGAGTGATGAAGGCATCTCTGATTAGTACTCGTCGCCGTTGTTGCCGTCGTCCACTGCTACGGACACTGTGGTGGCTTCCGGCGTCCAGTATGTACCAGGATTCTGTCACGTTCCAGGGTCATCGCAACTTCGGTTGCTTCGTTTGTGAACGAAGAAGACGGCCTGTGTGAAACTGTTTATAAATCAGAGACTTGCGTAATTCTATTGACGATGCTATCTGCTGAGAAGAGGTTTCGGCTAGGCCGAAGGTACGCTGACTATCTTGAAATATCTGGATTCCGATGGAATACGGCGATTGTTCCGCCGTTATCGATCCACTTTCGCCGCCGAACAGGCACTACGACAGCCGCGGTCGCCGCCGACGACGAACGCCTAGACCTCCTTGCAATTGAGAATCCGATACGGTGTTTTTGGCTTTTCGTCTTGTTTTTCCGAAGTACGGCCGGCGTCGAAGTGTTTTCGATCGCGACTGTCATCGTAATGATCTCTCGGCTCCATCGTAATCGTCCATGAGATCTACTTGTGTGTACTCATTTCCAGAAGAGAGAAAAACCCGCATCGGGTGCCAGGTTCGGTGGTGGCAGAGCACGTGCTCCGTCATCGATTTCCAGCGCCTTGCATGCGGCTGGAAGATTGAATCCGCTTGGATACAGGAGGATTATGAGAAGTTATTCTGAAATTCATCCCCGAGAAATCATTTCCGCAATCTTTACACTCTGCTCTCGTGAGCTGAAGTGCGCCTGAAGCTGAAACCCAAGAGATCTTCCCGACTGTCACTGTCTCAATCGACTCAGCAACTTGCACACGCCACAAACGCATCTTCAGCTGGTACAAACATAATCGAGAGATTGAAATTTATGCGTTTCTTCGAGGACAATCTGTGATTCGCGTTTAATACTTATGGAGTCATTCTTTTTCTCTTGCTTTCGTATATTTCTAAACGATTTGTCGTTCATAATCGAGTGAATGCTCATCGAGGCGAACAATTGACTTCAGAGTGGTTTCGGACTCTTCGTCAAGAGAATGTGAATTCCATTTACAGAAACTTCCGGAATAAGAATTGCAAATCAGTTCAGCTGCTTGACTGTCGCAAACTCTTCTCCAGGGACAAGCGAGTCGCACTCGAAAGTTCGCTTTCCATATCTTCCGCTGAGTTTTTTTTCTCTCGAGCTGCTGAGGAAGTGGTCACGGAACATGCTCCTCTTCCATTGTCCCACGTGAGAGGACAGAACTCTCGAGCAAGAACTCCTCTGGAACAAAACTAACTTCTCTTGAGAACTGAAACGATTCTATAAAAAAGCCTCAACTCCTCCGGTCTCTTCGAGTCTCGGGTTTCTCCCCAGCTGCAATATCCGACGATTGGGCGCAATTCTTTCGAGGAAGTTGCAGCTGTTCATGAGTCACGTTGTGTCTATATCGGCTCCGAAGGCTGGCTCAATGCAGGCATCGTTATCGATTGCGATGACGTAGCCCCGATGACTCAAATGATTATTCGAAAAAAGAACGAGTCATTTTTTTTTCTTTCTGGTCGAGCAGACCTCGCAGTCGTCTGCGAAAAACACTCAAAGGAGTCCTTCCAATCAGAGTCTTCACCTCATCCTCGCTCCAAGCCCGTTTTCATGAATCAATGTCGAATGGAGGATCTCTGGGACAGAGATTTGTGGGAGAATTCCGGAATTAATGCAGGAAGGGTTCGGAAAAGTGGTTCTTCCTCGAGAAGTGTCTTGTTCTTCTTGTATTGTTTCGAAATTCTGGACGTCTCAATCGTTTGCACAATGTCACCGGAGTTCCGGTTACGTTTCCTCGATGTCTTGCTTTGGTTGTACTTCTGCCATCGGAAAAAATACATCTGATTTCGTCTCCTACAGAAAAAAAAGATTTTGCTCCGGGAAATGGCAGAGGCTTCCCGAGGTTGTTCCGCGAGTCGAAGGCTCCTCTCGCGTTAACTAGGTCCAACTCGATAGAGTTTCCACACAGTCCTGGTGGAGCTCGCGACCTCCAGGCTAGCGTGGCTTCTAAGCTCTCGCACGGAACAGCTATCGGCAAAGTGCCAGAAACAGGCGTTTCGCTGCAACTTTGAATGCCAGAGCTTGGAATCCAAGATGTTCGGTACAGAGTTCAGACACTCGTGAATCCAGTTTTGACAGAAAAGTTTCTCAGAAGATCATTGCTCGCGGGATCTGGAGTGAGGTCATCCAATGTATGCGCTGTACTTCACCAACCGCGTAATTCTGGGAGCTGAAACATCCGAGTATCATGGGACTTTCTGAAAGATCCATCTTTTTCGTGGTCAGCAACAAAGACAACCAGTCCGTTAGAAAATGTATCCGAACTCATCTCACGATGCGAATTGATAAAAAAAATTACCCATCATCCATGGTATTGTAGACAGAGGATCTTTTCGATCCCGAACTTTGGCATCCGGACGTGTGTTTTTTATTTCCTGCGCATCAGAGGATTCGGAGTTTTTTTTTTTCGATTCGATGCCAATTCGACTTCTGAGAGGGTTCAGTGGCCGGCTCCCAATCGAAACGTGAATTTTCCCCTTGCTGCTCGCTGCGGAGTTCGCACACTTCACATCGGAGCGGGCGAGTTGTGTTAGCTCGGAAGCGTCTCGTGAAAGAAAGACTGGGTTGCTGGTCCGATGGCTGTTTGGCTGGCTGCCTGGCTCGCTTGCTGGCGGCATCGGCGGCGCGGCGAGGCACTACGCTGACGCGGCGTCAAGGTCTCCCTGCTGGAGCGTGAGTCAAAACCGCCGAAAACCAAGAAGCCTTGAGGATGTTGTAGGGGCAGAAAAGAGAAAGCACCCGTCGCTGTCCTTATGTTTTCACCGTTCGCAAGCAGAGATACCCTATCGTGATGATTGAATTCTCTCTCTCTCTCTTCGGTCAGTCCGTTTGCCTTGCGATCTCTTGAGATTTGATACTTTCAGTCGTTCTCCGAACTACATTGGATATTTGAGCGCGATTTCAAATTGGAACCGGAACGGAGAACCCCGATTTTACGAAATTCAATCTAACCGTAGGATTGCAGTAATTACGATCGTTATCTGCGCCGTGTTCCTCACGACATCCAGCATCTCCGACAGTCTATAAGAAAAATCGATGCATCGCGGTGTAGTCAGCTGAAATTGACTGGTTTCACATGTTTCTTTATTGGACCGCTTGTAATATATGCCATATTTTTCGTTTATCCCGTGCGGTCTGTCGAGTTACTCAACAGCTGTTCCGTTCATTGATCGGTAAAGCCCGAGCTCATCGGTGGAACAAACAAGCCCTCGTTTCCCTATGATCTAAACTTAGAGACGTTTAACTCACTTCTTGTTGCGGCTTACAAGGCGGATCGAGCAGAATAGGGAATTCATTCAATCCGATTAAGTGACCAGTGGGAGAGACGAAAACACGATTCTGTTACGGATTGGACAAACATCCGATAATCGGCACTCGTGAACTTGAAGAAGAAGGATATCCCCTCTCGATTACTGTTGACGGAAGTCCGCAACAAAATTTGTTCAATGAACTTTCGACCCTGTCCAGAAAATGCTCTGAGCGCGCGGGCAGGCCGATGCACGCAACCCTTTTTGATTCACATATCTTCGATGCCAATTGTTTCGTTTCTTGATTTCTCCCCTGATTCTTCTGGCCGATCGGGGGTTCGGAGCGAATTCGTTTTTGACGACGTGTTTCCGTGACGTGTTCGAGCAAACATCCACAATTCGCATGGGAGCCCGCTGTCACAGTATACAAGAAAGTTTGTCCGCCGAACAAACGAACAATCTAATCGTCGTATTGACTGAAGCAGACGGGAAATGTAAATTCAGAACTTCTGTGCCCGAGCTCTTCTACACTAATAATAGACCTGCGAATTTCCATTCTGAGACCGTGGCGACATTTGTGCTTCCTCAATGAGGCATTGTACTTTTTCGTCGGAAACTCCGATAAGCCGGAGGTCGTTTTCTCAGTTTTTCGCCTTCGAAAGCGTAATTCTACGTCAGATAAGCGAAAAAAACAGAATGTGAGGAAATCGGCGGCTTGCTTCCAGCTCACGCTAATTTCTCTAACGTTCACGCGACGCGTTTTCCAGCCACGTTTTGAGCGAGAAGCGTTCAAGGGAAGCTCCCTCCGAAGACGGCTCCGCCGCCGCCGAAATACTCGCCCGCGAGAAAGAGGCGAAAGCGAATTCTGAGCTGAGTTGTGCAACGAAATCCGTGAGACGTAGACCGAAACGACGCCGGACAATCAAACAGCCCTTCTGGAAAACGGACTTCTGAAACGACGAACAGAACCCGAACTTTTCGCAAATGGTCGTTGGCGGACGTCTCTCGGCTGTTACGTCACTTATTCGGTTAGCCGGTCAATGAGTCGATAATGCTGATGCTGATGCATTGCTCAGCGGAATTATGATCGGGTCGAAGCGCGACGTGAGTCGACGCCGGGATATTCCACAGAATCTAGCGACTGTGCATGCTCTGGCTAGATATCAAGAGCGGCCGATAAATGCGGCGGGATTTTACTCTAGATTCGTCGCGTCGTTTAGACTGAGACTCGATCGGATGGAATGTCTCCGAAAGCCCACCTTTACTTTGTTATTCCGACGGCGCATCAATTGAGACGAATTTCATCAATCGGAAATTGCGTTGAACATCTGATAACGTCATCGGAGAATTATTGCTTCTCAAGAAATGGTTTTCTGCGCGAAGCTTGAAATTCCCGACTGTCCGGGTGAATCTCGAATCGATTCTGCAAAGCCATGAACAGTGACATCTACTGAATCTACTCAATAACAGAATTATGGAAGAAATTCACAAAAGTGAGTTCCGTCAATTGCCCGCTCCGCCCCAGCGTTCCATCCCTTCATTAGAAACATTTTCTTGAAGAACGCAATTCTTGGAGAACTTCGTGCAATTTACAAACGCACGCCGATTCGGAAAAGTCCGGGTCAATGGGAAATCGTCTCGTTCATTCATCGTGAGAGTCTTTCAATACATCGGCTACAACAACCACTTCTCGTTGAATGGATTTAGCTACGAAATTTCTCGGCGGCGGCGGCAGCAGCAGCAGCAGAAGCGAAAAGAGCCGGTATGATCTTCTGAGACGCGAAGTGTGGAAAGACGTGAAAACCTTGGTCCACTTTCCGACGGCATTGGTTAACTGGCGCTTGTGATTCGGCTAGATTGAACTAAGCGTCAGCGCAGTAACTCATTGAGCCGTTTGGAAACTCAGAGAAATAACCGAAAAACTATTCCCTTTTCCGCGACAATTCTCTGTGACACAAGTCGATGGAGTCGTCGAGGTTTTGTCCAAGGCGATAGCAGCGAATGGATGCTTCCAGGTCTCGTCACAGAGCTACAGGGGTTGGATTTTTTGGGATGGAGAGAATACTTTGGACGCTTGAGATGAAATTCGTGTAACCGCTTCGTCGGAAAGATGGAAAATATGGGAAAACTGTCGCCAATGCGTTCCCCCAAAGTGAAACGAACTCTCGTTCCAATTGCAGGCATAGGTATGGACGACACGTTCGTGTTGTTGGCGGCCTGGAGGCGAACGGACCCCCGCAAGTCAGTTGTGGAACGGATGGGAGAAACCTACAGCGAGGCAGCCGTCTCGATCACGATCACCTCCCTGACAAACTTCATCAGTTTCATCATCGGTAAATATTCTACTCGTTAGCGGAAACCAGAATTTCGAGTCGCCAATGTGCGAATCAACTCAAGTGTAAATTCCATTCCAGCGTTACAAATTATTATCAATCGAGTGATCAAGTTCTCTCCGTTATTTTCAGGAACCGTGACGCCGTTTCCTTCTGTGAAGATTTTCTGCATCTACACGGCGATTTGCGTTTTGTTCACCTACTTTTATCAGATTACGTTTTTCGGCGCTTGTATGGCGATAGCAGGTTACGCCGAGCGACGCAATCTACACGGACTCTTCTGTTTCCCAACTTTGCCCCGGTCGCTGTCCAAGGGTAAGCCCTGGTGGTTCAAGCTTCTCTGCACCGGAGGTTTCAACCCGAACGACCCAAAAAACCCAAAAGACAATGAAGAACATTGTATGATGGTGTTTTTCCGCGACACATGGGGAGGCATGCTGAGTAAGGGCTGGGTCAAAGTCACCGTAATTCTCTGCTTCTTGGTCTACCTAGCAATCGGGATAGCAGGATGCTTCCGACTCAACGAGGGGCTCGAACGGTAAGCGCGTGATCGATCTCCAGATCAATCACAGACGTCATCTGACATCAAACAACAAAACAACCAAATGCCGATTGAATTGGCCAAATAGCGTTTATTGACGTTTGTCATCCAATGTCCCATTGTTGTGGTGATCTGTTAACGATCAAATGTTGTGTTTCAGGTACAAATTGGCGACAGATTACAGTTACGCCAAGACATTCTTCAATGTCGACGACCACTTCTTTAGGAAGTACCCCTATCGGGTCCAACTATTCACCAATGCGACCGTCGACTACTGGGACCCCGAGACGCACGAGTACCTGATGGAAGTGTTGGACGACTTCGAGAGCAGTGCTTACGTCGGCAACACTGAGCTGACAGAGTGCTGGTATAGAGAGTTCCGGCGTCAGGCCGAAAACAATGAACAAGCCAAAGTATTTCTCGGCTCCTTTGATCTATCGGTGAAAGAGGACTACATCAAAGCCCTCAAGCACATGCTGCGAGTGAAACCGTTTTCCATGTTCAGCCGTGACATAAAGTTCAGTGAGGACGGCACTGACATCATTGCTTCTCGATGCATAATCCAAGCAACGGATATTCTCGACGCGAACGACGAGAAAGAGATGGTGCTCGACTTGAGACGCATCGCAGCGAAATACCCCGATTTGGACTTGAGCGTCTATCATACGCTATTCATTTTCTTCGATCAATTCATCTTGGTACGCAGCACCAGTTTGCAGAACATTGTGGTCGCTGCGCTTGTCATGGTTGTGGTGGCCATAGTGTTCATACCGAATTTGTCGTGCGCTTTCTGGGTGTGCTTTTCGATGGCATCCATCGAGATCGGCGTTCTCGGCTACATGACCTGGTGGGGTGTGAACCTCGATTCGATATCCATGGTCAATCTCATCATGTGCATAGGGTTTTCCGTCGATTACTCCGCACACATTTCCTACGCCTTCCTCACAGCGCCAGAGCGGGACCCAAATGCGAAAATGCGCGAGGCACTCCACAGCCTTGGAATGCCAATCTTTCAGGGTTCCGCCTCCACCATCCTCGGTATCATAGTTTTGGCTTTTGCGCCTAGCTACATTTTCGTCACTTTCTTCAAGACTGTGTTCTTGGTTATTGTGTTCGGCGCACTCCACGGCGTCATCTTGCTCCCTGTCCTCTTGTCAATTAGTGAGAGCTTGTGCAAGAAAAGCAGCCAAAAGGCCACGTTCGGCCTCGATGAGGACAACCGGCCCGATCACGGGCACGTTGCCTTCATTTACGGTAGCTCACCGCCGCAAGGTCATCAATTGTACAAGCCTACATTCGACAGCATAGTGAACTTCGAGCCGAAAGGCTCGGATTTCTACTCGCCCTACGATTCTCCCGACGGTACCTACCTCAACAAGGGCTTGGTACTTTCCGAGACCGAGGGGGATTTGCGTTTGGGCAGTCTCGTGACTCCGGGCAACGTGGTGCCCGAAGGTGGCGAGAAAGTTAATCCTGCCTACCTCGAAGAGGAGGAGGAGGAAGATAAAGAGGAAGCTGCCTCTCAAAAGTCCTCGGATAGTGGACTGGCCGACACCGTGGAGTACAGCGGACAGAAAAAAGAACCTCAGTCGGCAAACATGTACCATATGTAGATATATTTGATTATAGATAGAAGAAGAAGAAACACGCTAGGACAAACGCGTAAAACAAATTACAAGAGGTCGAAAACGGATAGAGATTTTCAAGTTCAGAGCAAAGTGATTCATTACGGTTTTTCAAATGTACCTACAAGACACATCCAACAGGGCTTTTTGAGAAGTTCCCTCACTCTGTGCCAGTGTTGTGCCCACCTGAGCCGAAAGGGTCAGGAAAGATTGTGACTTCCTCTTAGTGAAGATCAATCGAGTCTCCTGGTTGAGCGGCAGGTTGTTCGTGTTGTGCAACCCGCGCTCCAATCCGGAGGATTCGGCTGACACTTTGTGATGAATGGACAGATCATGTTGGAGAACGCGTCAACATTTAGCGTAATTATTACATCTTTCCTCTCTGATGAAGGCCAGGCGCCCAGCAAAGCTTCAAGCGGCAAAACTAGTCTGAAGAAGTCTCAACTCACACAGCGGAACTCTTCGTGAACAATACTCCGCGGGTATTTTTGTCGCAGAAGTTTCGGGGTAGTTTGATAAGTTTCAATATTTATTCGATGATGAGGTGTTCCTGCTGTTTTGTGTGCTCATGAAGAGTTTGAAATAAATAAATAAATGGATAAATAAATAAATAATTTACCTCTCAGTGAGATGTCGCTGTTCTCATTCGCCAAGCCAACGGCTCTAGCGAGGAAATGACCGGAAGCGGAAATCGAGAAATACTCCCCGGTACTTTCAGCGGAGAGTGCGTTGAGAAAATTTTGATACATAGAACAATCTGAAAAGCCTTAATCTTTATAAGATTCCCGGAAAATATATTTGTTCACGATTCGGTCTGTTAGTTTTTAAGCGTGAGGACGCAACGGAAACCAACTTTTCGAAGGGGTGAGGACCGGGCGTTATCTCCTATCAAAGAGAAGCCGTACTTCAAAGTGAAGCCGAAATGCGGAGCTATAGACCGGGCAGTCCCCACATATGGTCTACGTAACAGCTGTAGCAGTCTTTGCGGTGAAGCACCGGAGGATTCCCAACGAGGGAAGGGGCGGTTGACGGTAGCGGCGGTGGCGGTTGTGGCGAGAGTAACGAGCAGAGTCCTCTAACGGATGATGGCGAGAACTCAACGAGGTCCGGCTGCTCGACGAAGGAGGTGACGTCACTGAATAACACAGGCTTTTGCACAATACAATGAACATTCAAGTAGTCGCCAAGTACGAAGCAGTCTGCAGAGTCAGGCAATCAAGATCCAATGATACCGTCAACAAATTACAAAACAATATTCCGCGATTGCAATGATCCTCGAGAGACTGGGACACATACTGGGTGCGAAACAGCGCGCCATACCGACGGGCGGATACGGTTCAACTCGATTCTCGCTGTTCGCTCAGTTGCAATCGAACTCCATTCCGTGGCAATAAGGACAGCTCAAGTCAAGCTTCCCCGGTGCCATATTGATGCTCAGCAAAAAACTGCGGAAAAACTTTATTTTCACTCAAAACGGTCCCCTGTTCTCCTGTTTGATGGTGGGTGTTGACGATAGCGCCCTCTACGCGGGAACCAACCGCTCGTCCTCCTGAGGCAGAGCTGCTCTCTCTTCAAAGCAGGAATGTTCGGCTGGAATGAAACCACGATCATGCTATAACCACGGTGAAATTTCAGCGGTCTCTGTTAAATCGGTGGTGGCGGTAGCAACGAGTGTACCACCGCTCTCATTGAGTGAAGGCTCCCAGAAGTCTGTGGCCGGATGCCCCCTACGCAAAGGTATGAGAACAAAACATCATCGCGCACTCCACACCAACATTCGCACGCACGCACACTCACCCGCTCACTCACTCATTCACTTGAGCGAAAATTCGACAGAAATTTCGACTGAGGCTCAAATCTTCTTCGAAATAGGAATAGAATTCAATGAATCAGATAATGAACTACTTTTCCAAGTACCGTGACGTGTGAATTTGGTTTTTGTGAATCGGGATCGCGCGGGGAGAGGGATGCCTTGGCTCGGGAACGGTTCCTTGCAAACCATTGCGCATCTAGGAGAATGAAGTTCGGTGGCCTTGAAATTCTCAGAGAATCTCGGCGGAGAATTTCTCTGAAGATAACCCCGACAAAAATACACACTTCGGAACGGTCTTCTAAATCTCAGTTTTTTTTCCGCGGATTCCTCAACTCGAACGTAAGTTCACCAGAGAGATAAGTTCGAGTTCCGGAAAATCACTCTTCTGTTCTCGCTACTTCCCAACGCTTAGACGTGATCTCTTTCAACGACGATATCGAAGGACGCAAAACACGAGATGATGTATTGGC
This sequence comes from Neoseiulus cucumeris, assembly GCA_021527715.1. Lineage (NCBI taxonomy): Eukaryota > Metazoa > Arthropoda > Arachnida > Mesostigmata > Phytoseiidae > Neoseiulus > Neoseiulus cucumeris. The sequence goes on along the minus strand of JAJSRV010000081.1, from coordinate 115,480 downwards.
GGCCGGCGCAACCCCGAGGAGCTTTGGAACTCCATGTGCACCTCGAGGCCGTTATTCCGTTCGATCGACTATTGACACAAAGAACTTTTGGAAAAAATGCCGATGCGTCAGATTTGCGACCCGGTTCCAGTGGCGTCGTTAAGCCAAGTTTCTCCGTGGCTAGAAGAAGGGCCTTGACCATACTTGTCAACACAAGCGATCGTGCAGCTGAATGTAGGTCAGAGGCTGGGAGTCTCCCAGCTCTTACTTCGCTCAGTCGCTCAGCCGCTACCCGGCCGATCCCGTCGGAACCCGGACTCTTGATCATTCGTTGTGCCGAGCGAAGACCGCAATGATTCTGCTTGGCTGAGTGTTTTTTTTTTTCGGCCAGCTTCTCACGTTTGATGTACGCGGGTCTGCCACGCTCTTTGCGCTCATGAAGTTCAACGATGAGCCCTGTACTGAGTGCGTCTCCACCACCGCCGCGGCGGCGTCGAAAATCGTCGACCTCTGCAACGGACCCTCTGTTCGGTTGTCCTGTTCTGTTACCAGCAGATCATTTACAACGAATGTTCGTGGTCCAGTCCACAGCTCCATAATTTGTCATGAAAAAAAAAAGTATTTCCTGGAGCATGGACCCGCGGTTTGAACTCGCACGCAGAGAAGCCTGAACTCGTTCTCTTCATGGGATGTGTGTCCTGAATGAATCGCTTTGCGGCTCTTGGGAAAATGGCTCGAGACAAAACCGACGAGTTACACGAGTTCTCCTCTCCCATAAGCAGGAGCAGAAGGAGGAAAATACTATTCGCTCCTTCAAGAAGCGAGCCATCGATCTGATGACGTCAATGCAACGTGTGTTGACGTCAGAACAGCTGGAAAGAGTATACGGCGACCGAGCGCACAGCCAGGCTTCACTCGTCCGTGTTTCGCTCGCATGACCGATAACTAAATTTAGCATTGTGATTCATTGACGGAATTCGTGCGAGGTATCGGCTCTCGAGATTCTGCCGGGAAAACGATGGATGTTTCTCCGCGAAGCCCACTCGCCGCACCCACGCTCGAGCACTCTTCCGGGATCTCAGAATGAGGCGGGCGTACTCGAATGGTTCCAACAACTAGAATGGAGGCTGGGGAACTTGGGCCACTCGCAATTTACGTTATCACGGCGCCTCGCTGACGTCAATGTATTTCAACGTTAATCTGCGATGTTGCCAGAGAACTCCCGCCGCCCACTTCCCTGTATCATATAACGCAAACGAGCTCCGTGCTTCTTCCTCCCTCCCTCGCACTTCTCCCCGTTTCCACGGAGCCCAATCCGGTCCCTCGAGAGCCGGGCAAAGTTGAGAGAGGAAATTCGCTCTTGACTTTTTTCCTCCCGTTCATTCCCCGAGTCGAACGTAGATTCGGCGCATGATCGTAACATGAGAACTCGCTTGCACTCGAACACTGGGACTTCATTCGCACGATAAGAATTTAGTTATGCACACCCACAGAGACATGGGCAGAATTTTCGTTCAGGGGGGGGGGGCGAAACCATTTTCAAGCGGCTTCGTAGGGGGATTAGAAGACGATCATCACCATTCCTATAGAGATCTATAGAGAGGGGGGGGGAGGGGGACATGGTCTCTTTGGCCTGCTCCCGCTCCCTAGGACCGATAATGAGATTCTGTTGGGTAATTTCCGCACTTAAGCTTGATTCGGATCCGGAAGTCTCAGACGATCCTTCGATGAAACACACTAGGAGAATAGACTCGTCATAACAAACTGAAAGATACTCCTCAGACCCCGGGTGGCAAAAGACGTTTATATTGAGAATTTTTTTGCAGCTTGCGTTAGGTGAGGCAATGGCTGAGCCCGAAGAAGAAGTCTGAAGGGTCCTCGGCCGCCCACGGCCATGCCGGAGGGCCCAGGGGGCGAGGGGGACCTCCGCGCACGATGCGTGGCCCTCGAGAAAGCGTACGTGCACGAGGTTTACAAGCAACTATCGGCCAACAACAACAATCAGGTGCTCGGAGGAGCGCCAAAACTGCTGGCGAATGTGACAGCTTTCCTCAGCGAACTGGAACCGGGAAGTGTCGTGGCCGATGTAGGATGCGGTCCCGGGAGATATCTCTCATGTCGTCCGGACATCGCGATGGTCGGCGTGGACGCCTGTTGGGGAATGACGGAGCTGTGCCGTACACGGAGTGGTCAGAACGCATTGTGCGCCGACAACTTGAATTTGCCTCTTCGAGACGAGGCTTTCGACGCCGTGATTTCTATAGCCGTAGTCCATCATTTTGCATCAAAAGAACGTCGGATTGAAGCTCTGAAAGAACTCGCCCGCATCACCCGAATCGGTGGACGGGTGCTCATAACCGTCTGGGCCATGGAACAGGACTCGAATCGCCGATTCGAGTCGCAAGATATTCTCGTGCCTTATCGACAGCCCTCCATCTGCACTGCGTGTCACCACAGTTCACATGGGAACAACTACGTGCAAACAGCTCTTTTGAACAACCTTTCAAGTGAGAATCTTTTCGAGACCCGAAAACTGAAGCCTCTAGATTCGGTTGATTCGTTTTGATCACGGCTGGGCCACGGCAACCAAACTTCTCTTCCAGACTCCTTGTGCGGCGCCAACAGTGGATCCAACAAACTTCAGAAGCAGCTGCGCCGATCGTGCGCAGTCAGTTACAGCACTGCTACGTCTGAAGATGACTGCCAATCTGAACGCGATTTCAGCATTTACAGCAAACCGAGGTTGGTGTTGATCGAGAGAACGCTTACATCCATGTTCATGAATCTCTACGTTGACGATAGTGATCCATTTTTCGGAGGTCAGGCCAATGTACCTAATTAAGAATCGCTTGAGCCGTGCAGTTCATCGCCGAAACCTCCGAAGTAAATATGTGTATGCGATGTACGATCGCTTCTGTGGTGCACCATGCTTGTGCACCTTTACTTTCGGCGGAAAAACTCTCTCGACCGGCGGAATCCGACGGCAAATGAATTCGATGTGTTGGACAATCGATCACTTTCGCTTCGAATCATTGGGTTATGCTTTGAGGAGGTGCACTTGCGCTGACGCACGCTTCGAACGCTTGTTGCAGACTACGCCAGTGGGCGTTCACGCGCGGCCGCAGTTTGGAGGACAGCTACAGCTCGGACCAGTCGAGTCCCTCAGACACGTGCTACTCGTTCGTCCGCAGGGCAGTGCAGAGACTATCGTCAGCTTCGTCGAGCGAGAGCAGACGAAGCTATTTCCACAAAATCTGTAGACGACCGTGGCTGACGGATTCGACGGATTCGGGGACGGGAATCAATGTATCCCTCTCTTCTGCTGAGCGTATGAGCGAGAGTCCAGATTTATATGAAGGTAACTAAGAGATCCTCGAATCGAACGTCTCTCTCTCTCTGTCTTGTATCACTATTCCCAGAGGGGAACTTGGCATCCGTTGAAACGATTTCGTTCCTTATCGCAGAGGAAGCTCAATCGGAGAGGCACGATGTTTCAAAGAGCGAAAGCTTTGACTCGGACGACTTCTGCGAAGACGACGGCTTCATCGAATTGCGAAACCTCGATCCAGAGTCGCCTGAAGAGCAGGACCGGCAGCAGGGTGATGGGGAAAATCCGCAAGATCGGGTGTCGCCTCTATTTTCGTCTAGCGGTCTAAAACACAAGTCTCGATCTCTTGGAGACATGTTCAGCATGATTCCGTCGTTGCTGATGAGATCCCGGAGAAGGCGTTCGGCACGAAACGTCGATTTACAGAAAAGAGCCTCTACAGTTAGCGATCCCCGCGAGTATCTGCTGCGATCCAAAGACAAGTCATTCGTTTCTCGCTCGTCATCCACCACCTCCGAGGGCTTCATGCGGTTCGACTACTTCAGGTAGGGTCGCTGCTTTTCCAACGAGAGTCGCCAGATCCCTGGTTGGAATCAGAATTCACAAAAGAAGTCGTCGTTTTCACGCAGATTTCTGGAAGAACTCAGTCCGGAAGAGAGCAATGGTAACAGCAGTCCTTCAGTGATCCAAGAACAGGACAAACACGATTCGATCGAAGAAAATGAACCCCTTCTTCGAGTATCCGACGAAGAACCAACTTCAGGGGGAGTGAGTCCATCTTCTTGGTGGAACATCCAGCAAACGGTAAGCGGTTGTACTTTTCATCTATTTACCTTCGATTCTTGTTGTGATTCTGTGTTGGTCTCTCAACCATCAAGGAGATCGTTGCTTTCGATATTTCATCAAATCTGATTCCGAAAATTTTCAGGAACCATCCGAGGGAGTCTACTCATCAGAGGCGAGTATGCGGATGCTGCCCCTAGACACGGGCCATCAGGATAGATCAAATGTCGAAGCCAGCGTAGACGGTGCGCAGCATGCCATAGCCAGCACAAAAGAACAGGCCATGCCTGCACGAGCCGAAGGCAAGGACAGCACAGGTTCTGTGCTAATGCAGCAGCAGCATGTCCAATTGCAACAATAGCAGCAGGAACAGAAGAAATCGCAACAGCAACTACTGCTGCTACCGTCACCGCCGTCGTCGCAACAAACGCAGCAGGATAAAGCGTCGCATTCACAGAGCAGCCACGTGTCACCTCCTCTCCACCCGCAGGTGGCATCAATACAGCTGCAAGCGCCACATATAGATCTAGCTAGTCGCCGTAGGTTGAAGGTAGGTTGCCGTGAGCTTTCCAGGCGTCGGAGCGGAGCTCCATCGAGCCAGTTTTGGGTAGGGTCTGGTTCAGAGTTCGTTAACAGCGACTTTACTTCCGTTACCGCAGTTTCAAGGGACTCGGCTTCAAGAAAAAGCTCTTCGAAACCAGTTCTCCAAGAAAAGTTCATTCGACAAACTGCTCCGAAAGCGCACCCTGGCGACAAGAGGCTACTGTTCTATGCCAAACCTCAGCGTTTTGTCAGCATCGTTCAACGATCGCTCACCCGCAAGTCATCTGAGAGTGCTCCTTAAGCGGCCGCCGGCCCCAGACATCTCCGAGTTCGAACTGAAACTCGGTTTGATCGATGAGCAGGGCAACCTCCGAAATCCCCTTAGACCAGCCGAGCATCGGTGAGATCCGCGCGCAGAGAATTCCTTCTCCGTCGCTTTCGTTCTCAGAAAGTGCGTCTTCGGAAGAGCTGACCGTTTGTTTCCATCTACAGGGGATCATTTTCGTCACAAGTCCCCCTCAGATTGCCGGCAAGGAGGAGTTTGAGTATCGAAGCAGGAGCATCAGGGAGTACCTACGGAGGTTTCGGCTTGTCTCCGCTGTCATCCTTGCGATCCGGACTCAGTAGACGGTACTCTTTGTCGGCAGTTCAGGGGAATTCCAGCAGTCTCATGTCTGGAATTCTATCGAGGAGCTGGGTGTCCAAAGCTAGGCATGATAGGTGAGTGTTCAGACCTATTTGGATCTTCTGGTTTCCTTTTCAAACGGTTCTAGATCCCTGTTTCGTCTGGTTTCTCCGGTTGGCTTTGACGACGGAAGAAAACGTTCTCCGAACTTTGTTATTTCAGTTTGAAAAGTGACACAAGTGTAGAGTCGGAATCGGATTCGGTAGTCTCTGTGATCTACCGTTCGAAGGCTTCCGGTAGCGGGAGCGCCGGCAGTAACGGGGGTGGACTCAGTGATAACAGTATTGACAGTGAAGAAAGTATTGTGTCCGTGATTCACCGATCGACAGAGGACACGCCCCGCGCCGGTTCTGTCAATGGAAGCACAAATGGAAGCCGCTCGTGGCAAGCGTCCCCGCTCACCATCTCTCAGGCAAACAGTCGGGAAGGATCGTTCAGCTCACCCGAGTACTCACCCACCTTGAAGAGTATTCCTCTGAAAACGTCCGAAAAAGTCGCAAGTCGATTGTGGGAGACCTCGCTCCTAGAAGTTGAGGGCGAGCACACACCGGAAAGAGGAGCGACGCCTCTACCGGTGAGTCCTTTACGGTGTTCCCAACGTCCCACAAGTTCGTTTCTTTTTTTTTCTCAATCAAATCTCACTCATTCCCTCTTAAAACAAGATTCATCCACAGCCTCAAACGACGGCAGCTAGCGACAGTTTGGACAGCGAGGCAACCTTGAGGAACGAAGGTTCTCTCGCTTCCATCGTTCAGTCGGAGGAAGATCCGAAAAAGGGTGCAGGCGACGAGTCGGGCGACGATCCGCTGGAGGATGAGACCGCTTTAATCGAACAAATAGCGACCAACTCACCTCAGTTGTCGCCATCATCGTCATCGGATGACGCCCCGTACATGTCTGATGAAGAGGTGCAATGCGAAGACATTCCGGAGAGCTTCGAGCTAGAGGTCACAGAGTCGAAAGCGCAACCGCCAGATCAGAGCAGGCTTCAACCGCCCACTTCACGTAGAATGTGTTCCCCTGTCGACCCGCTTGACATCGACGACGACTCTATACTGGAGTCGATTCCAGAAGAGGACGAATCGTGCAGTCCAATCAAGTCCCCACGGAGCAACAAGCGGGAGGGAGGGACGGCACAAGGTCCAGGGGAACAGGACACCCACTTTCCGATGCCTTCTTTACCTGAACTCGATCGAGCCTCATCGTTCCCGCCGATCGAATGTTCCGCCACCGCAAAACAGGCACTGTCTGCGCAGAGTTTACCTTCTTCGCTGCCGCTTGCTCTCACTGAGCTGAAAGTGCCTCCAAGGTTAGTTGTACCCTCGGAGGAGCAGGAACACGAGCAAAAGAGCGAGCGCGACCACGACGAGGCCGCTCGTACAGAGTCCTGCAGTGACGCCAGGCATCAGATCAGTTTGCAAGTATCTCCGTCTTCAGCAACAACACCATCAACAACAACAAGAGTGCATTCAAACGTACCTGAACAGAAGTCGAGTGCCAATAGTCCAAGTTCATCGTCAAGTTCCACAAGTAGTAGTAATCCGTGTTGTGTAGGTGGAGGTGGGATACCAAGTGCTGGTGGTGGTGGTGGTGGTAGTGCTGGTAGTAGTAGCAGCAGCAGCGGCAGCAACAACAACAACAACAACGCCGGTCTAGCTGCTGGTGATGGGAGCTCACCGTCGAAGCCGAAAAAAGCACTACCAGTCAACAGACTATGCCACCAGAGCGGGAGCCAGGATAGCTGCCGTCGAGCCAGTGATGTGGGCCCTCAAAGTAAAAGCCCTAGGGACAGGGCGAAATTCTCACCCCAATACTCGTTACCTGAACAGAACAAGAAATGTCAACAAAAAGAGCTCACCGCTTCATGCGAGCAGCTATTTAGAAGAAGACTCTCCCCGCAGAGACAGCAACAAGAAATCCGCGGCGATCCCCTTCATGAGTTGCTTCGTGGCCCCACACCAAAAACGTCATCATCATCGTCATCTTCCGCAGCGACATCGTCAACTCAACAGAGCTCAGATCTTTCGTTGTCGTATTTCGAAGATCAACGAGGACGATGCTCCATTTCTCCAGATCATCCAAGTTCTTCGTCATCATCCGCGTTCAGTCCACGAAGACGAACCCCAGACATACTCCGAACTTCTCCTCTCGAAATGCTCGCTCAGGAACTTCGCTCCAGCACCGACGACATGTACCGCAGGGCCACCGAAAACATCTGTTCTCTGCCGATCGATGCGCAAATTGAAAGGTTAGTCCACCAGCTTGATTTCGTTTCGGCATTTTGATTTCGTTCAATGTTCGGTTCTCTGTTGTCTGAGTTGACTGAAATTGGACGACGGAAGTGGAAGAATCTGTCGCTTGACGTTGAAGTGTCTCTATCCACAGAGGAAGCTCTCCAGAGCGAAGGCGCACCCCAGATTATACTCGCTCCTCGCCGGATCCGAGGTTCGAAGATGCTCCTGAAGATTACCCGACGAAATCGCCAATGGAATACAACTATTGGGACGATTGGTTACCACAGGCACTGTCAAGAATCTACGCAGCTAAATCGAGCTACGATTGTGAGGAAATATGCGACCAGCTCACCGAATTGCCAGAATTCGCTTCGCAGACCACCAGGTTCGTTCTTTATCGCTGAAATACTTCCCGGAGTATGTACTGTCATAAACGAAAAAACAGATTCTCACAAATCGGAATTTGTATCCCATGTGATGAGAAATATAATCATCGCTGTGCTCCTCGCAGATACGTCGGTGGGAGGATTTCTGCGGACGGAGACATTTTCTACTCCGACCGCGATTCTCCCGAGGACATCTGTCTCGCTCAGGATCCGTTCCTGGGCCTTGTGCAGAATGTATCGGCCGCCACACCTCCGACATCTCCCGATCAGTTTTCTGACGCCGACGAATCCACGGCATCGACGACAGATCAGGAAATTTCTGATTTGAGCTCAAGTCTCGAAAGGCTGCGCGTGTCGTGCGGTCTACAGCCGGAGATGAGTTCCAGTGCACAACCTCTGAACATCGTCATCGAAGATTTCTCTGATCACGGCGGTTCGGACGCTGAAATATCTGAAGCTTGCTCTTCAAACGCTGCCAGCAATGTTCATCAACTATACGTGCAAGAGAGGTGAGTAGATCAAATTCTGAATCATGAAGCTTGAGTTCTCCGAACGAATCGATCACTGACTTGGAATTCTACTCTGAAAACAGACAAGGCGGATCGAGTTCGCTTTCCGATCACTCGGACAGATCGTCAGCCAGCGTTCAAACGGTGTACAAAATAGAAACACCGCCAAAAGATTTGTCGCCGGAAGCTCTGCTCGAATTTGAAACCGAGTGCAATGTCGAGCCTGAAGAGCTGAAGCAAGAGAAACTGAGTCTCACATCGAGTTCGAGCGACGATTCAAGCGACGAGAATTTCGGAGAGCACTGCTGCGGAAACATTTCAGGACATTCGGCTGAAACATACCACAGGTGAGTGATTTTACCTATTGTTTTCATCTGTTTAAGCTCTGTGATGCTTATGGGTCTCTGAACGATTCCGTGGGGAAGTCCTGAAGTCTGATGGGATTCTCCTTCCAGGTACTACCACGTGTTTCGGCAAGGAGAGTTGGATTCCCTGATTGAGAAGTACGTTCACAGTCTTCACATCTTGAAGTCATACTACGACCACAGCAACTGGTGCATTGTAGCTGAGAGGGTACAGGTGTGGACAATTTGAAGACTAGGAGTTGACTGCGACGATGATGTTGTCGAATTCTCAAGCGGAAACAATTAGCTTAAGACAAGCAGATTTTGTATTGTCAACCAACTTCTAGAGTTAGCTGAATTCCAAATGCCGCTGACGAAATCGTCACGTCAAGAGAACGCGGGGTCCGCGCGCGTTCCGACCGCAAGCTCGACGGTGCGGACGATGACAATGATGGTTTCACTTACCCGAAGACGTCGTGAGTGCCAACGTGACGAAGGCAACGTCGTCGAAGCACCAATTTATTGAGTTTTCGGAGCGATTTTTGGGGACTCGGAGAACCGATGATGGGAGGAAAACGGTGTCGAGTTGCTCGATTCGCGGCTGCTGTGCCGAAAGTTTCCACAGAGATCCCACAAACAGGAGCGAGAGCGCAACGGACACGAAAAGTATTCTCGGGACCACATGATATGAGTACATAGTATGGAAATTAGTTTAACGAACAACTTGATTTTAATGATTCTCTACATGTTCTTTGGTTTGTTCGTTCAACCCAACTGCTGGCCGAATCTATGGAACCGATTCACGAAGGCACGAAAATAATAGAAGAAAACCGTAGTCTTCCTGTTTAGGAGCACTTCAGTGGCATTCGTTGTAGCAAGGAGTAGAGTCGAAGCGAAGATTTCTGCTCAAAAAAAAAGTTTCACAACAAGGAGTACACCCGTCTCCGCTGAAAGAAACTTCAAGGAGAATGTTCTTTCTTTTTCACGTCGATCACACAAGGAAGAAGAATACAGTCCCAATCTTCAGTACCTTCGAAAAACTCTAGAACAAACGTCGAGATTTCTCAATCTACAATCCCTGAGAGCGCTTAAGCCTTTCAATGTCCCGATTTCGCTAGAAAATCTTGTCCAACTCCCGAAATATGGTCTCCTCCTATTGAAGAGGACTTGCTGGACTCGAAGGCAGATTTGGTATACGACCATAGGAAAGGCATACCTGTGACCGAGGCGGTGAGTCGTTGCGCGAGGGACTTTGCAAACAGGGAGCTTGAGAGAAAATGAAACTTTTGTTGGAACAAAGTCGGCGCAAGCAGGCCACACCTTAACGTACCTTCATAATGGGGAACCATTCCCTTTCGAGCAAAAATGCATACAAACAAAGATCTGTTTTAAACGTTATATGTTTTTATGGAAAATATCGTTTAGCCGTCGTTTAGAATCATGAAAGAACACTGACTAGCAAGCAAACATACAAACTTGCAAAGAAACAAATTTATACAATTACTAGACGTGATCGGATTGCGGAACTGAAAGAGTGAGAGGAACATTCAGAAAGGTACAAGCGACCCGCTTGGCGTCAGAGAACATCGGACCATTGAAGCGTCCGATGTGAATGTAGGCATGTAGTTCATCCAATGAGGACTAGTGACTTGAGTTGAACGAAAAGTTGATCCATACGGTGTTGAACTACTATACGCTCGAACGCTCTCATTAACCGGTCGCAGATGTTCTACAAGACTGCGCCCATGGCATCATTTGTCTCTACACGAGCAGAGTGCGTTGTGTTTTTGAAACTAGGCGCTACACGTTTTTAAACTCCATACATATCGTTTATCGATAACGTTCGTCTGTTTTCGACTGGATCGCCGTTATAGGAACAGTTGAGTTTTTTTACTTTTTGAGCTGACACGCTCTCTTGTTATCACACTACGGGCATAAGGGAAAAGAGAACTGTAATCCAATATCCTTTATCTATATTTGAAGCCAGTCCGAGTGGAACTGCTGTAATCACTTTTTTTCGTCATGACCACGAGGCCAGTTAAGTTTGAGAAGGTTTGGATGACTCCATGTGTACACTGCGATTAACTTTTTCACGAAAAATTCTCCTCCAGAACGGTCTCAGTATCACGGGGGGCCAGTGATTGAATTTATTGGAAGGGGGTGCTGACGGGATGCTCCGTCGACCCTCGGCCATCGTCTCCAAATTATCAGCTGCGTGGTTTAGATTGAAAAAGAAGATGAGAATCTTTCCATCTTGTTGTGTTTCGTTAACTGATTTTGTGAAGACTGTTCCATCCGAGTGATCGATGATTTCATGTTCACAATCCTCACGAATAAAACAACCGCCCATTGATATAGATGTTCCCTTTTAAATGGCGCCGTTATTTGGAGATGATTTCATAAGTTGCATCATCGCATTCGTGTTCATCGAAATCACTTTGCACTGGGAGTATAGGCGGAGCAAATATTCAACAGAGAGAAGTTCGGCGGAAAACTGATTTCTTTGCAAAAGGTAGCTTGCTACATTTCATGACGAGCCTGAAACCCGCGTATTCATGTGTAATTTTTACCCAGTCTAAACTTTGACAAGAATTAACACAACAATGAAGATGTTGATAAGGCTATGATGAGTATTGATAATAACAGTGAATATAAAATGAATAAGTAAAAATATCATGACGGCCGATCACATTGCAACCATTCCGAAACGGCAGCGATGCGAATTATGATGACTATTGCAAATCAGGAAAACCTTGTGTAAGCAGAGATCGAATAAATGGGACGTGGCAGGTTGTTACGAGATGCTTCTCATTCTCAGTTCTCGAACGATGTTGCGACACAATTGAAGATCTCGACGCGAATCTCCTCGTAGAAAGTACTTTCGATCTTCCCTTTCATTGTCGCGATCAGATGCATAAACGGCAGGCGATCCACGGCTCGATCGGGCTCACGTGTAAACGCGCAGAAGCAGAAATGTCGAAGTGTCTCGCAGGTGCTACGAGCATAGAGCCCAATGAGCGCTACGTCGATCGGTCACCTTGATGAAAAGCGGGAAATGGAATATGAAAAGATTGAACGCTCCAAAGAAAAGGAAAGCCATTGGAGACACAGGGATCACAGAATTCATTATGCTTTCGGGATGAGGACTCAGTCACAACATTTCTGCCAAATTGAAGACAAGTTCAATGATTGAAAACGACTTTACTTCTTTGGGCGTCTCTCTTTCCTCAACTCCGTGAGAAAATTCAGGTGAACAGAAGTGTGCCATAGGACATATAACAGGAATCTTGCACATTTCGCGAGGGAAACAGTATTAATGCGTGGAAATTCGGATGATGCTCGAGATTCGAAAACGTAAAGCAATGAGATTCCACATATTACGTATGTGACAAAATAAGTCTCGGGAAGAGGATTGTTTACGAAAGTTTCTACGAAATCTGCAGGTTTTGGGAGAGGAGAATATTTGTTTCAGCTGCCTCGATCTCTCTGTCGGATGATCTAACTGCGCACTCCTCCTCATGGTACATACAGGGGATCATTTGTGTACAACAAGCGGAAGTTTGACAAGGATAACTAACAAGGCGATTCTCAATCGCGGCTCCTCAACTCTTGAGAATGTCCACAAACGGGTTTTTGCCCTTGCGATCCGCTGAATTTTTGTCTGAAACTTTTTGAAACCAGCATTTAGTGACCAGTGTGATGACACTTTTGTTTCAAAGACTTTTCACGGAAACTCACCCTGATGACCACTTTGACCAGAACATTGAAACCATTCGTCTCGAAGAACGAGCTTGTTCTCATCCTCGTCGCAAAATTTTATCATGTTCCGCCAACATTTTCGTTGTTGCCGTTTGATGTTGGAGTTGAGTGCTGCTGCATTTTTCCATTCTCGTCGGAAGAGTTTCCATTCGTCTCGCTCTAGTTTCCCGCTCTTGTTTGAATCCAACGAGGTGAACTTCCACACGAGTGTTTCGTTACGCACTGATGAGATGTTGGTTCGTCTGAAATCCACGTGGCCTCAGCAAAACTGCCGTGACGAAACATAAAGTGCATAAAAACTGTACATAGGTACGATCGGAGAATTCAAATTACTGTCTGGCCTGCTCGAAGGATACTCCTGGGTATTTCTGCGTGTAAAAAAGGGACACTAGATTCTGGGAGAACTGCTTCTTCTTCTTTGAAGGACATCCTCTCGAGGTCTTGGCTTTGAGCTTCGCGCTGCTGCAATCCTCAACCATGGTCTTGTTGTGGGTTGTTCCTGTCAAGAATAAAGAGTGAAATCTCGGGAAGAATATGGGAAGCTCTTCATAATCACCGATAATTGAAGTGAAGACCTGACTGTAGGCGTACCTTGGATCGGCTTCCCCGTCTTTACGGCGACACACCAACAAATTTCGAGATGGCATTGCTGCTCCTTGTAAGTATTATCCGTTGCGCACACAGGAACATAGATATTTCCGAGTTTTTTACGTTCGAGTGCAGTCTGACGGGCAGTGTTACAATCTTCCGTTTCACCTGAAATTTTTGGCCGGTGAGATTTTCCAGACGTGACGGGAAATCAGACGACAAGTCAGCATCAACGTAAAAACGAATCGAATGATGTCACACCCACGTGTGGATTCTTCGGTTGTTTCGGGTTCAGCCACTTCTTCACTCTCTTCAATAAAACTTGGGATCGTTGCGGTTTCTTCGGCATTTGCGGAAGAGTCTCCTGAAAGAATACGAATCTGCTCAGTTCACAGAAACCAGTCATCCCGTCTCTCAGATAGAATTGACAACAGTAGTGATCTCCGATATTCAAAGTTTCCATCACCAGACAAATAGCTCAACCCACTTCCAGAAGACTCTTCAACTCCGAGTGAATAATTCCATTCCCTGAACGAGATGTGTTCGTCGCCGTCCAAGTCAGTGAGCTTGAGGAACATCCGAGCGCACGATTTCGGGGTTATTATACGCTTGAGTAGTCGTTTGAAATCGCGATACTCCGTTGGATCCAGAAAAAGGTCTTGGTTCCTGTCCAGTTGCCTGAACTTCCGTTCCGCTGCTTTTGATAAAGTGGCTTCAGTTCCCGGACTCGAGAACGTGAGTTCTTTTAGGATAGCGTTGGAGAGATTCGTGATGAACGTGGCTCGTTCACCCGGTGTACAAGCTGCAAGTTTATAATTCCTCATTAGTTGAGGAATTCAGGCCCTTCGTCCTTCGGCACCACGTCGAACGTGACTTCGATAGCCACCACTTCTCGTTTATCTCTCGCACGGTTTCCTGCGGCCACGAGGGTCTCGGAACCCGTTCTATTTGGGAATCGCAGGAAAGAAGACTCGAGAATCCAGCGATTCAACATCTTGACAGAATGCAAACAGACTCTTTAACCCGATTTCGCGAAACTGTACTCGCCGAATCTTTTGCAATTTGGCTGTTTGTTGTAAACAGTGGATCCTGCCAAAATCTTGCCCTCAGTGTCAACACACCAACAATGATTGGTTTCGTTGTGGCACTGGATAGGCTTGAAACTTCCATCTGGGTTGCAGTCAGGAATGAACAAATCGTTTTGAGTTCTGGCTTGAGCTTGTTGAGCGAGGCATCGTTTACCTGAAACGAGTGAAAACTAAATACGGCGAAAGAAGATGATCGCACTTGAAACTACTGAACGAGTGACGATATTTCATACCAGAACACTTTCCCGCGTGGGCCTCCTTGACTCGGTAACCCAGACACTGGGCCTGGGTGAGTTCGCACTGCGTGTACGATCGTCCATCGGTGGCGCAGATAGTCCGTTGGTTTTCCGAAGGGTCCGTGCATTGACCACAATTGTGTTGGCCACCGTCGGGATTGAGCATCGGTATCTGTACTCGACATCGAGAAAAATTACAAAAAATTGGAACAGAGACGAATCATGAAATCGAGAAATGCTCGATTGTGGTCTTCTTGTTTCGGGAAAATTCCGGTCCTTCGACTAGAGAACGACCGGCAGAGGAAAAACATGCTGGTCAACGACAGACGGTAGGGGCTTCTTGAACTAACCGGCCGCCGATTTCGTTGGTGAATTTGCAGAGACGTCGTCTCCAACGACGCTAATTACGCAATACACTAATGACACTCATTGTCACGGTATTCGGGTGTTCAAAAAGAAAGAACGATTCGCCGCCCGACACTCTAGAGTACAACTACTTGCAAAAACATGTTGAAGCATTTGGCGAGCGACGCTCAGAGTACGAGTGTCGATCTCAACCCTTTTCTGATCTACGATAGAAGCGGAACGAACTGGAACAGTTTGCTCTGTTTAGATCGGGTAGAAAATCACGAAAACAGCGATTGGCCGATGTTGCGCATCATCGAGATTCGAATCGGGTATACTCATTGGCAGTCAGCTGATGGCTAAGGGCGCCATTCATGAGATCCGATGCATTTGTGAATGAAACCCTCAAGCACTACGTTATCGCTCACTTGCCGGGTATCGTGCGGCTGCTTTGTGTCGACTCAAATTTACGCATTGGCCTGGGCGTAATACGATACCCATGTGTTAATTTTCGAGATCTTCATCGCTTATTATTGAAGACAAACGTTTCGGATAACCTCAAGCTCCCAGCACTTTTGTCCATCCACGGCCACCAGCTGACTGCCAATGAGTGTCAGTTTGACAGTGACCGTACCCTTTGACTACACGGTATCCATGGCCGTGTCATTTATAGAACAACTATTTTTCAAGAGCGTACCACCACCGAATCGGCTGTCGTCTCGGTCACGACTGTTTCTGTCAACCGTGATAGATAAATAGCTCAAAACCATTTAGTTGAATAGAAGTTCCCTCAATGAGTACCTATGTATGGGACACTTCAACTGAACTCACCTGAGCCCCCGCGAGCGGCGTAAAAAGCAGGAGCACCAACACCGGGTTTGCCTTCCACATGGTGTTTGCCCAGTGAAAGGCAGCGAGTTCGACACACAGGCCGCCGACAGACAAACGAGAACGGATGAACAGACGAAGAGATATTTGGATGACGCGAAGAAGCCACGCAAGGCTCCTGGATTGTCTGAGACTCACTGACAAGAGGATTCAGTTTGCTGTATTCATATTGTGTATGCTGCCTATGGGAAAATCAGAGTCGAGCGCCACTGTGTTTGTTGAGCCTCTCTCTAAGACAAAGCGTTGACCGCGAGCCCCTAGAGCATGGGAAGGGTCGAGTCATGAAGAAGAGAGCGGTGAAAAGGCGCCGTCTGGCGGCACAACCTGAACCTTTTTCGCGAAGGCCTTGGAACACACGATGGAAGAGGACGACAACAACGGCAACATCGCTCACACAGACAACATGCCTTGCCTGTCTTCTAGCTTGCTCACTTTCTCCCCACTGTTTCACAGAGGGTGACCGGCTGAAGCTAGCAAGTCATTTCGATCAGCCATGCTCTTTTTTGATGCAGAAGACAAGTCAGCTGTTCGGCCGGGCCGGTTAGGTTCGCGTCCCGGAGTGGGAATCTCTCGGACTGGAAGTCAGCGGTATCCAGTTATCGACGGGCGATATTTTCTGTATCAGTGAACGGTTTTCGAGTGACTTTCGCTCTTTTATTCTCGATTCAGAGTTATTTACAGTGAGCAAATGGATGTCTTTGCTCGTTGAGCAACATTTGATGACTTTCGGCAGTTTGAGTCCAATCCACATGGCACTGAGTTCGGCGTGTACAAGGGATGATGCTCAATAAATAATTACATTCGTCAGCGCTAGAAGAAAACACCGGATGTGGACGCAGCACCGAATCATTCTTAGAAGTTCTGGTTGTTTTTCTGCGAAACTGATCACAGTTTGATTGAGTGATGTCTGATCGGAGACAAATCTTGTTGGGACGCCGAATAGAAACCGTTGTTCAGGTAAGCTTCCGATTTCCCTTGAGGAAATTTAGAAGGCTTGAGGTTCTCTGTTGGAAGAAAAAACTTCTTTATTCATATCCTGGGTCACAATTTAGATTGTTGCGAGGGAATCAGTTTTCACCCACTTTTGTTATTGACATTCTCGATGTCTGTTCGGTCGGCTTGCGACCATGTTTCTCGTTGTAAGATCAATTTTTCGAGTCTGCCAATGGGAGCTTCCACGAGTATGAATATGGCGGATGCGAAGATGAAGGCCCAAACAACCACGCTGAAGGAACGATTGATCTGGAAAGTGAAATCGACTAAACAACTATGACCAGTTTTATGCTGGTGTTGAAATCTCATTTGCACTGTCGGTGAGGACAATTCCCCGAAGAAAATATAGAAAAGTCAAACAAACCATGTTGAGATTTGAGAAATAGATCCGCTCGCGGGCGATGGCCGCCTCGACAAAGTACATGGGGAGATGTATCAGGTATACTCCAAACGACAATCTGCTGAGGGGCACGAATCCGTTCCAGGATAAGAATTTCGTTATCAATCCTCCTCGACCCGTGGCGCACGCGAAAGTCAACCAGCACAGAAACACAGCCCACAGAGGCCGTTGTGTCATGGCGAAGAAACTCTGTGGCAAAAAAACACCGAAACATAGGGTACTATTTCCCGAATCGAGGATCTTGGGAACAAAGAAACGCATTTCCTGTTACCTTCCATTCCTCGCTGGGATAATTTCCGCTGTTCCACGGATACGTGCCGAATACGGCATATATACCACAGATACCGCTACCGATCCAGAGTAGGATCTCGGTCACTTTCGATAAATCCACCTGGAAATCACTCTGATTTCTCACAACCTGTATCTTTCAATGTTTTGGAACATGTATACGAAAACTTCCAGTAGATAACGTAGTCGTCCCTCGGTTCATACCTTCTTATAGTCTCTGATCAGAATCATGGTTGAAGCTCCAAGGAAGTAGCACGGTGCGTGGGTCGTCGTGAAGTGATAGAAATTGAGCAGGGTTTGCTTGATCACTTCCCAATCTTCAGCCATGGGCAGTACAAACGGCATATAAATCTCTCCGTAAATGTAAGCCCCAGTGAAGATAATGCTCACTAGCGAGAAGCAGCCCATGAAAATGTGGAACATTCTAGACCGCCTGTAAGTCGCGAAACGTAATTAAAATTTTAGACCAGTGAACTAAGAAACAAAAATTTACCTTCAAAAAAGCTTCAATGTAATATTTCAAGATCGAATTCCGAAAGTGAGGAGCGCAGAGATACCGATTCGTGAGAGCGAGACAGATGACAACCACAACGAACAACTGGAAGTCTACAGACAAATACCATAGCGGGCCCATGCTCGGCGCCCCGGAGTCCTGAAATTTATTTTCTTTCACTATTTATTAAGAACGAGGATAGTGTACATGTCACTGTATGAGCACAAAGCGAATGCATCGCGGTAACGAATACCAAGCTCCGAATCAGCGTTAAGACCGGTCAATCGTAAGTCCACAGAAGGAACGGAGCGACTTACCGGCAGGTCGGCATGTGTCTGCAGGTTCCGGAATTGCAGTAGAACCGCTAACCAGTCGAGATCGAATTGGTTTTTGTAAGTCTCGTAATAGTCCTGGACCCCCGGACCGTCAAAGATCAGGGGAACGAGGAATATCAGAACCATTACGAACAATGCCGGTAAGGTTCCTCTTATGAAACGTTTCACAACGGCCACTACGGAAACTCTCCTATGCGAATCTTTCGCTCCGAGAATATTGTAGGTAACGAGTAATCCCCTGCAGAACAAGTTTTGGTTGAGTTCGGACTTATGGTCTGTGAACAATTGCGCGATAGGTGATCGGATCATTTCAGCTGTTCACTGACCCAATGAAGAGGAAGGTATCGACGCACAGATACCCAGCCATGACTATGCAAAACCACAGGCTGTCTCCGTAGTGTAGAGCGTTCACGAGTCGAGCTGAAATTTCGGCGACTTTAAGTCTCATGATTCAAGATGACGTAGCGGGGAGGATGATTATGAACCGAAAATGCGTCACAATCGATCTTAGCGGAGTCAAAACAGCTTATTTGTGAGTTTTAGTGGGATGCAATCTATGTGGGGATGCGACTCACAAATGACCGTGAAATCGAAGACAGAGTAGGCGTGACCGAAGACAACTCCGTACATCGACCAGAATTTCATCCCATGAATGAATCGATACGCATAGGCATCGCTGCTAACGTCATCGTTCACCTGTTCGCAGAGGAGATCATCGAAGTTACTCCCATCATCTTGAATCCAAGCCTGTATTTACGCAATATATTCGGCGAGTACTCACATGCATGAGCAGAGTGCCGTTGGCCGTGAACGAGAAACAATGAAGGATTCGGCGAAGCATCGAAGCGTTTGATGCGTCGCTTTTGTATCGGGTCTCGCCGAGGTAATCGGTCAATGTTCCCAGAACCACGAGAGATACGAGAACGGCGAGCAAGATTCTGTAAAACGATATCATGTACAATAACAACATCAATTTGGAGACTGCCGACGTCACCGGTGGACTCTTAATGAATAAAGCATTTGGGTTGACTTTTCGGTCTTTCGGTGCTTTGTCAACCTCTTTCGCCTTTGTTCCCTCCTGTCAGACACGAAATCTGTCTTGGATCGAAAATCCACGCAATAGAATTCACTCTAGGTTCTCAGTCATTCGTTTCAGGAAGGGACGTCAAAATCTCAGGGCCCAATCTATCAGTTGCACGGCTCGGAATCCAAACTCTTCAACTAAACTTCCAGTGATTTCGAGGAAAATCTGTACTTGAAAATGGCAGAGATCTTTCGAGCACTTTCGAAAGATGAAGAGCTTCTGCTCAAGGTGATATTCCGACTTCTGAAATGAAATCTCACTGGAGGTCGGTTGCGTCAAGCGACGACAACGTAGATTCGCGAACGTTCCGGGTTTGGAACCGATTCGTAACTTGATTACCGCGATGCGGCTCAAACTCGAAGTTGTCAGCCAAGGTCACATCCGATTGAAAGTTTTTTGAAGCTCGATTCTCATGTTCCTAAGCTCATTTCGCTGATGGCTTTTCGATCGAGCAAAAATCCGATGTGGAAAGTGAAGTGACACATTTCGTTTCTGGGATTTCGATTGTAAATGACGCCCACGTCCTTTCGTATCAGTCGACTGAAGATCACGTTCTCGATCTCCTCGATGATACATCTCTGACTGGAACTGTGGTGATGCAATTTCGAGGAACTCACAGCACGAGAAGTTGCCGGGTTTCCAAAGGCTTAGGTAGGCTGGTCATGCAGCTTCCGATAGTGATATTGGACACAAGAATCTCCCCCATCTTGTTGGCTAACTTCTGCAGGTCTTCTCGATCACAATCGGTGGAAATACAGATGCCGAGGCGAATACCAGGCACTTCGCCCGAATTCTGGAAGTTGATGAATTTCGGCGTCTGCAACAAAGAACGAAAAAACAAGATCGTTTATCGTGAGGAAAACAAAATAATAAAATTCGTCGTCATAAAGTTTTTCAAACGAGCTTCCAAACGACACCATCCCCATCCTGGACGGCGTTGGATAGGAACTCACTCTTCTGTGTGAGAGAGCCGTGATGTTCCCAATGTGTTTCACGTAATCTCCTTGTGGACTCTTGATGTAAGCATTGCAGTATTGTGCGCGCAGAGTTTCTTCCCCTTCTTCCGACGTCAGGACTGTCTCGATACAAGAATCAAAAGCGCCCAGGTCAGCGAGAGTGCCTTGGAACAGACCGACCGGCCCTTTGCCAGAAGAGTCGATAACTGGAACAAAATAAGAACAAAAACACTGTTACGTAGGCGATCGAGCTTCGTTATCGTGATTGGCACATGTTGTGCAGGAGGTTCCTGCTCAGGCGGGGGCAAAAGTTTGGCTTAGTTCCAAGAGTGAACGAACCAACTCCGCCGTCCCGACGCCGCCGCCGCGGCGGAATAAAATGTATCGCGAAGCCTCACTTTCGAACGGTTGTTCGCCGCAGCGTTCCAGACACCGACGTATTTTGAACGAGATTACATTAATTTCAAGAGAATCTGCGTTTGCCGCACGTTCAGTGCGATCTTGTCTGCGACAGAAAATCTAATACTGATGACGCGCACTGGAAAACACCTATTGACGACATCAAGTCCTTTGAATCTCTTGACTGCTTATCTAATTATTCGTTTCCGTGTCTATTCATCGATAGTGCGCAACTCTCAAGAGAGCGATGATCTTGTTACAGACGGCGAATCTTCTCGGTCACACGTGAGCGAGTGTAGGACTACGAAGTAGAGAGAAACAAATCTCTAATAATTCATTTTCCCGCAAAAGCACATTTCGAGGGGTGAGGACACGCTTCGCGATCGTGACTTTCAGTCCCCGAGGGTATTCCTTTTCAGAAAGAAGAACAGAGCAGGTGTTTCTGGAGGAATCCGAATGATTCTTTCCATTGAAATTCTTCGCTTTTGTACTCTGCAGAACGAATCAGAAAACCATTAACCGAGGAAAGTGCGCGCTGCTAGCCTCGCCGAGTTCCGGAATTCTTCTGATCGTATTTGATTTTCATATTGCCATCAAGTCCTAGTGGTTTCCCCTCTTTTCCAAAGGAAAACACTGTATTTGCATCTCTTCGCTCGGTACCAATCGTTATCAGCAACCACAAGTCGGAGCATGGTTGGACATTCGAGGATGAGGATCATAGATGAGTTTTCCGGGAAACTGAACAAAATTAAAGAAAGAGAGCGCAACTCTCCTTCACGGAATTCGCGTGAATTCGCCGAACCAGGATGATTACACGTGCAAAGTACTTGATTCTTGTGAATAACACATCTTAGACAAGCCGAAGTGCTTCCGTTCCAAAATAGTTCCTTTTCGTCATCAATTTTTTTCTCGGCATGAAAACACACCGGGTGGCTTAATTAGGCTTTAAAAATTGTTCCGACCGTCCCATTAATTCATTCCCAATCAGAAAGAGTATTCGGTCAAAACAGAACCAGAATTTTTGGCTTCAAACTTGACATTTTTCGTCCTGTGATTAGATTGCCGATGTATCTGATGAGAACTGTGGGAGAAATCCGACGAAAGTAACATCGGGAATAAGAAAAAAGTTTCGACCTTCCTATTGGATCCTTCGGGTCTCTTCAAGGGCGATGATTTTCGATCTTGAAAAAATCTCGATGATAGGCTAGAAAATCTCATTCTGCGACTCAACACCGACGTCCTAGACGAGCCTTTCTCTGGCGCCGCCACCAAGATCGATAAAGGGTGAAGTAGCATACTAATTCACACGGTTCAATGAAATTGGCAGCTAGAGTTCCCCCTTAGATTAACTGAGATTTCGCCGCATTCGAAGCGAGGGTAGGAGACACCTGATAGCGAAGTTGAAACCATTGATGGATAAAATTTCGTTTCCAAATATCGTCCCAAGGTACGGGTATACCGAGACTTGGTTCCTACATAAAATAGATCTGGGTGAGCGAGAAGCACTCACAGATTCTCGGGATAACGCGTTGAGATAGGGCTCATGAGAATTGTCAAACTCTCTAGGATTGTGAAACTCTTCCGATTTCCCGCTTCTGTTCTTGCCTTTTCTAGATACGACTGTCAAGACAGAAGAAGATGCAGGTTTGACAGCGGAGACAGTCTCAATCTCTCATCAGGCTCTTTATCTTATCAGTGTGAGGCAGAAGATGTGTACGAAACATATCTTTCCAATGAGGAACACTTCGTGCGCGATCCGAAGACGATATCTGCTTATCACGCTTCGGAACATTGTCGCGTGGGTCAGAGCCGACGGGCAAACCCTCCGAATACAGAACGCACTCGTTTTCAACTCGAATGAAAATTATGGAGATCTCACGTCTTCTTTCGCTTAACGGAAGCTGTGGTGTGCATCGACTCGAGTATCGTAAGAGCTCCATGATTCGGTTTGAAGCCGTCTGCTCGCGGCCTTTCCTAGCCACAGGGGGCAATGAGCGCGAAGTCTAATCAAACGCCGAGCCCATTTTCCGACATCACAGACACAGCCGATGATTCGGAGCATGGATAAACGTTCGTGCAATCCCCTAATTGTTCGATCAATGAACCCGAGTCTGGAAGTGACCGCGACTCCACAACGGCACCAGGGCCGGCCTTACTCTGCTTTCTCGCTGCCTGCCTTTGAAAACTACGACACGCAGCCATCAGAAACAGGAACAAATATCCACAATGTATGCTATGCATGGTATTCATGGTGTTTGTGACAACCGAATGCCCAGAGCTCACTTCATGTTCCATCGTCGGAAACGACAACGATGGCGATCAACGTCATCGTACTTTTATCAAAAATCGCGCGCGCCAGGCGTCAACGTTGTGCAAAAAACTTTCTAACGGCCCCGTCAGCTCGCTTCACCTTGAGCCGTCAACTCGAACATTGACTTCTACGATGTCCATCAGCGTTCATTCGCGCCTCTTCGCGGACAACTTACGTCTACTGGTCCATGGCTCGATTTTTTCAGCGGCTGTCGCGAACTTGAGCAGAAATACTTGACACTCTGCGCTGACTTCGGCTTCCACCACAGTTCTGACGAGGCTTTTTCTGAAAGGCGCAGAAAACTCTTGGAAAAATTCACGGGCCATTCCCACTTGACTCCGGTACTCGGAATTGTTTGTTGCACAAATCGAACCGAAAACTACGACGAGCACCACAACGGGCAACGCAGCCCCCTGAGAGGTAACGGACATGCTGACGCAGGCTCCACACAGGCCCGGATTCGAATCGTTACTCCGCGACTGAGCAGCCGAGGGACCAACCGATTTCTTCTGGACGCCAAGAGTCGGCTTTCCTCTCCACTTCACTGATAGCGAGCGGATCGTCGTCTCAACTGCTTCAGATTCAGAGGAGCGGCGAACGCGCACACATGTGCTGCCACTAACCTCATCTTGATTGTCGCGTCTACATTTCCTTACAAGCTTCAATGAACTTCAACGTGAACACAGTTTGCACTTGCTGTGCTCACCGAGTCGTCTTCGTGTTCGACTTCGAATAATTTCTCGTTTCGTTGTAGTGACAACTGAAACCATCCTTGTCCCCCAGAGGATAGGGTATCGAGAACTGATTCAAATGAAATCTTTCCCCATCCGACTTTCAAATCACATCCACATTGACGGAAATGTAGCAGAGAAAGTCGCGTTAGTCACCGGAATCGATTACATCGAACATCAATCGGTCGGAAAAACGTATTTCTGAAATTTTCTCCATCATCAAAATCGAATCCTGGAGAGCGCGTTCCATATCTATCGAAATGAGGAGTGAAGTTGTAAACTATTGAAATCGGTTTATTCACTGGAACAGCGCCGAGAACCCACTCAAAAAAAAGTATCCATCCGAGACAGCGTCAAAACGTCTCTTCAAGAACGTCAATTCGCGGCGTTGTCCCAGCTTATTCAACACAGGCGGAAAAACGACGAATCCGTCGATCGAATCGGAGATGCAAGCCGGGTCAACGAACTCCGATATTCCATCTTGGCAGCGAATCCTGGAATTTTCGGACCAATTAGATACGAGCAAGCGCTTTTATGCGAAATCGATGAGTTCTAGAGGAGGACGAGCACTTTCTGTCCGCCGATCTGTGTCGATCAGCTGCAGAGATCGATAGTCGAGGGCGGAATCGTCGGGGAGTCTCAGCAAAGGGAAATTCCCAATGATTTACGGTTGGGTTTCCCATGTTCTCCCGGGAATTCTCCAACGAAATGGACCAAACTTTCTAGAAACAATTTCCTATCAAATGGAAGCGATTCCATGCTTCGTCGCTCCGCGATTAGGCGTTTTTTTTTGTTCGCGAAAACGAAATGAAACAACCCAAAAGATAATCTTATCGTGCGGGATTCCTGGTTTTCGTTCAAGTTCTCTCTACTACTTGAAGTCAACATGTATCGAATTGCATCACCAGATAACTATAGACAGAAGCCGGACTATTTTTTCCGAAGGAGCAATTACGTCGCGTACGTCACGCAAGAAGTCACTCATCGCGATAAGGAGGAGATTCTGTTTTCGAATCACTCGCCTCCCTGGATAAAGTTTCTAGAACGATTTCATCCTCGTCCAGCCCTCCATCCAAACGACAATAACCGGAGTAGACACTAGCCAGACGGTGTTTATATTCGACAGCGATCGAATCTGAAGTAATGGACAATAATTATGAATATTTTCTCGATTTTGCGTCCTCCTTGCAAAATGTCGCATGACGAAATCCCGCAATGACGTCCATTCTCGATTTCAAAGATTTTCAGTTTCTGTCTCGTTCTCTGATTGAAGGTTGCACTTTCTCCGATGTGGCAGAGGTGTCAATCATACCCAATGGTCCTGTTGCGGCGAAATATTCTGAAAACATTCGATGGGCTCCGTGAAAGACTGATTTCTGACGACTTTTCCAAGAATAAGAAGGAGCACAGCTCAGCTCGCATGTCACGTCGATGTCGTGTAGGAACGGATATCTCGTCCAGGCTGGATTTAGTCGCGCTCAATATCATGAGGCCATATCCGATTCTCGCAGAGGAGTAAGTGCTGCCTCGACTATGAAATGAAGAAGGGTTAAGGAAATCGTTTCCACCGCTTAGCCCTAAGACGGCCATTGTCATGACTTGACTCCTCAACGACGACTGGCAACAGCGAGGGGATCAAACGGATAGATGAGCTGCCCAACGAGATAGAAATGCTTCGTTGCAACATCTCCGATTCGATATTTTCAGAAATTCGGAATTCGAGACTACAAAACTGATACTCTACAACCCCAAAGTGTTTCGGAAGAAGATCGACGGCATCTGGTTGCTTCAGTTCTTCGTCGGTCTTTCAATCCGCCGAGAAGAGAAGGGAACCGATCCTGTTGGCCACGGGGCACAAAGATAAGTCTGCTCGAAAGCAGTGTTTCTGGGGGAGTCGTTGGAGGGATCGAGGAGAAGAGGGGAGATGAGGTGCATCAAAATGTGAATTGAGATCTGTGTTGCAGCAGGTGGTGCCGCCTGCCCCATTGATGGCGGCCTTTCCTGCGCGTCGGAGCTCAAAGCAAGCTGTTGCACTCTTTTTGTTACCATTCCCTTCGTTTTCTTCGTTGTCGTCTTCTCGTTCGTCGTCTCTTGGTCCCTCACTGTTCGATGGGCTTTCTTCAATGCTCGTTCGCTGACTAGCTTTCTTTCTCTCCCACCCGGAGCTCTGGGTGGCGGGCGATTCAGCGATCTCGCAGTCATCCGGCGGCAATCCAGTCATACAACTGACCCTGCTCCGCAGCTTGACACCCCCAACAGCTTTGCGAGACTCGAGAACTCGAATCCATGGTGAAGCGGAGACAGAAATCATTCGAAATCGCATTACTCGCGAGTCTAGTCGTCCTTTTTTTCCGAGCTGTCTTTCTGTCGATTCTGAAGCTCGGCAACGAATCGTATGATTCCTATCTTTCTCGGTTGCTGAACTTCGTTTGACATCTTCCGTGGGCGATGCGGTACGCGATAAACGAGAGCGGAAGCAGGATTGTCGACACCTTTGTTGATTTTTGAGACGTGATCGCCGTCTGGAACATCGGCATCCGAAAAAAACACACTTCACGCCAAATCAAAAGCCATCCGAAAAGTTTAAGCCGATGATTCTGGGGCGTCGTGTTGCGTTGTTGTCGATGATGATTTCGTAACGAACGCTTTTGGCCGAAAAAGATAAAATACAGAAACTGAAGGTATTCAGTTCACTCAGTCAGTCAGACGAGGCTACGGTTGTCGCTGAATCCCATGACGAAACACGAATGAAGAGAAGTTACTCACCGGGAGAATCGCTTCTCTGAATTAAGTGAATCATAACACGATGTCGCAAGAACTGGGACAAATATCAAGCGCAAGTAAATCGACAAAACGAATTATCACCGATTATGCCGTGGAGAGCATTATTACATTTGTATTTACCTACATCTCGTTGACATCGACAACGATGATAGCCATTATGACAATAATGATATTTTGATGGGCACAGAAAAGTCATCAAATAAAACGTTGTAAATCTGCCAACAAATTAGTTGCCCGATATCGAACTCGAACACGAGAAACAGATTCTCTTCTCGGATCGATAATAGAGTCACTCGTTCTCGTTTTAGTAGCGCACCATGATCACGGTTTTCTGCTTCTGACTCACTGGAAAATTCCTGCGAAAATCACATTCAGACCCGATTTCTGGAGGGGGAGGAGGAGGAGGATTTCTCACAAAGACAAACGACATGACAAAGACAAAGTTTGATTTATTATTGATGATATTTCACAACTAAATTTTGTCCATGTTTCTTGAACCTTTAGCATGCGTCGTCTCCAGTTCACGGTGACTACATTTTTCGGTTTAGATTGACTTTCTAGAAAATTCTTGCACGATTTCCCGCCAGTTCTTGAGATGTTGCCGCAACCTCGAACAGCATCCCAAAAAATGTTCTGTTCTCGTCTTCGCCACAGTCTCGGCGATCGTTACCGTTACAAGGACTGTGTCTTTTGAAAGACTTTAGAGTTTTCTTTAGTTTTCGTTTCGGATTAAAGTACCGAATCGTTCAATCATGCGTTCAGCTTCTCACGGATTCAATCTGTCCGAATCGTTTCTTTTTTCTTTTTATCGCTTCATGTTCATAACCTAAAATAGATATGTGATCGAGATTCATTGACGAACGGCGTGTAACATCTTCATCATTGGTTCACGTTCGCTCATGAAATTTCCTCCCGCAAAGTTCCTGATGTGGGAAATCGTTTCTCCGAACGGCGAGTGTTCCTGAACGTCCACAATTTTTCATATGTAAATGCTGTTGTTATTTTTTTCCATCTGATGCCGCGATATTTCTCTCGCGCTTTTCAGCTTTCGACAATAGCAAGATCGGGGATACAAGGAGAGCTCGTACTCGACGTTGAAGTCCACGGAGCTCACCTCGACTATTTTATGAACAGTTTATTTACAACATTCTATCTCAGAGAGGGGTCGGTGCTTCCAGAAGCGCAACGAAACGCAATCGCCAAACCAACTTCTCACTCGGAAGGTGAAGGCGGACCGCTGAAGAGAGAGTCGACGAAATCATGAATTTGCCTCGATGTTCCAACAGCAATGATCGGATAAATGGGAACAGAATCGAAAGGTGGGAAGAGAGAAAAATGAAATTAATGGCGCATTATAATGAATGGACGATTCCGTTCGGACGAACGAAAGCGTGAGTGAGCCCGTCAGCCCCGTCGCTTTGAAGATTTGGTCGGGATAAGTGAAAAAAGAAAAAACGGGACGACTAAACAATTAATGAATCACTCAACGATACCAGCTTTGAAATCGCTCATTCTCCAGACGGCTTGGTGACGGTGGCCATGGAAAAAATCAGTGGCGCGAGTGGCGCTGTTCCCCGCTTTTATGCCGCGTTTTTTTTTGCTCTGGCTCTGAAGGAGAGTTGGCGCTCTGTTCTATTTACATAATCGTTTGTTGAGCGGCGAACGCTCGGAGACGACGGCGAAATTCGTTGTTGGCACTCAAACGGTCACTTCGCGCGTCTCCACGCAGCTCCGTGGGCTTACACACCACTTTGTTTATGTTTGTGAGATTTCGCAAGCTCCGAGTCTTCATTTTGACTTCGGTGTTGTTGTTTTGGGGACCTGGTCGCCTTTTCCAGGATTCCGTGTCCACCAAGTCATTATCAAATATGGAATCCTCCGAACTGTGAACGGAAGCGGGGCCGGTTTGGAGGGGAAACGGTGTGTTTGTGGCAGATTCATTCGGGAAGCACGCAGAGTTCCCTCAGACGTTCTGTGCTTTGAGGTGATCTTCGGTATTGGCCGAGGAGTTGAAGTACGAGCTCTGCATCGAATACAGTCGGTCGATAGGGTTCAGCGGATTCTGAATTCCAGTGAATGAGCGCGCTAACAGAGCGGAGGCCTCATCATCGCCTGATGCACATCTGCAAACGGAGGAAGCCTACATGTGAATCAGATGGGTGTGCCTACTCTCGAAACACGAGGACTTGGAGTCCTTCCTACAGACCTAATCCCTTTCTGAGAGTTTGGGAGCGATTAAAGGATAGAATTTGTAGCTACTTCTCGAGTTTTGTTCCAAAATGTAAAGATCATCGAGCAGAGAATGGAGTTCCAGCCTTACCCCTGTCTGTTGCCTCGCTGTGAGGAAGCGATGAGAACGTCTTCCAAACCTCCAAGACTAGATTCAGAGTCTGCGCCGATCTCTGCCTTCATGAAAGCCTGTTCCGTCTGCTGATAGAACGACATGTGCTGTCCTTCGTACTGAAGTGTACCCGATGACATCATGTTGTACGACGGCGAAGCCCCTGCGCTATCCATATCGTGAAGACCCATTCGGTACGGGGAAGATCCGACAAGATCGGGAGATGCCGACTGCCGGCCATCTTCGGATCGTCGACACGAATCTCTCGTCGATGAGGCCATCTCCGACTCGGAAGAGTCTCCACAGTTGCTTTGCGTCGTGCGTGTCACGCCTGCACTGCCGTTGCGTTGTTGCTGCTGTTGCTTTCTTTGGATCTTTTTGAGCTTTGCCCGCTGGTTTTGGAACCAGACTTGGACGATCCGAACGCTCAGTCCCGTCTCCTTGGCCAACGCTTCGCGAACCTTCCTGCAGGGCTTTTGACTGATCTCGAACGATGCCTTGAAGGCCCTTCTCTGTGCCGTTGTCAGTATCGTTCGAGGACGCTTGGGCCCCCTTCGTCCGTCAGGCCTCTGCCCGGCCCCCGGCGTGCCAACCGACGGTACGCCGGCACCACCAACTCCGCCACCACCGCCTACGCCAACACCGCCGCCGTTACCGCCCACGCCGCCTACGGGAGCGCCTGGTCCAGATGTCAGAGCTCCTGGCAGCATTGTTTGACCTGGAACAGGGCCACCTACGGGAATCACTGCGGCGTCGTTGCCTGCGAACAATCGAGCAGATCCTTCATTGCCGTTCATTTCTACAAGCTTTGCAGACTTGCTTTGAAGGAAGAGAAACAACGAATCCGATACGCAACGTACCTCTTAGCTGCTGCAGCAGGTGCATTTCTTTTTCAAAGTCCTGTCGGCAATAGAGACGTCCGTTTCTGAGCACGTATTCGTCACCGCGTTGCAGCTGACGTCCACAGGTGCAACACAGGAAACACGATAAGTGATAAACCTGATCGAGTGCCTTCATGACAAGTTCTGCCGGTGCGATCGATCCCGTGCAGGCAGCACATTTTGCTCCGAACAACCTGCAACCAAAAGGGGTACAGCGTCAATAATCATGGGAGTTTCTTTTCTGCTGTTGATGAATGATGTCAAGGACGTTTACTGCATTCAGTTTCGTGCATAGTACTCGCAGACTGTGCTTTCCCATTTTCTGCCCTCTGTGATGGCATCCCACCTTCAAGCATACAAACAAACTAACTCGTGACACATATCCCGGATTTGAGGCAAGTTCGCTCCACGAGTCGTGAGCAAACGTGAAGATGTGCGAACGAACGCAATCAACGACTTTGCCTTGAGCGTAACTCAGCATCGGGATATTAGATTTCGTCTGCAGTGTGTATGTGTCTGGGGGAAGGTTCTGGTCGGGCAAACCAACCAAACGAGCGCTCGGTCCGTAGCACTGACTGACTGTGTGCGTTCGAGTGACTGTTTGTCGGACGATATAGTAGACTCGGAGCGGAAAACGGGGGATCAGGATACTTGACGTTGATGTTGGTCCTGCTGCTGCTGCTACCGCTGCCGCCGGTAACGTTCGTCGTGACAGTTAGCCCGCATGCTCGGCGCCTGTCTCTTCGTCCCACGGACGAAAACGGAAGTGGGTGTAGTTGCTCGGTCGTCAGCTCTCCTGGCGGGAGCTAACAAGAGCGAACGGAACAGAAGCAGCAAACAGTTGCGAACCTCAGGAAGTACGGACGAAGAGACGAGTGGGAAGGAACGCAAGAAATGAAGGAAGGAGTCAACAGCAATAAGATGTTCCCCCGGGCCTGTTTGTTCCGCACACAGAATGACAACCGACTCAGCTGCTCGACCGACCGCCCGCCCGCCCGCTAGCCCGCCTGCTCGTTCGCGAGCTTGCTTACTCTCTACATAGGAGGAAAGCAGGCGAATAAGCACCCGAAAGCATCTTTCTATTGGTCGGCCAGCAGAGCACAGTCAAACCTCTATAGAGCGTATTTCTCCGGGACGGTGACCAGTGGTAGTTCTCCAAATGAAGTCTCCCTTTGTTTGACAATGGTAGTTTGTAGGAAGCAACGGGAAAAAGACCGAGAAGAGAGAGAGAGAGAGGATACATGAGCGCAGCGAGAGAACTCGCGGAGGGGTCTCGCGAGCAAACAGCTGAGTGCAGTTAACCGCGTTGGTAGTTTCTCGGCTTTCCTCAGTCGCGCTGTCCCCTCCAATCTAGCTTAGTTGAGCGGACGAGAGAGCAATGAAGCTCGAGCCACTGTTCAAGCGCAAATAATACAACACTGAATCAAGTCTCGTGCCGATAGAACTCGCTCGTTCACTCCCTTACTCACTCCACCGCTCACTCTGTCGCTCTACCTTTGGTCACCGCAGCACCACTGTTTCCCACGGACTTGAACCTCGTTGCCAGGATTTTATGCCTTGACAATTCCGCGGCGGCGGCGGCACCAGCCAAAGGATCTCATCGTGCGTTGCTAACATCAGTAATTCACACACAACATATTGCCAACTGTGATTGAATTGTTCGCTCGGGTAAGTCGCTCTGGCATCTTGACGCTAAGCACTTCAACCGATTCGAGTTCTTCACAACGTAGTCAGACAAATCAAGCTCTTCAGGTCCAAGGAGTTTCAGAAGGCGGAAGGAGAAGTCGAAGAGAAAGCCAAACTTGGAGAAGACTATAGATTGTCATCGATAAGTCTTATGAATCACAGAGAGCTTTTGTGGATATTCATTGATCAGATCAAATCTAGAATCCAAGGAGATTGCCGACTGGTTCGGTTCAAACTTTGCCTGAAGACACCTTCTTTGGATGTCTCCCTTGATAATACAGATATTCCACCACCGACTCTTGGTTGCGATGGTCAGCATAACCTTGGAGCTCGAATTCGACTACTCGCAATGTTGTTGTCAACTCGAATGATCACTTTGATTTATTTCAATTCTTCACCTCCAATGACTCCGAAACCATCGAATCGGCGCTTGTTGTTTTTGCTCCTTTGGAGAAGGCCTTTTAAACACTGAGATGACATTTGGAAGTTGGTGACAGAGGGGCATCTACATCCTGATCAGGCAGAGAGAGGAAAGGATTTACCCCATGTGAATCTCATCGATCCAGAAATTGAAAGAGCCAATACCGATCTAGGGATAAAGATCGAGGAGGATCAGTTTGTTCTCCTCCGATAGCGGACAAGAAATAAAGGTGTTCGTAGATCGAGCTTTGACCACCATTTCGCTCTCGATACGGAAAATCCAAGGAGCGGCCTCGAATCAACTCGGACCCCTGCGACGATGAACCTAACCTGAACCTTATCGCATCGTGACTCGGAACAAAGTTCCTGTTTCGGTCAGCTGAGGCTTCCAAAGAACCGATAAGGCCCGTTATCCGAGATCGAAAACTACCAGAAGAAACCTTCACGATTCCCGCCCAGAGGGTGATTATGCGGTGTACGCAAACTCAGGAGTAATCTCGTCGTTTCAGAAGACACCATGTACACCTCGTTACGTTCAAGGAGCGCCTCGGGAGAGCGTTAGGCCGTGGAATTCTCTCCTCTTTTTGGAGACCCTCTAGAACTCCAGAACTTCAGAGGAAGTAACAACAAAAGAGAAGTTGTTTTCATGGAAGAGCTCAGTTCCTGCTTCGCGAACTCCTTTTTCCGGTTTCTCTCTCTTTCCAGACCGCAGTTGCAAACAATGGAAGGCCAAACTCGAATGACGGGTGTCAACTGAGACTGGGACGCATACGATTGTGTGACGATAACATCAGCGGAAACGACTGTTCTTATATGTGTCAACCTGCTAGACGTCACAGTAGCTGCAGCGACAAAGCAGAAAAAAGGTAGAAAGGACTCCCTGCTGAGGTGATCCGACAACAAGAAAGAAGAAGGAAAAGAAAGAAGGCTTACGTACATAAGAAGACGAGAATTCGGGCTTGGGTTGGCTGGCTGGCTGACTGGTCGCTCCGCTTGATTCTTCTTGTTCGTCTTCTCAGTTTTTCGGTTTGCCCTCCGCTTCGCCCACCCATCAGATCATCCAGCCAGTGCCCGAGCACCCTGTTCTTCCCATCCGTGTTTCTCGGCTTCTCCCCTCCTCGTCGGCTCCTTCCGTTCTCCTTTCTCTATCCTACTTCTCTTCCTCCTCCTCCTCCTCCTCTTCCTTGGTGTAGCCGGGTTTCAAGCCCTGCTGAGCGCTCGACCCTCCCGACTCGGTCGGTTCGTTCTTTCGTCCGCCGTTCGCTCCTTTCTCGCCGCACATACTCGGGCACACTGCCAGGCTGGCTAGGCCGTAACCCACTGCGAAAATCCAATATCGTGCCCCTGAGCGTCTCCCCTCTTGCTCCTCTCGCTGTTTCTCTCCGTTTTCCCGCCGTCCTATTTAAGGCTTGACTCCCTCCGACCTGCGGCTCTCTCAGCGGGACTTCCTGCCTGCCAGCCAGCCAGCCAGTGAGCCAGCAAGGCTCAAAGGTCGCAGCGAAACAGCTCATATTGACTACTGCTGCCGCCGCTGCCGCCGTTCTGCTGTTGCGCTTCTAAATCTAAAGTGAGATCCAGCGATCTCCGAGGAAGAGGGCGAGTCAATACACAAAAACGACAACGACAAGCGAATCTGTCCAAGAGTTACCGCGAAAACTTTCACACGGAATCACACCAAATATCATCTCTCTCGCCCATATCTTATCACCGGCGCAGGATTCTATTCTCCTCACCCCGTTGGAGCACTGGTTTGTGTATCCTACAACTGTACTTGAACGTCAACACTGCGGTTCGCTCTTTGAACCTCGGTCGCATCGAGAAGCCAACCGCGGTCCCATATTTCGATTGTGCTCGGCGAAGAGCTCGAGATCTCAAAATCCATCGCTCAGAGCAAACACGAAACTCGTGGCTTTCTATCCCATATGGCGCGCTCAAAGTTTTTCTCAAGTGCCACAACATGAGCCAAACTTCATTCAGAGTCGGCTTCGCCAGAGTTCAAGTACAATCGAAACGTAATCACTTGAAAAACCCCGCGACTCGATGGAAGTGAACGCTCGTCAACTAAGAGTCCACTAAAACCTGACTGTCAGTGTATTTGTCGCGCTGCATGTCCTCGAAAGCCGTGATTCCAAACTCAGCGCCATGTGACAGAGATGAGTTTCGTGAGCCGAGTGCTGTTGATGACTGAGAGAATCGAATGATCTCGTTTTGGTGGCGCTCACTTCTGACGATGATGACAATAATCGTCAAAAACAAGGACAGAAATCGATCCGATGAGAAGGTGAGCCGAGGACTCTGGTCGTTCTGTTGGGAAGCAACCCACTGGAGTGGAGCACCATCCGAGGAATCCGTTTCCGCCGAGGATGGGCGTTTCCCTACAAGTCGCTTATTGCCCTCTTCAGGGGGCTCTCCACAGCTTAATATCGCGCCTTCTCGGCGCCAATATTCTCCGTTGAGCTGGTTGTGCTCGAACGACTCGAACCGTTGCTTGGCTGGCTGGCTGCCCCCTCCGATGTGCTCTGTTCCCGTTCCGCGGAAGTTGAGGTGAGCTTCGGCGGGATCGACAGTTCTGAACATTGTTTTCGACCTCGGGCCTAGAAACAGATCTCGGGGAGTTGACTGAGCTGGCGATCACAGATCCCTGCCACGTGTAGATTTGCTTGTGGATGTGGATTTCGGGTTGCAGTTCAGGCTGGAACAAGAGGAAGCAAGCGTGCCCTCCCAACGTATGTGAACGCGATACCGAGCTCCGTCATATATGTATTAGTGATACGGTGTTATCGTTATCTGCTGGGGAACTTGAACTTTGCTTCGATTGCAACAGCAGCCTCGCAGTTTATTTGGCTTCCCAGCCTGTTTTTTTATGGTCGTCGTCAAGCCCTTTTCTCGCTTTGAATTCACCAAAACTTGCTCTCTGGGAACTTTACGACCGCCTAAATCGATATTTTTCTGAAGGAGGAAAACACCGAACTCGCGATCCAACTGGTGGCATGGTGTTGACTCAAATCACGAGGTCGCGCACCAAATCGCTAAGCGACCTATCAGCCGATGGATGCATCGATATAATTAGGAAGTTGAAACTATTTTTTCAAGTACTTCGCGTAGTCCTTGAGTCCGTAGAGTTGTAGCGGATAATCTGCGGAAGGAAATACTCATCGACCAGAGGAGCAATGTGACAATGATCTGATGAGTGATCGAGGAATGACCAACGAACATATCGAAGGTCGACCATGAGAATTTCTGTGTTCCTGATTTCGATGCTTTCCGATTCGTCGTTAACACGGTGTCGTTTTCGTCGTCCCCTTCGTCGCCGGGACCGCAAGGTGGACGGACATCGGCGCTGTCATCTGCAGCTGCCGCGATGACGGGCAGATGGCAACTTGTCACATTTCATTACACTCACATAGAATCAAATCAGATCTCTCGTCGTACCCGTCGTCGGCCTGCCTGCCGCCTACCCGGCTTCAGCGAGTCAGCGAGCGAGCGGACGAAAGATCGAAGCAACGTTCTCTCCCCGTTTTCGTGCCCTTCAAGGCGTATCGCTTGCATCTCATTATGGTGTTATCCGGCGGAAGAGGGGCGGGCGGGCGCGCAGGACACAGACAGGAGATGCGCTCGTTCAGGACTCCCCTATCATACTTCCAGTTTTCTTTCCCTTCAAGCTAGAATGGTCGCTATCGAATATCAATCGCAATTCCACCGACTATTGTGACACCCGCTCTAGAACACATCGTCCAAATCCCTTGTTGAAAGTCGAATCGCCATAAAAAAAACCTCTATGAAGCGATTTAGTGTCGCAAATCGGGAGGAGGTGCCGATGCTCCGGCTCGTTTCGCCAACAACTCTCCCTCGTCTCCCCATCTTATCGTCATTGTCATCGGATCACATCGCTTGTCCTCATCAAAAAGTCATCCATTGCATGCGGCTGCAGGTGTCGACGATATGGATTTCGCTGTTGATCCGCGTAACAGCTGGCCGTGTTAACATCGGATGCGGCTTAAATTTCTAGAATTCGCTCTCCTTTCACCGAGGCATCGTTATACCATGTAGACTCTTCGGTAACGTCGGCTTGTTGCTTAATGTCGACTCGAGGCAACAACGACCGGCGATGGCTTGTCGCCCAACATCGCTGCTTTTAACACTTTCTCCTATTTTCCTCTCTTGGCGGCCAACGCAATACCCTGCAGCTGGACCCGCTCGGCTGCACGCTCGTTCGTTCGTTCACCAGATCGCTTGCTCTGCTCGGTCGGCCGGCCGGCCGGTTGGTGGTAGCTTCTAGGCAGTAAAATGCCCAGTGGCTTCCAGCCGATTACCTGTCAGCAGCTGCAAGAAGCCGCGTTCATCCAGCTTCGCGCTAAACTAACACGCTGGCTCATAAGCTGACCTGACCAGAGCGGCGTGTCTTATAAATGTATCACCGACAAGTATTCGACATGCTCGACACACGAACCCTTAATTTATTGGAACGAGCGGGCAAGCCGGTCAACCTTTTTACTATTTCACCGAACCGATTTCGTGCCAAATGAGCTTGCCAAAACTATGCTGCCCTCTCAAATCCGCTTCAGTTTGTTCCTCAACAGACGATGCCATAGAATACCCTTTTTGCGCGTTGGAAGAGAGTCTTTCGGAGTGGGTTGAATTCGCAGATGAGCTGTGGGTCATCCCCGCCAGCCACAAATGCGTTCCTCGATTTTTTTTTAGAGTTTCATCCGATTCTGTCGCGAAGACTTTCCATGGAGGAAACTCGATGCGAACGAGAGACAATGTTCAAACGACGAGTTCAGCTCGATTCCGCTAGAATGAATGGAGCATCCGTCGGAGGAGCGATGGCTCTCAAGCAGAAGCTGCTCGCCGAGCCAAGTGAGCGAACGAACGAACGAACGAACGAACGATTAGGCAAGCAGCCGGGCAGGCAGGCAACCAGGCGGGTGGGTAAGCGAGCGGGCGTGTTGATCATGCTGAAGGAATTCGTGGTATGCCCACTACTGCTCTCGTCTGCTCCAGCAGCAGCAGCAGCGGCGGCGGCGGGTGCTCAGTGAAGACTAACGGAGGAATTCATTCAGATGTTCCCTTCGTCCGCGTTTCTCATCCGTCATAGCCTTGTTAGCTCACAGACTGACTGACTGGCTCGCTGAACGACTCGACGAGCTCGAATGTCACCCGCAGTGGAACACTACTTTTGCCCAACGACACAGTTGAGAACTTTGCTTGACCTGCTGCACCGTGTTGATATTCGATCCGGGTACTCTCTCACTCTCGCTGTGAATCCGATACCATGACAATCGAGTTTCACTGAAGTTTCCACATCGGTAAAAGTGGAAATTTCTCCGAGAGCTCGCATAACTCCGAATCATTTCATGATCTCGTCTCTTTCATTTGCATTTTCGATAGATTTTCTGGTGGACAACAGAGTTCGATCCTGAAATCGCTTCACTTTGTCGAGCAGCATGGTATCACTGCCAGAAAGAGAGATCCGACATTCGTCCACTCATCCAGTTTCATATTCATGGGCTAAGCGTCAATTCACACCTCGATCCTACTGTGTTTCCCATAACTTGTGAGCCACAGGCGGTCGAAGGGAACGAGCCATCTACTTGTAAGGCTCTCCTCGAGTGTGAGCTTTGGAGACATTCTCACAAGGTTGCTCAAATCACAGTATGCAATGTTTCAAATGAGTTACGCAGTCATGACCGAAATAGACTCTGAGCTGGAGATCAAAACGCCAAATTCGGCAGAGAAAGCGCCGCTCAATCCGTGGAACTCACATCTAGAACTAGCAGCTATCGACTCGATATACCCGAGTATTGTCACGGTGCCAGTTCAGCGGTTTCCAAAGATACATAGTTCGTCTCCAATCAGAATCCACGCATTCTCGGACTAGGTCTCTTCCTGTCGGCCACGACAACTATTTCACTAACGGGAGTTGTGACAATTTTCCGAGGTCTCATGGAACTAATGAGTCTAATCGCGCTCTCGACCGAGTGTCAAAAAACGATACCGACGCCGCGACTAATCTGGGCCATTATCCAATTCTCATCAGCAGGCGGTCTCTCTCCGAGCCCAGTCCATGGGTGATGATTTCATTAAACTTCCACGAGCCGCTCAGGCACCCAAAAGGACACCTACGCCTGTCAGGAAGCCCAGCAGGAATCCCTCTTTGCTCATTTGAACTGTTGCTTCCAGACCTGGGTCGCGTTGGCCTCGTTTAGAATGCCGATTTGGGAACTCCCGCCGCCGAGGGTGCATTGCCCGTTGATGAAATCAGAAGTGGTATCGGCGAGCAGGGCTTCAGGGCAAGCGCAAAGCGGACATAATGCTCGCTGGCAACAGTTGCAATGTCATCGACAAAGTAGCAAGCAACAAGTTTTCTTTCATGCTCGGTTACGGCTCGAAAAGAAGGCGTAGGTAGGCGACATTCCGTCTGAGTGACCAAAGTGCACGAATCAGCACCAACTCTCGGGTTTGTTGGCCTGTTCTACCTGTGTGCGCGACTAGCTGACTTGGTACTCATCAAGATGCCAATTCTCCCATGTTCTTCTTCTTCCGGCTACTCGGCTTGCTCCCATGGTCGCCGCCGTCGGAAGAAGAAACAGGAGCAGCGGCGGCAGCAGCAGTAGCAGCGGCAGCTCTACTGGAGCACTCCTGAGCGCCTGACTAAGCCTATATGCTAAGCGGGGCGTAAGCCAGCTGTTGCCGTCGCCAAGTGGCAAGCATCCAGTCAGCCGGCAGGCAGGCAGGCAGGCAGGCAGCGAGCCAGGCCGCCAGTCAGTCAGTCAGTCAGTCAGTCAGTCGAGCAACCAGCGATCCCGTCTCGACCGGCCAAGAAATAGGAGGGAATCGAGGGAACCGGCGGCGGCTGTCTGGCTGGCTGTACGCTGTTATTGGGTGCAGGTGGATTCAGATCTAGTTTCGACGGCAAGACCATCTTTCGCACGGTAGGGGCGGCAGCACACGTTCACTTTCGCCTATGCGAGTTAATACTAGCAGCGGTCGCCTGCGGAAATTGCGAACAGCGGGTTCGGCCTCTTGGGCTGGACGAAGCAAGGCCTAAGTTCAATACAGGAGATCGTTTCTTCTCGCTCGGGTTCAGGATCCTCGCGGAGAACCGATATAACACCACAGGATTCATGGAGGACTCCGGCGCAAAACAGTCCAAGGATATCGTCCTCTCCGTCATGAACTGAATCGGTTTTGGATATCCGCATTTTCGGCTGGCGCCGAGGATGGAAAGCGATCGGAACTCGGCGGAACGAACAACCACGGCTGTCGCGATGCTCCTGCCTTGACGACCGGGACGGCTGATCGGCTCCCGGTCTGATAGATTGATGGAATCGAGAGGGTGTAGTCCGTCCGTCCGGCCTTTGTTGCTTTCCGACATCCACAGGAGAGCAAGCAACTAACCTGGATGTTCTGGCAGATTAATATGAGCGATACGATGTCAGGAGAGCGTGTTACCAAGACAGTGATCGATTGAGCTCCAGCCAGCCCACGGCTGACTCTCCAGTCGCCGTTCCGCGAGCTCCATTTGTTTAAGGATTATAGTCAAGGAGGTCCAAGGCTTCCTAAAGAGTCTGCCTGCCTGCCTGCCTGCCTGCCCGTTCGGCTGCCTATGTGTGGGTAAGGCTATGTATGTCAAGGGGGACTTGGTCGTAAATTGGAGGATTAAAAAGCGCGCCACTGCAACAAATACCAAGCTCTACGAAGCCAGACAACTTGCGACTCAACCTCTACACGGCTCTGGGCCGCGCGCGTTGAAAGCAAACGGAGTCGCCGCTTCCAGACCGGGATTCGAACACTCAATGCTGTGTCGTTACCGGAAAACTCGTTCTAGGACAAGAACGCCGAAATTCTGGAACTCAGGAAGACTCGAAGACCGAATCACGCGGTTCTTGACAATCACTCCGAATCACGGAGGCACAAAGGGAACCAAATCAGAAAGTTTTGATAGGTCGTCTCAACAGGTCGCCAACCGAGTTTCATTCATGGCCGGTCGTGTTTTCTTTCATTCAATCCACACCTGCATGATGAGTTTTAGTCAGTGACCAGGAATTCGTCGTCGAATGTCACTCAGGATGGCAAAGGGACGCAAGGAGAAGCAAGAGATTGTTTGGAGTCATTCGTCACGCGGCGAGCACCTGCGTTCGGTTGCGAGCTATTCTCGTCGCTTGCAAAAAGGCCAATCCTTGAAAGAATGGCGGGGAAAATTGAAATGCCGCTCGCTCGCTCGCTCGCTCGACCGCCCGAGCGCCTTCCTCCTCTGTTGCTCGCTAACCATACTGCCTTCCTGCAACAATAGGCGTGACTTCGAAATTTCCCGGACTACATTGTTTCGAGATTTAGCTTTCCGAAGCGGAGCAGAGGCAGGATCTAAGGCCCGAATCGCAGAAACTGTGAAGAGTGGCTCTCGATGCGGACCCCAGTTATGTATGTACTCGGTTTGACAAGCGCCGACGCCGTCTTGAAATTGAAGGTCTCTCTGAATTCGGAAAGTTTTGGATGGCCAACGCAAAGAATCATGAGGTCGGCTTTCCGCCGTCTGGAAAAAAGAGGCTTTCGTTCGCATTCCTTCCCGCCCATTGGATCTACTGCCACGGCTCCCCAGAGAGACGAGAACGCGCAGCGACACGTGACCAACAATAGAATCGCTCGCGTTCTGTGGTGCAGAGTCTCCCCTTCGAGCTCATTTCGGGACCTCAAGCGGGGTTTTCTGGAAGTCGTGTACCGCGGGACGAGCCCCCGTGTGGAAATTTCGTGCCCGCGTCGATCCAGGCGTTTTCGCAAAGAAAAAACTCTTCTTGTCCCGCGGCGGTCGGAAGCGATTCACCAAAGAACCCAGACGTTTGCAGGGTTATTAGCATTTAATATTGGATGAATGGACGGTCGCGTGTCGCTGATCGCCCGCGGTTTAAACTTCGCTGAGACGAACACACAGCTTCTCGGTGGATCAGGTGATGATTCGACGATGCGAGTTTCATGAAGTCGTCTCCTCCGTTCCTGCCTCGTTCATCAATACTCACTCTGAGTGAACGTACTGGTTGGTCGAGGACGACAGTGCCGCCCTTGTGATTCACTCCCAGTGTGTCGCCATATCGATAGCGAGACAGAAGAAGAAAATCTTGCGCATAGAGAACGTTTTCTTGAGTTTCCGTTTCGTCTTCGTATGGAGAAAATTCACCGATCAACGATGCGATCTTCTTTCATTCTCAACCTCAAACTATTTGGGTCAACTACGCTCTTGAGACGATCTGACCATGGGAGCCTCGGTGGCATCGATTTCTTTCATGATCCATTCTGTGCGAAGCCGTGTACTCCGCGCGAGAGTATCACATGAATGAATGGGTGCCTTGCATGCAGATGAGACCCGCGAAGCTCTTCTCCTCGCTGTATTGTTGCATGACGACTACTCTTCGGGGCTCTTCGATTTGATTCTCGGCGACATCGACTGTCGATCATGACTGCTCGATGTCATCGTCGAGTCGGAGCTCTTCAGTCAGATCGAGATCGCCTCAAGGAAGACATGCCTAATCCACTCCTGCAGTGGGACTTGTGAGTGGATAGACTCCGAGTAAAGAACGGGCACGAGCCACTAGCTAGCAACAGTATCGACGAAGGTAATTTCCGTGGGAATCCCGTAGGGTAAATAAGGATTGACCTAAAGGTGCCCCGCGGGGACAAATGGGTGCCACAGCGCTTTGCTAATCTCGGACCGGCGGCTGCGCGGCCCGCTTGCTTGCCCTTATTAAATGACCGGGTGCAACACCAAGGCAGGACAAGAATCGGTCGGAATTCGAGCTTCGAGCGTTTCTGCGATTCGTTTTCATGAAAATCCCGGAGAATCTTCGACTAGCTTTGAGGTGAACTCTTGTTTGTCGGGACTTTTGGTTCGGTGCCCAGTCCTCTCGCTTTTCCACTCGAATGCTCCTCAAAGGATCAGCGACGATTCTCTCAACGCCCCGGATGGAGCTCATATCGATGGTGGATAGAACTCCACCACCTCAAAGGGAGATTCTCACCAATACGAGACGACACGAGGCCGAAACTCCAAGTTGGAATGGATTCCGAAATAGCAGACGATAGGAATTCATTTCGAGACAGCTATAAGTGAGTGAGTGAGTGAGTGAGTGAGTGAGTGAGTGAGTGAGTGTCATGCTGTAGAACATTTTTCTCTTGTGATCCCGGCTCGTCGAAGGCAACCGCCTGCTCTGTATTGAGTTGGCTTCCTCCATACCTTTCCTCACACGGCCTGTTTGTCCCGTAGAGGGTAACTGAGCGTGAATCGGAGGGGACGTTCGAAGGGGTGACTGATTTGTCATCTGAGAGAGATCCCGCTCCAAGCGCGAAACAAGGGGGGTCGCAAGCCCATCGTACCCCAAACACAGAGAAACCTCGAAGTGTGTCTTCATCCGACCACCATTGATACCGAGCTCGAGTCAAATCGTCCTCGAATTTCGCATCGTTCTCTTCACGGGGGCTAAGTTTCCAGAAATGTGCGCCCTTCGTAATTTTCCCTCGAGAAGTTCGTTCGATTCCGACACCAGGAAGGGGAAGCTCGAGGGTATCGAGAGAGCGTGAAAAGAACCGCGAAAGAAATCGCGCAGGGGTGAATAAGGGGGCGCGATATATCACCGCAATGGCAGGAACAAATT
Source organism: Neoseiulus cucumeris (assembly GCA_021527715.1). Lineage (NCBI taxonomy): Eukaryota > Metazoa > Arthropoda > Arachnida > Mesostigmata > Phytoseiidae > Neoseiulus > Neoseiulus cucumeris. The sequence continues at coordinate 73,037 of JAJSRV010000081.1, read as the reverse complement.
TTCATTTCAGGATGCGGTGCGAAAAATGACGAACGAACCACGGAGAAAGCGACGGAGTGTAAAATATGCTCCGCGGACGCCATTCCTTCGGTCGGAGTACTTTCGCCTCATTGGAGCAGGTTTCGGAGCTGGATTTTCCCCTTGTTGCCAGCGACGGCTTTGTTTATGAACTGTGCGGCCATTAAAATTCAGCAAGTCGCTTTTTTTCCAACAGCTTGCCGCTTCGTCACCGAATGCCGTTAGTTGGCCTGGCCGGTAGCAGCTCAGCAACGATGAACTCGTGGATTGGGAAGGAGAGCTTCCATCTCCGAATCAGTTGAGAAAAGTGCGTACTCACCGATCGTAATCGTTTTTACAAAAAATTCTCCGCTCTCGAGAATAACATGATGTTGCGAGGTGCTGATGACAGACGGAGCAGATGAGACAAGACTCATGCCACGAGCTTTCCCGGACTTTCATGATGTAGCGGTCGACGATGGGCCGTTCGCAGCCAGCGCATACCTCCAAACGCGACCCGGTATCCGATGGATTTTGTAAATTCAATATGCCTGAAAGAAACGATTACTACTGATGCTTAGAAGGAAGACCAGAGTTCAGCGATCTCTCACAATGAGTGTGATTCGAGCGGGCCGCCAGCGTAAAAGCCGAGGAAGAGTGAAAAGAGCCACACCAAACAAAACACTCTGCTATTTCCCTACTTCACAAACGCCTCGGGCTCAGGCGACTCGAATCTCAACCGAGGCTCGGTGGTAGACCAACAGTAGACCACATTTCGGCCAGAGTCGGGTTGGGATGTTCCGGAAAAACATCCGGCTGTCACTTGATTGATAGCTCCGCACTGAAACAACTTCGAGTATCTTCGAGGAAAGTTTCTTACATCGGATACGTTCAGCTTCTCGTCGTCGCAAACTCTGAAAGGCTCGGCGAACACGGCAGCTTTATTCATCCGCGGAGAAGCCTTAAGAGTCGAAACCTCTCAAGCGCTTCGAGTTCAAAATCTGCTCCAGTAGAAGAAAGCCACCGAAATGTCTGAGGAAGGTAGTTTCAAAGAACGCATGTCGGGGATGCGAACGCCAAGATTTGGGATTTCCAGACAAAACATTTCCTTCTTCGTTCGTGAATGAGCAGTTCTCAAACGAACTCCTAGCCGAACGCAGGTGGAGAGCCAGAGTGTGATGTTATAGTTGTGGAACCACTTGTCAAAAGGCGGTTCAGGAATCATCAGATTTTTTTTCGCGCGGTGTTTGCTCTGTGCCTCAAGTTTCGAGTAATGGAACGTTCAAGTGGGCCGCTGGCTGTCCTCGAGCTCCCATTCTCCTGAGTTGTCCTCGTAGCTTTGCGGCTGTAACTCCCGGTATTCGTGTACTTCTCTGCTCTATCCTGCGCGTGATGGCAGAAGACAATAGATTGAGAGAGAGAGAGAGAGAGAGGAAGACAGCACAGTATTCCAACAGCATAGCGCAAGCATTAGTAGCAGCGAGCGAGGAAGAAGACACACTCGACAGGGAGAATTGTGCGTGCTCCGTGGGAAGGAGGGAAAGGACACAGGCGGAGTCAAGAGAATCGATCGCTTTTTCTCTCCAAGGGGAGAAAACGCGCTACCGCCTAGCTGTGCGCCGCGAGGACGTCTGCACGAGAAGACGGATCTGCTTTCAACCGGCTTTTCGTCGGTCGGGGAAGAACACCTCTTTGCCGTCGCATGCGCAAACAACGACAATGATAGAAGCGCTTCATGATCAGTCTTGTACACTTGAAACAGAATTGCAAGCCCTCAACCAAACTCCTCAAGGGTCTGCATAACGCAGATCAGAACATTTCCACTCTTGGAATGTCGTCACAGTGTCGTGATCGAAGAAAATTATCACAAAACCATGAAGACCGCCGTCCATGTAGATGTTAGGAGGCTGCCAGGGGTCAGTCGAAGTTGAAAACTCTTCCGCAAGCTGATTCAAAAGTTGCGGATCCTCGGCGCTCCTGAATGGTAGCGATCTTTCCGCTGATGACGTCCACTTCAATGTCGAATCGAAGACCTACCGTGAGGATTGTTGTCATCGCTGATGAATTCAGCACCTCCGCCTGTAGCAACATCTTCCTCCTCATCATCGTGTTCTTCATCTTCATCCCCGTCCGCTCCTCGGGACCATTGGAGGTTTGTCATTTTCGTCTCGCCTAGGCTAAACCTGTGGAAACAATTCGACCATCAGAAACTCATTCGATGTCAATCTCATCATCTCGACAATATTCCCAATCTCATTCTTCTTCAAGCACTCGGGACGAACAGAATCTAGTTCCAAAGCTTCAGTACAGGTCCAGGGCCGCGCGATCGCCGGAAATAGCTCGAGGGAGTTGCTTCGGATTTCCATTTCACCGAGCGCGAGACGCTTCGTGAACGTCCAGCAGTCTGCATACCCGAAGTTGCAAGAAATACGAGGATTGAAACTCGATGCGCTATTAGGGGTAAATGAACTTGTCCACTACCCACGGTTCGCAGAAGAGCTCTTTGCGTCGGAACTCGGGATTCTATCGACTTGCTCATTGATGGAATGGAACCGGTCAGCTCTTGGAACTGAAGAGGAACAGATTGACCCGAACACCAATGAGCTACGCGAGTGGAACGTATTTGATGTTGTGAATTTGAGCGTCCGGGTCACGGGGCGAGGGAACTACACATCAGATTTCTCTTGACGGATTCCCACAGTCAGGACAGAGTCTGAATTGTTAATCTCTCGAACCGCCATATCATAGTCGTCCAATCCTAAACCTTCGAGAGATATTGATTTCATTACTCGCTGAGATCTGTGCACCAGTGCCGATCTTTGGAGTGAACTCTCGCTTTGGTGATTGGGTGCCGGAAAGTTCTCATGGAATCTATCATTTCAAGTACGTTCACTCGAGCCCGGAAGCCAACAACTCCTCACTTAAACTCAATGAAAGTTTCCACGGTTCATGAGCGCGGTGATGATTTAGAGAAAATCCGTATTTGTTTGTCATCTAGGTTCGACATTTGATTCTATCTGAGGAGAGATGGAGAGGGGCAGGAAATCGGGATTGCAGATTGCGTCCCGCGACGTTCCTGAATCGTTGAAATATGGAAACCCGGCGTCAAAAATGAAAGGAGCGGATCCAATCGCTTCATGTGAGCCATCACGTTTCTCGACATGAAGATGAAACACATGATCGGTTTTAGAGTTTCAGAGAAATTTGAGCTCAATCTGAGGGAAAAACGGTGTCAAAGCCGGGCTCCGGCAACTCACGATTCGAATCCGACGTCATCTTGCGCGAATTCACTTATAAGCCTCAGCAGACGACGGAAACAGAGAGAAGTTGGCTTCATAGATGCGCGACGCACGAAAATTTTTTTGGAGAACATTCAATTCGGAGTTTAATGGTCATCCACTCTCTCTAGGTGTTCTCCGGTGTCGGAAAATTGAAACCATTCTCGAATAGCTTCCAAGAAGCGTCTGACCGATGGGATTATTCGTGTATCGAGAGAGGGGGAATTCATTTCGTTTTAGTGCAACGGAATTTCTTGCGAGGTTCTTCTTCATTCGCATCCGATTTCTGAATTCAAGCCGTGCGATCGGTTTGTCAATCGTGGCTCTCATCATCGTTTGCCTCAAACAGAAGTATGATTTCATCAAATGATGAATGAACCGGGTTGCTTTCTCTTGTGGCACTGAATCGAAGCCCCAGCTGTTCGAAATGATTCCGTGCACCGGCTACACTGCCCATACAACACAGTCTTCAAGTGAAACGATTGTATTTCCACCAGCTGTGTTTTTGCACATTTTTATGGATTGAGGGGCGCAACGTGCGCCAATGCCTCAACGAACGAAGTAGCCGACCGAAAATCAGAACCAGGGTTTCGAGGAGGTACTTCCATTGGCGTTTGTTTCTCTAAAGTAGGTCTTGACTCGGACTTTCGAAATTGTGCTCCCGTGGAATCGCACCTATGTTCGCTTTGGTGACTTGACTTGAACTTCATGGACTTGTGCGAGTACGAGGCGTGAACTTACCTCCCTCAGAGATGTTCTGCTTCCATCCCAGACGGCACGACACTCAAACTCAGTGGCAACTTGAAGCGCGGCTTGTCGCGCACCTCTTCACGGGTATCTGTCTCGCACACATTCGGAGTGCACCCTGTAGGCGCCTCCTACGAAGGCGGGGCGCTCTCCGACCACGCCTTGTGTGAGTTTTTTTATGCCTAAGAGAGCGTCGACGCGGTAGTCGTTGCCGTGGCTGTCGTCGTCATCCCACTTGGGAAGACCGTAGGGTGAGAGTGGAAAGACGAAATACGAAGAGAGGAACAGCTACCCCGCTAGCTTCCCTTCCTTCCTTCTTCCTCCTTCTAACTGACAGCATACGGGGCAAACCTGCTAACAACGATCTAGCAACTGGTGGGGAAAAGCTTCGTTCATCCGATGTATCGTTTTGCCCATTTCGGTGAGACAGCCACATGAAGAGCGTGATCGTTCCCGGCTTGAGACTCGAATATGATCAAGCGCTGTTCAAGAATCATCCAATGCCAACTTTATCCGAATATTTATCGGAACATCTTCTCCTGAATTCGCGGCACTCGATGCATTATGTATTGCAATCAAGACATCGAGGATTCTTCACAAGAGCGATCGTCATTTGAAAACGTGTCGATAACTCTCCGAATTGCCCCCAAATGGGAATCCACAATTGAAAGAGTCACTGTTTTGCAGCCACAAAGTGCATGAGGCATTTTAAAATCCATTTCGAACATGTTCTCGAGTGGAGCGAACGATTCTCGAAACATTGACCGGTTTGGGTGGATCTTGCTCGCCAATGACTCGAAACGGTCATCCACATTAAAACGACGATATTATTTTTTTCTGACTTTGAAAATTCAAAAACCATGTAGGGCGAGCTTGGCTCCCATCCTCCGCATCGCTGATAGCTGGGAATAATTCTCCTTCCGTCGAAAAGCCAAGTTAAACTCTCAATACGAATGATTGTGAAGCTTGCACTTCAACTCACTCTATGAATGACAGTGACCGAAGAATGTACTGTTGACTCAGACTCAGAATGCATTTTGCGGAGATTCGCATTGCTCCTCAGAGAAGCATATGAAATGTTGTACAATCATCCGTATTTGAACGATCCCCGTAAACTGTGCAGAGTCGAGGTACCAGACTTTGATTAACATCAGATTTGGGTGCTCTCTTCCACGGCTAGGACCTCACGGTGGTTTCGTCTCTCCGCTTATTAACTGCAAATTTTCTTGGCAATGAGTATAGATTCTTTGTAATCTTCACAGCTACATGCTCGCAACTCAGTCAGACGATATGAAGCAACTCCTGTCGTCGATTGCACGCTGACATTTCATAACTCATGAAACACCGATATGAGGAATTATTGTCACCATAACACTCCTACTTTATTTGGCCTCGATGGTTTCTCTGATGCTCTCGAGCGCTGGCTTTCGAACTACATAAAACCTGGTTGGTACGCGATAACATTTCTCTGAGAAGGCGATGTTCGACTTGGGTCCGTGAGTTAGCTTTAGGCTATAATTTTCATCCCTCTCCTCGTGCATTTTCAAACTGTGTCGCTCAGGACTGTCCTGGAAGTTCCACTTTCGTATCAATGAGCTTCAAAATGACACCAGAATCAGCTTCAGAGCACCATCGTCATATCTGAGCGCATTTGAGTCGTCCTTGACATGCTCCGCTTGGAATGCTTCCAATGCCATGATCTGACATAAAAGATAAAGCAAGACTTCAAGCAAGAATGATGAGACCCGCGGTTCTACAGGTATCGATCTTTTTTGACACAATTTGCAAAATGAATGTAAACTATTAACGACATGTTATCCTTCTTACATACTATTCTATCTTGGCAGCGAGAAAGATGTACAATTTCAGGACAGATTCAGAATTGCTCTCATCTCTGGAGACTCTTTTAATAATCCCTCCTATTCGCACACCGCAAAAATCGAATCCGCAGCTCAACGGCGATCGAGTGCAAGCAGCGGAGTGAGTACGATTCCTGATGGTGGCAAGAACTCTCGGTATCTTTCCATGGTGATGTATTTATATACCGCGTTCTGCGAATAACTTTTTATAAACTACATGAATATATGGAGTCCACATTACCATATTATTGCGGAAGCCGATATTCAATCGAGGGAACCAAGTGGTTGTTGGGTTGATTCCAAGATGAATCCGCGTTCCATTCGCGCACGCGGAAAACGAAGCGCAAACGCACCCAGACTAGGCCAACGTGCAAATGTTGACATCTGTTCGTTGTCTCGGCGCGTATTTTTCACTGAGATCGCGTAACATTGAAGTCTGCTGAGCTGATATCGAGATTAACCCGAGATCCGGCCGTAGTCTGGTCGAAACGTTCGGTACAAAAAAAAAATGGACTCGAGGCGTGATCATGGAATTCATAGATATTGATTTTCTATATACTTGAATAGGAAAATTATGTGATTCATCAATATCCCCATCCCGGGTTAGTTTCATCCAGAATAATTGGCGACGTTGGTCGGATAAGATGAGAAAAAACTCTGAATACTTTTATTCATCAACATTTTCTCAATGATTTTTTGAACTTAATCTTTCAGCGTGAAAATCATCCTAGTGCACGGGAGTCTGCTGTCTCCTTTCGTCTTTAGTGCGATCTTCCCGAGAAGTCCCTCGAGTCAATCTTGCAAGATTTATTGGTTCTTCTTCCTTTGAGTTGCAACAGCGGACTAGTTTGATCATGGCTGGACATCAAGAGTATCTGGGATCCGAGAGACCGAGAGGTAGCGCTGTCGTTCAGTCGTTCTTCGAGATTCCGCAAATTCTGAAATAATTAACGAATTAGAAATTTCCCACCCGGGGAACACAAGTCATACCTGACCGGGACGAGCATGTTAGCAATCAAACAATATCAAGTCAGAGCCACAGTTTTCGTGTAACATCATCCGGGCTTCGAGCACTGAGTTTGAGACAACCTTCTTAGGGAGCTTTGTGGAGAGAGCGTTGCAAAAGAGGGAAAGAGGAGGTTGTTGTTCAGCAAAGGGCGCTGCCAATCCGGTGCCAGGTAGCATGAGATCCTCTTTTTTCTTGAGGCGCTATTTGCCCATGTGGAGCCGTTCGTAGTTCACTTCGTTCGATCTTGAGATCATGTGATCCCGTCTGGGGAGGACAAGGAGTTCTTCAGTAGAACCTCGATTATATCGAATAATTAATTAAATCAGCCCTTGATTCAATCGAATTGCATTATCTCAGCCTCGATTATATCACTTAGGTCTAGGCATGTGAACTCCCAATTATACCAACCTGGATCATTCCCCTTGGAATCAACTTCGGAGAAGCATTCTTCTGTGAATCATTTGGAGGCGTTTTCCCGGCAATCACATCGTTTTATCCATATTCGACCACTAAATCTTGGAGAGGAGAAAATGCTGTTGGGGAACATGTTCCTGATTGCGGAAGTGCGAAGAAGAGAGTTCGGATATACCACTCACTATCGACAAATGATATGAGAACGGCAGCATCCCTATCGAGTATTCCATTATTGCCTCACGATCACGAACCGGAGCAAAACGAAGCTCGTACTATTATTCCGTGCTTCGAAGATGAGGCTAGAAATCCCCACACTCCAACTCGGCATCGCCCCAACTCAAGCTGATGGAGACCGCGAAGTGTCCAGGGATCACACTCCACGAAGGCCTCAAGTGGGATGCACACCTCAGCTCAATCACTCCGAGTTGCTACGCTGCGATAGCTTCCTTGCGCAGACTTGAAGAGATCGGAACGCCACTGGAGGGACTGAAAATGTTCTACCAGGGCCTACTGATTCATATCCTGACTTACGCCATCACAATATGGGGAAGTGGGTACGGCACGGTCATGAAGATAGCTAAAGTGATCCAGAACGATGCGGTACGCGCGATATTCGAGAAGAAACGGTGGGAGTCAGTCAGAGAACTGTACAAGAAATACCATCTTCTCCGGATCGAAAACCTTCTGACAATCGCCACGGCCAGCCTCGCACACGAACCCATCAACTTTAAGATTCCCGACGACATCCTGGCGCGCCCGAGTCCCACCACGAGGAAATCAACTCGACGAAGAACAATATTCAAGAGACCTCTGGCACCCTAAGCATTCAGCCGCCACACGCTCGCCTATCGTATTCCGGTCTTATGGACCTCAATTTCTCGCAGTATCAGAACCATTTTCTCCAGCAAACGATTCCGCGGAGAGATAAGGGGCCGCGAACTAGAGATATCTAACAACTTTGTGTAGATTTCGCGTACTGTTCCCGAAAACAGCGAGCATATTGTGTAAATTTCTAATGATAATAAACAGCGTGCACCTAAGCAGATATCTTGCAGTACCGCCAGATAAACCGCTTTCAAATTGAATTGAAATAGAAACTGAATATAGACGACTTTCAGCGATGACTTATTGGCGTTACCCACGTAGCCTTTCCTCACGACTATCCAGAGCTCGATGACCTAATGGAGGAATCTGGTGGCTGTAACACCTGTAAGAACTTTACCATTCTTTAAAAACTTATATTTCCAGGAAACAGTCCTCGCAGGCCCGCAATTCTTCCGTTCTTCTGGAGAAACAGCTGCGGATCACGAATGCGAGTGACTCCGAAGATGCAGATTGTGATCATAAATATTGGTTATAATCAGAGCTGTAAGCAGGGCCAGATTTCGATTGAGGCTATTTAGGCTATATAGCCTCGAGCTTCCAACGGGCGGGACGTTCCAGGTCGCACGCCCATGGGAATCTGCCGCTGTACTCGGCCGACGATTCCACCCGTGCGTTCCCCAGTTTGAAGCTGGCGAGACCATGGTGTCGATGGAGCTTAAAGTTGTGAGTTAAATCATCAAAGTTGAGGTCCTTCGCTGAAGGTTCCAAAACGGGAGCGAATGTTATCGCACGTAAGGTTTTGAGATCTCATCTACTTTCTCTCAACAGTTCAGGGAGGTCCCGATTCCGCCAGTACCTCACCGTCGTTGATGTTAAGAAACCGAAACAATATTTCACCCTTCACCGTACCTTCACCACACGTCCCTCTTCACTTTCCATATGATACCCATCATCCCAGAAACCTAAGGTTTCGAATCTTGCCGCACAGATGTAGAATCAACCTTTAAAGGAAATTCTTGCCAATATGTACGCATCGAAAGGTGGCTCTCCGCGTGATTAGCCGCTGCGTGCGCTCCGCTCATTCGATACGATTGCTCCTTCCTCTTTTGCTGAATGTGAAACAGTGGTCACCTGAAAACATACTGCATCGGTCTAGCCATCCTCGGTCGATTGGAGTTTAACGAAGTTCTTGCCNCGAAAGGTGGCTCTCCGCGTGATTAGCCGCTGCGTGCGCTCCGCTCATTCGATACGATTGCTCCTTCCTCTTTTGCTGAATGTGAAACAGTGGTCACCTGAAAACATACTGCATCGGTCTAGCCATCCTCGGTCGATTGGAGTTTAACGAAGTTCTTGCCACTGGACGGTAGCAGTCGACGGGGAGCACCTGAAATTTTGATCGGTATCATCGCCGGTGACGTTACTATCAACCGGTTACCCTTTTCGGCCGCACTCCTGGGCTGGATGATCGCTAGCTACGAAACCCGTACTGCCAGTTGGCGCTCTCGTGGAACTCTCAGCTAATCGCTTAGAATCAAAAACTAGCTGGAGGGCTGGAGGGAGGACGAAGGGGGAAGTTATCCACATTGCCTTCGAGCTTAACTCGTGCAAATGCAGCATTCGATCGTGCATCGGTGAACATTCAAATATGACAAACGAAGCGTAGCATGGTCAGGTCGATTCCGAATCAATTCATCTGAGTGAGTGCCTTCTCCGCGCGAAGCTTCTACTTCCTGGTCGGGGACACCCTACGTTCCCATCGCTGATGGAGCGCGTTCCGAGATTTAGCGGCCGGACTCTCCAAGCCAGGGAGAGAGGGCATGTCATGGTATGACGCAAACGAGCCAATAGTTACTTTACGACATGCAACGGTGTACAGTGACTGCTTCATCCAGTTTGAGCAGCGGTGCGCGTTGATGGTTCTATTCGTGGAATCGACGATCAAAAATACGAAATACGTCAGGCTCTTTCGCTTCAATCGATCGCTTCTGTCGTCTGCTTCGGAGTCTCAGCTGCTGCTTGCTGATACGGGTGAAGAACAACTTCTCTATGTCTAACTAAGGTAGAGCAGTGGTGGGGGCGAAGTACGGTTTGGCTTTCGAGTCGGCCGTGCACGCAGTTGCATGTCCTCCGAACTGAAATTGCAACTCTTGACCCATCAGTCGGCCTCTTCGAAACATTTCAAGCAGGATGTGACGACCCGCAGCCTTGAGATGTTCTCCTCCGTGGCGCGAACTCCCGCTTTATGGCGGGTGTTTGCGGGGCTCGTATTTTTTGGTGTGTGGTTTCTACTTTTCACCGAACTCGAACATCGAATGAGAACCATCGAGGAAACCAATCAGTACATGGGTAAGTCTTCGAGCGACTGAAGATAGCGGCTATCTGTACAATGATGATGAAACAACAAACCTGCGCTCTCTGCCCCCCCGATGCACTCGAGTGTGCTGGAGCCATGAATTATGCTCTTGATCGTCGAGGCCTTCACGCTTCACGCACGGAAAACCGTATTGCTGATTCGTTTTGTTGGGATTTCGTATGTTCTCCGTTCGGTCCGATATTTGAAAGCTCTGATGATCGACTCGAATCCATTCTCACAACGGAAACGGCGGAGAAACTCCGGCGACGACGGCGATTCGAGCTCGCCGCTTCTCGTAGCCGTTTCCTCCGGGCTCAGCTCCCTTGAATCATTCATCCAAGTATCCTTGAAGGAGTTTAGAATCCGATAGCCGGACCTGATTATTTCTTCAAAAACTATTGTGGCATTCCAAGAGACCTTGGTGGTTATATTGAACGGTTGACCTTTCCAATCCAGGCGATCAATTTCATTCTCCGTGTGAGCCAATTCACCTGATCCGCGTAGAAAACATTCTAGTGTAGTTCAATTCTTGGCTATTCAATGGGAAGAGAACACGACTTCCTATTGAAATTGCTTCACTAGTGCCGAGAAACGCTGCATCTCAACGTTCGAAAGAAGCCCTTCGTTGGCCGCAGTGGGATCCAGACGTCATCTGTGGAGAGTTTTGAGGCGAATGTTGAATAGGAAATGAATCCGAGTTCGAGAGTCTCAAAATAGAAAGACCTTCACCCAAATCAAATATTACAGGGAAAATGCTTGCTCGGCTCAACTTCAATCGGTATTCGGCTATAGGAGAGCAATCTTCCCAAAACGAAGATGTAGACGAGTCCCTAGGACTACCTCTAAAAACTTTCGAAAATCAGGTCTGTACTTCCCGATGTTATTTCCTCGTCTTTGGCAAGAAGATCCAACAACGAGCCGTCGATTCCAAATCGGGCATTCTGCTTCACAGGTTATTATTTACAATCGAGTTCCAAAAACCGCTTCGACTTCGTTCACTGGAGTGGCGTACGATCTCTGCCTGAAAAACAAGTTTTTCGTCCTCCACATCAACACGAGTCGTAACATGCACGTCATGTCGATCGCTGACCAAATGAGGTAGGTTGAAATTCCTTCGTTCCCTCCGGAGGTTTCTCTGCATTCCTCTCACTGGGTCGACCTCGTTATCCTCGTTCCAATACAAGAGTATCGGAGTCCGCTAATCAAGAGATCTGATGACGTCGTAGTGGTAAAGTAGCTATTAAAACTTCATCGGGACCAAGTCTCGTACGACCAGGCTCTATTATATCCAACGAAATGGCGAGCAAATGCCGAACCATGGCTATTGGGCCCAAATCGAGTGGTCGATAGCGAAGCGATCCGAAACTGAGAGCTCTATTCAATGCGCTGCACGATACATCACGGCATAATTGTTGCTCGCTCAGGTACTCGGTGAACATTTCACAATGGGAGTCGATGAGACCTTCGATGTATCATGGACATGTAGCGTTTTTGGACTTCGCTCGTTTCGGAATGCCTCCTCCGATCTACATCAATATTGTTCGGGAACCACTGGAACGACTGGTAAGTGCTGATGGATGCGAGCTGTAGCCTCAATTCAAGTTGGCTCCGCATTGCCCTCACGGCACAAGTTTCTCGTAGACCTTCTTTGATTGGAGAAGGTGACCTCTGTTCTCAATTTGTGTCGTTCCCAGGTGAGCTACTACTACTTCCTCCGCAACGGCGACGACTTCCGGCCACATCTTCAGCGCAGGCGGAGCGGCGACAAACGAACATTTGATGAATGTGTCAAGCAAATGGGGCAGGATTGCTCTGAAGACAAGATGTGGCTCCAAATTCCTTTCTTCTGTGGCCATACGCCGAACTGCTGGCAGCCCGGAAGTCGATGGGCGCTCGAGCAGGCGAAGAGCAATCTCATAAACAAATACCTACTGGTGAGATGAGACGAATGTTTTTCCTCCTAATCTTTCCTCATGCCGTCCAAAACCAACCGCTGTCTCGGAGAGAGTCATCTTCGAACTCACTTTGAAATCTGTGAAATTTTCAGGTTGGGACGACGGAACAACTTCAGGACTTTGTTGACATTTTGGAGGTCGTCTTGCCAAGATTTTTCCGAGGAGCTTCTGAATTATTCCACAGCGGTAAGTCAACCGACTTTTGATTGATGATGAATCTCATTTTCAAGTGACCTGTGACTTGCTTTCCGCATTTCCACGAAGCTTTAACGGGGGTTCGTTCCACAGGGAAAAAGTCTCATTTGAGGAAAACGTCGAACAAAAAGCCGGTCAATGCTGAAACGGTGTCGTTGATCAAGCAATGGCCAACTTACCAACTCGAATCGGAGTTCTACGAATTCGCAAAGAAACACTTCAACGCCATCCGGGACAAGCTCAACGGCGAACAAGGCTCGCAGCAATTCTTTTTCGAGAAGATTCGACCTAAAAAACGTTGGTGAATCCTTTTGCCAGCGTCTCGGGAATTCCCCCTCACTGACACGGGGGAAAATCGGTTAGCGGTCCTGCGCCCTGCGACGAACCGCCTTCCGCGTTATTTTCTTCGATCCGGTAACGTTGTCCCCGGTAGCTTGAAGCACCGTTGTTCGAACGCACCCAATTACAAGAAATGAGAAGGGTTCAGCAGCCGCTTCGAGTTCTCGCATGGTTCAAAGTACCCAAGGGGCTTTCAGGAAATGGGGCAGTGAGCAACTATTCAATGGACTCACCTCCATTCGGAGACTCTCTGTTCGGTGCGCTCGATACTTGTCCGCATAGTCTTTCTTGTAGCTGTCAGCACAGTCTGCGAGCAGCAGCAGAAAACCAAAAGAAAAAAATGTTCACAAGTCGACGGACGGTGAATCGTCCGCCGAAATCAACTTTTGCTTCTGTGCAGTTTCCGTGACTATTTTTCATTCAACTGAACAACAGGAGTCTCCTCTCCTTCCTTGCCGGCTGTCTTCGCTCTCGTCTTTCTCCTTCAATATTTAAAGGCTCACGAGTTACTCGTTCAGAAACTCCGTTTGAAGTTGACGTGAGAGTCGGTTATCCTCCAGGAGCTTCGACACATTTTCGAGAAATTGAGCTGAAAAACTCTAGGCAAGCCGGAAAGCGATTCCTAGCGGATGCCATGGCTCAGTTTTCAATATTCTTCTTTGATCGTCTGACGAAGTCCATGACAACTTAATCTTTCGCTGGAGACGCTTCCGAGGAGGATACACCTTACGACAAACAACGACTCGTGAAGAACCTAAAAGAGAATACAAAGCTAGCACTAACAAGGTCCACCCAGATCCATTGGCCTTCCTCCAAGAGTTCAAACAAATCTCTTGGAGCTGACCAACTGTCTTTCATATTGATCGTCTCTAGATATCGACCGCGACAAACTTGGGGGGCTTTGCTATGTACAATCATTCGAACGTGTTAGAGGTCACACTTGATTACCTTTTGAATTCGGAGCCTGAAACCAACCGGCGTACCGGTGCGCAAAAACGCGCGTTTACTAGGGTCGTTTTCGGATGCCTCTCTATCACCGAAACCGAGTCAAGTTATGTTGATACCAATGAAGATACGCCACCATGATGATCCTTCTCTTTGGAAAGGTCAGCGCGTGGCTTCATCAACCAGCCCAACATGGTTTGTTCTATTATAGATACTCGACTAGTACATTACGACGGAAAGTTTTCACGACGAATATGATGTATGCGTAGCAATAAGAGAGCATTGTCGATGTTGCCAAGTATGTTCCTCTTAAAGTTCACTGTCTTTCAAGATGGAGAGAAAAGCGATGTTTCAAGTAGCGAATTCTAACCATGTATCCATGTATGTCTACCGCGTGCTTTTGCCGAGGCTACCGAACCCTTTGGTCGTGGAGTCGCCTCCCACTCTGGAATATCGACCGATGATCTGTATCAGGAAAAAAACAAGAGAAATCCTGTCATTCTTCTCCTCGGACCCCATGGCCCACGACCGCTGGGTGGGGCGCCGCAGTGGCTTCGTGCTTTTGTTGATATACCGCTTTGATCCACTGGAAAGTAGAAACCGTGATCTACTGTACGTATGCGTGTGTTTACGTGGAGAGCATTGTGCACTTGCAGCTGTGCGCCACCTGCCCAACCATTAAATCTCACAATCCACCCACTGACAATCACAACCGAAACAATCACATACACGTTATCTACTTATAACTTTTCTCCTGAGTGAGAACGGAAGCTAAGTGCATGTGAGCATACCGTAGCTTTCCTCCGGCAATCACCCGGGCTTCGTTTTCGACGCGCCCGGCCCTCCATGCGTTTCGCTCAACACTCAAATGTGCTGCAATGTCAGCTGCATTATTTTTTCTGTATTTTGACGGAGAAGCGAGGAAGATAGTGAGACACGGAATAATTTGCTCTCATCCGCAACAATGTCATCCGAGCTTACGATTCGAGCTGTGGCTATGTTCCCCCGTCACCCGATTCTGTTGATGCCTCGCTGAAGCTTTGTTCATTTAGTCGGCTCTAGAGAAGCTGTTAAAGTTCACGTAGATTGATCAAAGGAGTTCTCCTCGACCGTTCGAGAGGGAACCCGAGAGCACTGTTACGCGTAAGCCGTGAAAAGATTAAATCGGGTTTTAGCATTGCTTGTATCTGGCAGGGCCGCCGTCTCAACGTTTCACGGGGGCTCCTCCTCTTCTTCAACTTGACTTGAGACCAAACTTTCGATCGGTTGCGTCGAACAGATCAAGTCTGTCGTTCCCCGCACCGGCGTTCATTACCACCGCTTTTGACGGATATTTCCTCTCTGCATATCACGTATTCTGTCCTGTATCGTTCCAGAGAGGAATTTTGAGTAGAATCCCTCTCCCTTCACTGGATACTCGATTATTGTTTGCAACAATCAAGTCAAACGTGCGAAAAAAGAGATGCAGAACTCGTCCGAGAATATTCCACTCAGTACACATTATATAAATACAAATATATATATTATATATATATATATATCTCTATATAAAACCTTGACGAAGTTTTACTTGGGAATAAACTGATTGTATCAAATTCACAATGTAATTTCTTTCTTGATTCTTTCCGAATAGCGACCTTCTTCTTCCTTCCGCGAATTCTCCAAAATCGCTGAAACTCGTAGATCAGGTAACTAGCGCCTGATGTTGCGGATGTGCGGCGCGCCGCGCGGTTGGAAGCGAATGATTCTCGTGCAAGCATGTCTGCATTGACCGAGCCGACGTGCCGACATGATTAAATAGAAAAACGGCGGAGGATTTTTATGGTGTCTAGGGACGGTGCGTGGTTTTGGTTTCGGACCTGATATTGAGAACACAAGTTCAGGAAATCGTTCGGCCTCCTAGAAGTTCCCAATTACAGCACTGATGATGCCGTTCAAAGCGAGCCGGCGTCACAACCCGTTCCCGGGACGACAGAGAGTACGCTTCCGCCGAAAACTTTTAGCTCAAATATTCAGAGATCTCGACCGCCGCATGTCGAAGGTGAAGTTGGAGCGGACCGGTGAGTTAGCGAGTCGCTCAGTGATAGTCACTGAAGAGCTCTCAGAACGAACTGCGGATAAAACTCTGAATCTCACTCGAAACCTCTCGTCTTCTAGAATCAGCTGGAAGAAAACGTGCGCGAACCGACTCTATAGATGGTGACGAGATGGACGGATCCAGAATCCAATATCAAACACAACAGAATCCAGTCCCGGCAAAAAGGGAAGCCGATCACAAAGGTGCGTTTTGGTTTCTCGATAAATTCGGGCTGGCATTGAGAGTGGAACGAGCAAGCTTATCCTACTTTCTTCGAGGAGGGATAGGAATAGTTTGGCTGAGATCAGAGACCTGCAATTTGAATTTGAATTTAAGAACATGAGCCGATTCGTTTTCGAATTTCAGCGACTGTTCCGGAAAGTTGGGAGGCCGAGCTCAAATTCTCGCCATCTTGCTCGCAGGGAGTGCCCGAAGACGGACATGATGGCGCGGGTCTGTTCGGTTCATTTGAATTGTTGATCGTGGAGACTCGGACAAGGTCGTGATTTACGAAAGCTTCTAGGTTTTACATTGAGTTTTGTTCCAGAGCCTCACCGCGACGTCCCGGACTGTACAAATCTCTACTTCGACGACGCGACGGGCTTGATCGAGATCGTCGGAGTGCCAAAGCCCGAGAATTCCCTCCTAGACCGGATCACCGAAGTGCGGTATCAGGTGGAAGCCATGCTCGAGGAGTGGGAACGTTTCAGCAGTTCAAGAACGGCGTCCTTTGACCCACTCTGGAATGCGCGCCTGTAAAATTCTATTCAGAAAGCTTCCCGTAGATTGTGAAGAATGCTTGTGACCCTCCCCACCATAATTTATAGACCCAGCCTCCAAGAGAATGGAAACTGGTTTTGTTGTAACTTAGTACTCCTAGAGATTCGGCCAAGTCTTGTTCACATGGAATAGTGAACTCCAGTGTGAAATGCGAAATTCGTAAATCAATCTCAGAGTTTGTTGGAAATTAGTTATCTGAGCACATGGTTTGTGTCTCTGTCTTTCACTCACTAAATCCGATGCGGAAATGGAGAATTCGAGTAAACTTGTTTGTGTTGAACCTTTAATCATGTCTTCCGTAGTATCGTTCATCTCCTAAATCTCAAATCATAACAGATGTGTTTTAACTAATGAACGGCACATCTGCGGACACAAACACCTGACTATGTACACGACGGAATGCGATCCGGAATTCATTCCGGATGATGAATCAGTCCGCCACAATCACATCTGGAGTTCACTGAGCTTCTCCTGAAGTTTACCGAAATCGGTGAGACTCTCTTCCATCAGAGGTTTCACTCCGTTGGCGACCTGAACGAAATGGAAAGCTTGAGTCGTTTCAGGATTCTACGTTTGAATCTGAGGCACTTCATCCAAGATTCCTCATTTCATCCTTCCAAACCCACCTTCACGAGCGACGAGATCTGCTGGCAAAGCGTTGCAGGTTCGGAATCTCCGGTTTGAAGGAGTCCCGTAATCTGACACAAGACCTGTGGAATCAAAAAGCGTCTGGGTGAATAAGTTCCTCAACTCAAAACACACTCAATTTAAAGAACTTCGACTAAGAAGAAATCAACTTTGCTGACCGGCATGAAACCGAGGGTAACGTTTCCGTAGGTCCCTTCTCTGGAAGGCGCCGCGTCTTCCTCCAGGTGATTTGGATCCATCAGGATTCGATCCCCGTGAGCTCGGAGGTTGACACCTATGACCAGATCGAAAGATTCGATGCCAGACGTGGCCAAAGCTATCCCACAAGCGGTAAGAGCTGCCGCTAACGCTCCTCCGTCGTTTTCCAGACAGGTCACTCTGATGTCGATCGAAGCTTTCGGATATCTTCTGAGTTGAACGACGGGTTTGAGACTCTCCTCCAACCAAGATGAATACCGCTGCTCGAGTAGAGCAATGTTCTCTTGTCGACCTCCGGGCGTTGCGAAGGGCTCGAACGTGAAGACGCACCTTGAAAGTCAAATCCATGAATTCCTGATTCTCCTACTAACCAGTCGGGAGGTTGGTACGTTCGTTCATGATTCCATTCGATCTCGAAATTTCGATGATTTAGATGAAACATGTAAAAAGACGAAGGAGTCTTCACCTAAGCTGAGCTTTTAGAGAGAACTCTTTTCGACGAGTGACTTCACGAGGTCCGAAAACAGCGGCTACCACTTTTGTGTTGCCTTGCTCTACATAGCCCGAGCCAGAAGCATCGCTGACCAGTCCAGACTCGAAAACTGCGGAGGTAGAATCGTTAAACTTCCACTGAAGGATTAGTGTCTGATCTCCGTTTTGTCGTGAATTCAGATTTCATTCACTCACTTCGAGGTCTCAGCTCTTCGTCACGGCGACCGTCTGCACGTTTACGAAACTGTAATCGAAAATCACAGATTATATTTAGCGAGTATATCGCGGATGTGAGAGAGGATAGATTAGAAGTCCACAAGGAAGAACTGTCACTGTGTTCGAGTACTTCGAGCTCGTCAGCGACTCAAAACTCTATTGCAGACCCTCGGCGTAGCTCATATGTGCTCCCCAATTGCCGGTCAGTTAGACAAGGAATGACTCTGCCACAGGAATATTGGAATTGGGCTGACATGCGACTTCGGCTCGAGGCGCGCTGTTTATTTTTAGGGAGATTTCTGACCTCTTTTTCCGTTGTTTTCGGGAGCACTCTGAACCTCTGGTATGGGACCGAAGCCGGCACTCGAGTCTTCCTATCTGATCCAGAGTTCATCCTGGGTTCGGGCGAAATTGGAGCTCTCGCGAAAACTTGAAAAAGAGTTTCGAGAATTGAGCCGGCGCCGGACGATCGCACGTGAGTAGAGTGAGTGACGACGGGCTCCTGCTTTGTTTACATCAGCAACCCTCATTTTTGAATCGAGTGGCGCGAACTGGTTCCCTGTAGCGTGCAGCAGACGGGAAATAGAAAAGAGCGTTTCGAAATTGGGTTCTCTTTCGGTCGGCGCCCGTGGAGTTTGAGTTGGGGGTAAACACGGAAGTTGCGACTGCGACGAGAATAATGCCGATGCAATTCATAGGAGCTGCTGGTGCAGGTGGAATCATAGACACCGCGAACGTAGCGAGCGGCATGCGCAAGTCAATCGACGCAGAATTTCGTCAGCTTTGACATGTCGGGGATCGATTTGCGGTCCGGATTCACTGGCACACAACCCCTCGATATTCGCCGTACCGTTTTCCTCAGAAAACTGGAAAATTTTGGTTGGAGGACCTCAGTTTTCTCATCGCCATCGTGATGCTTATCGGAAAAATAGTTGATTCAAGGGAAACTTGTTTGGATATTATCGAGATGAATTCAGTCAGAAACGACGTCGACTTCACTTTACACAACGAATTTTCAAATGAAAAACGTTTTCGAACGAGCTCCCGGATGCAGATGAGAAGTCTAGGAGATTCCTGTAGATCTGAAAAAAAAAACTGAAAAACCGAACAAAGTTTCAAGAACACTTCATGTGTTTATCGATGGCTTTTTCGTGGCCTGTATTTTCACAAGAGAAGTTATCAGGTTCGTCGGAACCGGTGATGAACAAGATGCACCCCTTGCCTCGGAGAGGTATCAGGGAGCTGCTGAGTGGCAGTGATTCTCTAAAAGAAGTTTTCAGTGAGTTCTCCGGCTGTTGCCATTAGGCTTTCTTCTTGTGGGCGTCATCTGGTGCACGGCTGTCGGGTGCCGGAAGGCGGTTAGAGCTGTAGCTCATTTTTACGTACGTGGGGTGGTTTGGGGTGGCGCGAAGGTTGGCGCATGGTGCATCGTGCATGTTTCGAAGACAATGTGCCGCTCGTGCGCAATCAGAGACAGTCTGTGCCGGAAGCGATTCAGCTCGCTCAGCTGGCGACCCAAGAGCGACGACAGATCGGCAAAAGCTAGCCCCAACAAGAAGAAAGCAACGACCTGAACGATCCGGTGGCTGCTAAGAATCCATCCTTTGCGATCCTAAGATCGAAGGCCGTAGACTCCGCAAAGAAGCAGCATAAACAGAAAGAATGGAAACCGCGAAAACGGTTCTTTGTGTGGGAGGCTGAATGGAAACATGTTTTCCGCTGAATCTGACTTAGCGGCTCAGCCATTGGACCTTCCTCGTTCTCCCTGGGCCCGAATCTCCACGGAGTTCATGGGTTCTCGTGGACGATCGCCACAAGTTCTTTTTGAAATCAGCTGGGAGCATGAGCGGAGATTTCCCCTCAAAATGCTGCTGCAAACCGATGGCTTCCGAGAGCTCCGTGGCGTTTTTATGATTTATAATAACCGCGGTCCAGCCTTATCTTCGGCTGTTGGTTTAAGAATCGTTGCCTGTTTTCGAGTGGGTTGAGTCATGATCACTGATTGTGAGCCGAGCAGTGATCTCTCCTTCTCTGTGCCAGGCGCACTTTGTGTGCCCACTTTATTTTCTCAAACTAAGTCATGTTCTCCTCTTATTTTTTTCAGGCGGAGTTTTGAGTCGAGGGCCCTCCACATGCGGGGAGTGCATTGCAGGTAGCTTCGTCGGTACCTACGCACCCTGAGAGACATCTAAACACTAAAACACACAGACAGATGGCTGGCTTATTGCATTGCTTGCGTAATATGAGACATTTTGGGGTATTTGAGTCCTCTGAAGCTTCCGCCACTTGCTCTTGGTCGGTGCTGACCGCGAGAGGTGCATATCGAGTGCTTGAAATTGAAAAAAAAATCAACGGAACGGTATCGTAGGAGACTACTTTATTAGCTGAACTCTTGGTTTCTTCTTGATAGTTTCTGATTCCGGCGCACAAGCCTCGTTACGAGAATCGGAAGAATAATTTTTGCGGAGATTTCTCAAAAGTTGTCGTTAGGAATCAGTTGAGTCGAATGAATCGAATGCCACTCTCCGCTCGCGTGAACCGTGGGGAACAGTTCTCTTTCGAAGGAAGTGCGCTAACGAAAACGAGGTGAACAGTCGCGTGGCGCGTGTTTCAACGAGAACGACCCCTTGATTGACGTCTTCAGACTGTGGGGCGGCCTCTCCAAGGATCCGATATGCAGCTGCTGCTCCGAAAACTGATTCGGAACCGGTGAGAAAAACATGGAGGAAGAGTACAACGTCAGTGATTCCGTCGTGGTCACCTGCCCACTTGGAGAGCCAGAACCATAGGTCACAATCCCCTGCCACATGCATCTTCGACGAGCTGAGGGCGCGGTCAACGAACGTGTAATGAAAGGACGGCCCTTCGTGTCCAGTTCCTGTTCCAAGTCATTGACTCAACGACAGTGCCGTTCCAATCCACTTGAAACGGTTGTTTGTGAGCTCTTAAAGTGAATTAACGTGATTTCTTGGGCTTTCTGTAGGGTTCGACTCCAGACCAGATGGTTTCCATCTGCCCGCGGATCCGAATCTGGTTGGATGCCCGAGCATTTCATCTTCGGACCAGTCATAAAATCACGTAAACAGTTGGGTGAAAGATCACCAACGTTTCATCATCAAGAAGCCCAGGTAGACTATTCAAACAACGGATAGAAAATCGAAACTCAACAAATCTTTTCCATTCTTCAGAGCGCTCGTGATTTGTCTTGAAGACAGCCTCACTTTAAAATGAAGTTTGCCAGAAGAAATAATTTTCTTCGAGCTAATTGGTTTGAGTTTGAGAAGCTTCGAGGAGGCAGACAAGTTTGATTGAGTGTCTCGCGATTGCGGCAAATTAGAACTTCAGCTCTCATCTGAATGGGACCAAAAATCAACTCGCAAAAAGCAGTGATCGATATAAGTAGAGCAAATCGGAGTGCCCGGTCGCATCGAAAGAATCCGCTGTATCCTCGAGATTTCCTCTCCCTCCGTTACTCTAGGACGCGTTGTCAACTTGAATTTCGTGCTAATGTAGTTCTTCAAGATGCGCCAGTGTCCGAGGGGTAGTTTTCGCGACATTGCGCAACGAAGGTGCCCGTGAGAGCTTGTCGGCGCATATGGCGGGCTAGCATAATTGTAAGTTAATTTCGTTTTGGTGTTAGGACAGGGCCTAGGTTCATGAGTGGACGCTAGATGGCCTAGTTTCGGTCGATGAACTGAAATGTGTTCACATGCACCTGGCCTTTAACAACATCCCATTAAAGGATAACATCAATGTTCTCAAATGAAGTGAAAAACACCGCTAAAGAACTATTGCAACACCAACCCTGACCAGAAACTGAACCAGACCCGACAGTTTCGCCATCGGTTTCCTGGACTTGACATTCGGGACGACGGTGTCGATGTGAGCATTCTCGCAGATTGAAGCCGTAGATCTTCTCCTGGACGAATGGACGTCCTCGTATTCCCTAAATCTATTGTTGAGCTGTTGACGAACGGCTTGTCAACGACAACGAGAGCTGGATTCACCTGTTTGACGAAGGAGGTTGCCAAGCACACACCCTTACTTGACACTTCCGCCCGCATCGCAGTGGGAGCAAACACTTCAAGTCGAATTCGATTGTTCCGAACCATGGACTCTAGCCATAACGAAAATCTCATGGGAACGATTTTCGGTTATTTTCCTCTTTCGGTGACCAAGCCTTGCTCTGGGTGGTCGTCGTCGGTTCTGGTTGTGGTGCTTGTTTTTGCTCGGACGACGGAACCCGCCTCAATGACAGCTCCAGTGACGAAAATTCGTTCGTGGAACGCTTGTGCTTTCGAATTGAAAAAAAAAACACGCTCAGCTGGAGTTTCGATTTCAAGCTCTGACTTTGAAAGGAAAACGAAGGCGTTGACCCGACCGTGACATTCGAAATCCCCGAATGACAACTAGGCCGTTTTCAGCGGAACATGAACTATAAGTTTCGTAGTTGATTTTGACAGCGACACTCGCTGGCAACCGAACAACGAGGCGACAAGCTTTCAGCGAAGAGACAACAAGAGCATTCGGTGGAGGACCCAGAATGCCCCGAACGTACGAGTAAACGAGCAATCGATGATTGGCAATTCTACGCGAATAATACTCCGCTCGCCAGTTGTGGTCAATGAGCCTAAACGGCGTTTAACGAAAGCGGTGCGAACTCGTAAATAGTTGATACGGCCTGATTGATCTCGACAATCGTCGGGTGGATCCCATTTGTCAACGGAGACGCCCTGGGCTTTCGCCACAGCGGTGTCGGGTCGCTTGTCCTAAACAGATTCGACTAAACGGCGAAACCTGGCCTCACGTACGAAAATTTCTTCGGGCGATAGATTCTTCGGAAGTCGTCTCGCGCGATGAAATGATCTGTCCATCTTACTTGAAGCGGTCGGTCAGTGAGGCTGCGATACGTCGCAGCGAATGGTTCAACCCGTTCCCCGAACGAAGATCTTTGAGAAACCACGAGTGAAGATCGTAAGTCTTGGCGTTCGTTTGACTTACCGCACATGCTGCAGGGAATCACACAACTTCTCGAGGAAAACGAGAGCATATCTAATATCCATCGAAACTGCGGGTTTTGTCTGATTGTTGGGGCGGTGCGTCACTCCCCGCTGGTTCTGGAGTTTCTGTTGTTGATTACCAACCAACCAACCAACAAACAATCTTCACAGTAACCTTGAAAGTTTCGTCATCACGGCCAGTAAGCAGTAACAACAACAACAACCGAACCAGCGAGAACCTCACCGGTCAAGGGCTGAATTCGCTGGTAGAATTTCCCGCCAGAAACGGTGCCAAGTCGCGGGAGTCTACTGCAGAGTAAACGTTTGGTGGAGTCACGTAATCGAAGAATTAGGCAGTTGTTTTGAAAAGAATTGGCGCAATTTTTCTGTTGAATGGCCCTATTCGGTTCCGACGGATTGATCTCAACGTCAATTCACAAAAGTGAGCAAGGCGACCGCAAAAGTTAACGAATCACCACGGATGGAGCGAGAGGCGTTGAAGGTTAGTTAACGTCCTTCCCGAGCTCTTTCGTGAGTGTCAGATGGTGGGACGCCGTGGGAGACATTGGGAATCGTCGTAACATTCTCGCTTGAACTTGAGGCACCACAGACGCGAGTGTGTCTTCGATTGATTGCCAACTAGCATATTTCGGCGACGCCAGATGAAATGCTTCATCATCTCTTCGTATTCTGTGTCATCGTTTAGGTTGGTGCGATAACCGTCCCGTAGTCATTAATGGATTATAGGACTTCCTGAGCCGATTTTCGATCCTGGGAATTCGAGTCACGCTCGGTAAACCTCGAATGCATGGAAACCTATGGTATGCTAGAAGAAACTGAAACTTCCGACGGGGTTTCCTTACAATGAAGAATTTTGGGAAAGTCTAGCGACTTCGAGATATCCGCTTCTGAAAATTGAACGGGAGCCTCGTTCGCTCCGAGAGGCCGATGTGGCTTGAATCGGTTTGGTGGTTCCTCGTAGGATGCTGGTGTTCCGAGGATGCCTGATTCCATCGATTCTCTTTATCTGATTCTCTGCGCGATCTACGACTGAGTATGGGTGTCATGGGAACCTATCTCGAGACGACGTCAAGGTGGCTGTGGTACCACATTCAATTCCGCGAGTGCGGTGCAAACTGCGCCGTCCACTCGGCCATCCCGTCGATTTGGTTGGTAGCCTGCGGGATATGGAGTACATTCGAGCCCCGCGTGAACCCTCCGATTCAGGAGTTTGAGAGATTGGTGATGTAGATGATGGAGTAATAGACGCATCGTGTTCTTGAGGCCCAGATCGTCAATCAGATCAGAAGTTAGTGTCCAATTGAGCTCCCACGGGCTGCGATAGTCTTCTTCTGGCAAAGCAGTTCTCACTCTCAGTCAGACAAATTCGAAACTGGAGAAAGAATGGGAAGATGAGCGTGTTCCGTTTGTCAAATAGTGAATTGGGATCTGTAGTATTTGATGACACTTTATCAGCGTGGAATAACGGAGCTCTTCAATCTGAACGCTTGATTTGCTAGCTGTTACAGTTGGTTATCTCTCGGCTGCGCTGTTTGTGCCGCCGGAAAAAAACCCGCACAAGTTGTTGTTTACAATGCCAGTCGAAAACGGTTGATCAGAAGAATCGCGCGCGCGGGATGAAGTCTCGCGCAGTAACAACATCAGGTGCATGCGTGCGGTGTTGAACAGAAGTGGTAAGGGCCGAATGTCTGCGGCTGGGTAGACTCGCTCTGTCAAAGAGGTGTCGATAAATCAATAGACTTCTTCTGACAATCGCTCCGGTAGCTGCGACGACGAACCGCCTTCCAAAAAGTAATGATGCGAAAATTGCACCAGCTAAATGAGTTTATCAGCAACAGCGTCGAACATGATGGATTTCTTCGCCAAAACGCATCCATATTAAATAATGCTCGCCTTATCTTCCTTGACTTCTGATCTTCAGCAACTGCGGTGGTCTACAAGTTTCACATTTATCTTCTTGAGGTAGAATGATTCCGACCACCACCACCGTCACCTCCAGAAGCTGAAATTCCTTGAAAAATTTCCTCGATATACATTCGAAGTGATCAATCCAGTCAGTGCAATCGATATTTTTGGCCTCGTTACGATCGGGGGAGCTCATGATCCCCGCGATTTTCGGAAAAATTTCTTTCGATCGATGTTGAATATTGAACATATACCTCTTAGCAGGAATGAAATGAAGGAATCTGGCATTGTTGAAAATTCCTGCCCGATTTCTGAAGCAATCAAAAGGTTCTCGGAGGATTGTGGGAATTGCAGATTTCTCAAATGTACTTCATATTCGCCTCTAAGTAAGCAGCGATTTCCTTTGAATTGTGACTCTACAATAGAATGTATGTTCATGATCAGGGTATTTATTCTCATGAAGAACGGACATGTCAGCATACTTTGACGATGTTTTGGTCCAAATAAGACCTCAATTTGCGCGGATTGAAATGTTGGTAATTTCATCCTTCTTCAGCAGATTTCTAAGAAAACCTGGACACCTGACTAGCTGAAACCGTCTGCGAAGATGCGAATGAGTTGTTCCTTGCAAAGATATTCATACTGGCTCATAGACAGTTGCCAACCTTACCTGCCGATAGTTAGCCACTGGTTCTATGCCGTTGGACTTCAAATTCAGGACAAACGTAGTTTCGACCACACGTTCGGCCGATTCAATTGGACAAGGGCATAAGCTGAGAAGGCATTCCAATGAATGATGGGAAACGTCCTCCCTTTGAAAACGCCAAGCCGTCCTACAGTTGCACGGCTGATCGCAGCAGAGATAAAAAGGACGATATATCCCAACATAGATGACAAAGCATACACGGAATGATATCACAACAAATATCTGACGGATTCGATTCGACGGACGGCAATGCTGAGATCGATGTCTAGATATGAGAGATTGCCTGCTCAAACTTTCGAACTTTGTATCGGTTTCCTATCATTCCAAACGCTGACTCTGTCTCTCGGTTGCATCGAGGAGTCATAAACATTGTGATGAGGAAATGAAAAATCATTCATATGGAGTTCATAACTTTCGAAAACGTGATTTCCGAACAGAGTGAAGTACTGGCGATCGGGTCATTGTCCGAAATATGTTCTCAGATGTTTGAACAAGAAAATTCAGCGTACCAGTCCACCTGAGCTCACGAGGAATAAATCCACGATTATATCCGCAACTTTGTATCCGACGGAGCGTAAAGTCTGACCGCTTTTTGAAACTTGTCCCACGGTCAGGTTGAAGCGATCGATACTGAGCCGGGCAGCGGCGCGGCGCTGCACCGGCTGCTGAAGTAGAAGTCCAAAAACCCGGACAACGTCGAGCTAGCTCGTTGTAGATCAATACTGCTCCCGGAGAGCGAGAACCAGGAACTGGGCCTTACGTGCGTTATTTCGGTGTTTGAACAACCGACTTCAGCGATGTTTACCTCTGTCGAACGAGCCCAAACGTCGTTTGTTAGGTACAGTCGCCTGTTTCCACGTCCGCACCGACGAGGGATCTCGTTTTTGTTACCCTCGTTTTTGTTCTAGTCTTTTTTATGAAGTTGAGAACTTTGTGGAATGCACTTTCCTCAGTCATAAACTCCAGCAAAGAAATTTCGGTGACGACATGATCACTGTGACCAAACAGCTTTCACAACTCATTGATTTCGTAACTTGCGATCGCGAAGACAATTCCAACATTCCCGACCTGACGACCTGAATCGACTCACTAACCTTGCTTGCTCCGGCATTCGCTCTGTTTTTAGTTTAGGACTCCGCGCTCCTGATGGACGGCTCTCGTTTTTGTCTCACGAGCACTCAGAGTGCGTGGATATCCTGTGAGAACTTGGGCTAAATTAGACTTATGTAGTTTTCTTCACGGAAAGCAGGGTCGCGATCTCTGTCATTCTATTCGGATCCATGATCGAGGAAATCTCGGTCTGGCCTCGATTTCCGGAAATATTCCCCGCTTCCAAGGTTACTTCACGCAGCGTTTCCACTTCTATCCTCTCGATATCAGATTAACGGATCCGACAGCTGACGGTAATGAGTGCGAGCGAAGGAGAACGATTTTTCGAGAGCTACGGAGCGAGAGAATGGACGCACATTGGTCCGATCCTAATGGGATATCCTGAGGCCCAAAACCATGTGCGCCTAATAACAGGGCTTAATAGACTCAGGATTCGAACCGTTCGTTTCTCAGATGACTATGGTTCCATTTTCATCGCTTCGGCCATGGTGCGGCGCTCACTCTTCGGTTGACGGCGATGATCCGCGCTACGGTCTCAGTGCATTCTCAGGAGCCGGAGCTGATTCGTTGGAAACCAAAGTGATTCTCGGTTCAGCTAAACTGAGAGGTCGCCGCTACAGTATTCAGATCGAGACTTCTCGAATATCTCTGGACGTGATTCATCTCATGACGAGTTTCTGAGTTTTCTGGCCCACTTCCACAATCGTTGCTGATCCCATCGTCAGATCCGAATGACAGTACGAACGAATAAACAAGTCTGTGAGTAAGCAAGCGAATGATCGACCCCCCACTCCGACGGATAACGGTCCTTCATGTTGGCGCGCGCGGACACCAACCGACAGAGCGTCTGGCCCTGAGTGACGTAAGTGACGTAGATGACGGGCAGGAAAATGAGTGAATCCGCGAACGTCTCTTTCAAACTGCAAAACAGTTTGAAAAACGCGCGATGTTTTCTTCGTGTCGGTGGGTCTTATTTGTTTCCCAGAGAGATACGTGGCCGTTCGAAGATCCCAATGACGCCGTTTGAGGAACGAAACAGCAAAAACATATCGAAATCAAAATTTCGCAAATGTTGCAGCCATGCATCACCCTCATCAGATCGAAAGATCACTCTGTTTTTCATTTGGGAAAAATTGATTCAGAATTTAGGTGGATTGATGATCTTGGTTTCGAATGGCATCTTGGAAAGGATTCTCTTTCCGAGAAGCTGGTCTTCGAAAGGGGTAGAAGAATCGTAAACAAAGGAAGGCGTCATGTGCAGAAACGTCGCTTCATCTAATTAATATGCACTGAGCACCGCTGCAAATGGTGTACCATCGAACGGCTCTGACTTATCTGCGGAGCTTGGCTAGCGCGGTTGCTTCTGTTGATACGTCGCCGCGAGATTTTGAAATGTTTGCGCCGTTTTCCAAGGTCCGGAAGCGCGGGAAGAAAGTTGTGGCGAGCGAGTGAGTATAGAGAAGTTTTCATCCGATCTGTTGAGTTCTCGTTTTCATCGGGGGCTCGTGGCCATCTTTAATCCCGCAAATTCAATTATCTGTCTACTATCATATCATGGGACGCGTCCGTTCACTCGATTGTCCTTTCCAACCGGTTGAAGCGTGCATGCAGGGTCTGAGACTTTTTGGAAATACGCGATGCCTCAAACGCTTTCTCATACGAATGGCAGATTGTCAAGCGGGGAAATAGTCAAGTTCTCCATCAGGGTAGCCTACAACCGACTCGAAAGTCACTGATGTGAAATAGAGACGCTGAAGAGCCCTTGCGGAGGAAGGCGAAACCGAGTTCGCGCGCGCGCGGTCGAAGCCCCTCTGCCGGTGTGGGGGTTGTTCCTCGTGGACAGTAAACGAGAAACAAAAAACTTTGTAGTTTTTGTTACTCAGTGACGCAAAGGGAGAGAGAGATTCGTTTAATTCTAAATTATGGTCGACACCCTGCTTTTCTGGGCGACGATTGTCGCTGGCTGTCTGAGGAGTGTGTTCGTATGGCGGTTTTTTGAGGGTATTCAAATCGCTAAGTTGGTTGTAAATCTGTCACAATTTGTGATCGCAAACGAGCGGCAAACTTGACGAGTGCCAGGGTCGAGTGAGGGAGCCTCACGGTGTCCATCTCTAAACTCATAACCACACATCAGGCTCCATTCGCCAGCGTCTTTCTTCAATCGTTATTCAGCTTCCATTTTCATTTGAAAATTCCGAACTCACTGGCTGTTTCTTTTTCTGAATATTCTTGGGGAACTTGGTCTTTTCGATTCTGAAGAAGTGTCATTAACCTCAATGAAACAGAAGACTACATGTGTCATCCAATTTGAGTGTTATTAGCTGCGGAATGCTTGGATGTTGTTCATTTGAATTCTGACAAAATCATATTCTCTGTGCGTCCAGTCACGGAGTCTGTCTGAACATGACAAAAGGACGTGGTCCATTGGACACGCACCCGTTCATTCTAGCAGTCACTTATTGGCAGAAGCTCCCTCCGACAGGTAGCGAACAGCGCAGCTTGTACTGCGAGATAGAAATCGCTTCCACTGTGTCGCCTCTAAACCCTTTGCCACGGCTTTCGGAGCGGTGATCTTTGTAATCTACGTCGGGAGACGGTGTTCTGCTTGGCTAAATTTGTCGTCCTTGATTCACACATGCGTTGAATTTGGATTGTCGAATGTAAACGCGAGCGAACAACCAGAAAGCGACTTGCTTCCTCACACTTGTGCGGTTTCCGTCGGCTTCTAACGGGATCCGCACTGCCGTGGAACGCCGAGCACTGAGGAATCGAGCGCAAAGCCGAACCAGCTGGATGTTCGCGGGATTCGTTCATCCCTCCAACCAGGTACACGTAATCGTCACCGGTCTGTGCACCCGATGACCGTTGCCTCTAATGCACACATGTTATGGTGATCACAGTTCTGCTTTGCTTTCGGTGCTCCAGTCGGCCAAACGGTTTGTGTTTCCGAGAGGAAACAGCATAGTTTGCCTATGCATGGATTCGCGCGCACAGCTCACTTAATCTCCGCATTGTGACTGGCCCATCGCTGGAGACCGGGAAGCCGTCCGGATCACAATATAGAATTGACTTCAGATCACAGCACACATACACCGTACTTCAGAGAAGGCGATATTTCGATAGTTTCCTGGGGTCGCTATAGATCCTGAGAGACCGTTTTGTTTTCTGGTTTTCACTTCGCACAGGCAAAGGTTGAGGTGCCCGTATTTCCGATATTTCAGATTTGAGATCGAAAATGAGGTGATATACTTGGGGGAACCTCAAAGTCCTCGGAGAATGCAGCTGTGATTTATCATTATATATTATAATATATATATATATATATTATGATATATTATTCTCCCGCAGGAATAGGGAAGTCCCTTATTTCTGGAGATTTCCCACATTCTACGTGTTCGAGATTAAAATACAAAGGTATCTACCCTTGGATAACTTCAGCCTAAACTCCGTATCTCATAGTTGAAGTGTCAGATCATGCAACTCATTCAGTGTTCTCAAGATTCTGAAAAAGGCTCCGTGCAGGACCGAATTTTGTCTTGGATGAAATATTCATTTAAAATTCTACAGTGAGCTCAAAAATAACTTTTGGCCCATGAGTAACCATCCTGAAAGATCTATAGCGCAGTCTACATCGAGCGCGGGCCAAAGCGACGACGGATCAACCTTCGTCGAATTCTTTCTAATGTTTATAAATGGCCGATATATGCCAGATACATGTAAATCAGACTTGATCGATGTAGAAGCGGTATTGCGGATAATTCGGACAACATTCTCGAGCACGTAGATTACGGATGGCTTTGAAATCAGATACATTTCTCCGGTGAATTGGGAACATATGTACACATCGTGGCATTGCCACGATTATTATGAATCGAATTTCTTCGAGAAATCAGTTCTTCTTCTATTGCATGAAACGAGACCCTCCAGAATGAAAGACCATCCAGAACAGAATCGATCAAGTTTACTCCTAGATATCGAAACAACAAGATTTGACAGGAAATCTGAGCACAACGATGAAGATCATGGAGAAATGCCGCTTTCCGGCTCTGTCCTTCAGGTTAAGATGAGAGCCTCAAATCAATTCCTTCAGAAATCCTAATTATTATCGGAGCGGTAGTCTTTACCGCAGGTAGTCTAGACGTTGGCGTCGTCGATGCGATTGAATGGTGCCGCCGCAAAATCAGAGCGGAACCCAAAAGATGTCGGCGGCGTGGCGTAGATTCGATTCATCGGGACTCGAGTTATTAGCTACAGGTCGAGATGAGATTTCAGCAAACCATCCAAGCCACAGAGAGGAAGTACGACCAGCGTCTCGGTAAGTGGCGCCAGCAAACAGAGTTTCAGGTTAGAATTCGGTATATAAGGCACACAAATATATCTTCTCACAAAATCCTGCTATTTCCTGGCTAGCCTCAGGTGCGCTCCGTCCATGACGAGGGGCAAACATTCGTGACATTTGTCATAAACAATCTATTTATGGGGGACCGAATCCAGGGTCGTCGCCGGAGCCGCCAATGTGGCCACTACCGTCATCATCATCGTCATCTCCGTTTGGTCAGCCAAGCCGAACGTGGTTTCCGCAACGTCTCTTTTTGGCTTTCGGTAGCGTCCGTCGCTCGTTCAAAAGCATCACGCGAATTCCATGAGTGTCTTATTCGCTCCTATCGGCAGCTCCTCGCGAGCGGAGTCCATGCGTCTTCTCACGCGGTTACAGAATTCTTGATTGAACTGTACGGTACCGATACTGAGATCGCCATCATCATCGGTCATCATGGAGTTGTCTCGAAATCATCAACGCTCGGATTATTCCGGAGGAGAAGTCACACGAATCCAGATCTGGAGCAACCAAGGACGACACCAACGATTCCGCCAACAGTGAAACCGCTAAATGTTTACGCGCGTAAATTCCTGGAGTGTTCGTCGATAATGATAATGTTCGTGGTGTCGACGGTTGGCCGTTGTCGATTTGTCGTGGTGGCGAAGCCGCTGAATTTATTTCTGGTTACGATACCTCGTCAAGAGGATACGACACTTGATGACGGCGGCGAGTTTGGTCTGCTGCGGGGCAATGATAGACTTCGGATGAAAAGTTTGTTTTGATGTCTTCTCTATCTGATCTTCATTACGTGCTTGTATGTGCCCTACTGCGCGGTCGGTACGACGCGACGGGTAGGCAGAAATCGACGCGCGCGCGCAAACGCACGGCAGCCAACTTATGCCAGCCTGGAAGGTCGCGCTTTCTTGTCGACTGGGTGGCTCCGTCGTTGATGAGGATGTTCTAAAGAAGTCTCGAGACGTAATCCCGTTACGGCAATTGGATTTTGCGCGGGCTCTCCAAGGACATATTGTGTCGTCAGGAGGGAACGACAAAGTGAAAAACATCGTCATAAGTTGGCGGAGGCGTCTGTGTTTCTCTTTGCGCCGTCGCGACGGCTTTCACGGTCTTCTTCAATCTGTGGAAGTGCCGGGAAGATGAACCCCAAGAAAAATATTAACATTAGCAAATCCCCGAAACGAAAGCGAATCGAGAGTAAGATATTCTCAAAGGGGTTCTGGTGGCGTGGATTTCGAATCCGAGAAGTTTTCTTCCTCTGTTTTAGGACATTGAGTGATCTTAGAGGTTACTTGTGCCAGAGTACGGAAACCTTCGATCGTTGAGAAACAAGCGCTCAGATTTTGCGAATTCTAGTGCCGCCTTGATGCGAAGGCTTCGATTGCTGTCGTTCTTGCATAGTATTCGATATCCTTGTGAGCGAGGCATCCAGTCGTTCGAGCAACTTCGCAGCTTGAATGGTGGCGACACGCGCTAGTCCGCAGAAGGTCGTTTCTGATGATCTCCGTTGTTTTGACTGCGATCGTCTTCCAGATCGCTTTCCTCCACCGAAACTTCGCGACTTCGGTGAGAATTTTGGCGCCAAAACGCGGAAAGACGTTGAAGAGAGTGAAATCCGAAATCCGACTGACATTGCCGGCCTTCACCCACAAACCCAGACAGCGACAGAAAAAGCGCGGGTTTCAACTACGTCATGAACTTGTTTTCACGATTGAGTAACATGTGCGAGCGCGGCGCGCTCCCTCCAGGAACGTCTGTAACGTATCCTCATTGATCGAGTTGTAGAGTTAATTGGGAGTCGAACCGGTAACGATTCCTCAAGGCCAGCGCCGTTCGGTTGGAATATTCTGGAGTCGGAAAGTTGAACCAATCGCCGCTGACGCCACTGTCGTAGCGAGGCGACGAAAAGCTCAAAAGGGTCGCTATCTCCTCCGTGCCCAGGTCCAAAGACCGGCGGAGGAACGGTTGCGGTCACCTGCCTTCAGACTTCCGATCAAATCACGTTAAAATCCTATTATTTAGGCGTCCGCTACGTCCGTGTAGGAAGTTACCTCCTGCTAAATTTCAAGGGGGGAGGTATCGCTTGCTTTCCCAAGCATCGCCATGAGATCATGGTGTGCGAGGAAGAGCTGGTGCGAATGGAGAACGCTGTCGTAGACGTTCGTTTGGATAGGAAGCGTTCCCAACAAATCGAGCAGCCGCCGAACTGTTGCTTCTAATAGCCATCACCGGTGCGGCTCGCTTGTAACCATGAATGGTGGTCGTCTTTCATTTGGGAGAAATTACTCTAGGGATGGTAATGTGCTGTATCTGCTGCTGCTGCTGCTGTCGAGGGCCTCAAGCTCGAGCTGGCGAGCCGTCGCAACTCGAGTGCATCCGCTGCGAAGTACTCATTCCTCAGTACTCATCTGGCGGTGGGGAAACTCGAGTCAGAGAAGACGCTGGGTTCGAGTGCTTCACACTGAGAGCAGACTCTCATCGATTCCGATTGGTCTCCCACCTCTTATCCCCCTTCATCCTAGAGCTCACACTCTCTGTGTATGTAGGCCGAGCGGGTAAGCGAGCCCGCATTCGGAGTCCTAAAACATTTGTTGTCTTTCGTGTCATTCGAAAGCTCTCAATCAAAAACTGAAGCAAGAGAGGCGAAAAACAAAACTCCTGAAAACGTATTTGGTTTGTGTCTTTATGATGCTCGTGACAAAATCCATTTGAAATGATTTTCGCTCAGGCGCGGAGTCGGGCGTTCAAGATGTCTTGGGCGGTTACCTTCAGCTCCGAGTTGCCGTACCGAGGAGGACCGTTGTGGTGATCCATATCAGCTCGGAAGCATCAACAATAGAGCCGGTGATACACACGTTAGGGACAGTTGCCTTTTGAGCTTGGCGCATTGTCTCTGAGACTCGATTGAATTCAATCAACTCCAGGGTTCAAATTCTGATCCAAGAGAAAAGAGGAGCCTGAGAACGAAAACTCTCGACGGAATCGCGTGCGTGGCCGGAATCGGGAATTTTTTTTCTTCATTCCCAATGTAGCTGTTGTGCCTGTTTCTCTCTTGCATGATTCGATGATCACCACTAGTGCCTTTGATCGCGGCGGGCGCGTTTCTCACGCTGGTCGAGTGGATGGGGACAATACAATTGGTTATCGATATCTGTTTCTGTCAGACCACCAAGCTCGTGTGAATCGGACGAGCGCTCTGCAAAACAAACTGGCGCGAAGCGGACTTCGGACAATAAAATTCGACGTTTCACCGCAGCATAACAGACCTTAATCGATGAAGCCTGTCCGTGCCACACAAACAAGCGATTCAGGCTAACACGGAGCGTTCTGAGCGCGCAAGCACGTCTTTCCTTCCGAGCATTTCTTCGCGTCTTTCCGGAGAGAGGGACCTTGAAACGAAAACGCGAAGAAAAAAATATTATTCTCTAAAATTTTCCTTGTTTTCACTCGGCGGCTTGTTACCAGGCAGACGTCGTCAGTTGGCATCAGTTTCGGCGGGAACGGAAAAAATTGTGACGTCGACAACAACAACCGACGAGTCTCTCGGACAACTGCGACCAAGGCTAACCATTGAACGCGTTGGGTTTTTTTCTTGCTTGATTGTTACCTATGAGCGGAGCGACCAAGGGCGGCTTGTGCATAAAAAGATAAACAACCGACCAACTCGGACAATGGATTCATCGTATCCGGTTACCAAGGGTCTCACAACATTCATGCAAAGGTCATCATCCTCTTTTGCAGAGCTCAATGCTCAGCTATCTGGCACATACAATTCCATGTGCTCGAAGAATCTTTTCAAAATTTAAGTTCCCATCAAAACCGAGCCCTGCCAACTTTTCCTTCCATATTTCTGAAACTTCTACAGGTCGGACAGCTCGAGAACGACACTTCGGAACTTTACCATAGATTCATGGACCGAGTGGCAAGGAGAATATCGCCTTGGGTTCGAATGAGTTAAAAATCCTCATCAACAGAATCAAATGACCGGAACCGATCGATGTCGGGCAGTGCTGTTCATCGGATGACCGAAAGGAAACAAATCAATAAGAGCCAGTTTATGAGAGCGCGCGTTTTTCGGCGGACGAGACCCTGGCTGTCGGATGAGCGTTCAATCGCTGCTACCGGAACAAACGTAATATGTACAGAGCACGCATCTGTCTGAAACCGACAGAAGCCGCCCGCGCGTTAACCGCACAATTCGTGGCGCTTCTGACACGACGAAACGGTCAGTCCGCCTGAGTCGATGTGGCTCAACTCATCAGGCCGCTCCGAGGAAACGCTTCCGTTCAATAGCACGATTCTCTCACTGATGACAGATGTACACCCGAGCTGGCGCGCTGCTCAACCGACCAATCAGTCAGCTAAGCAAGTAGTAATCAACTAACCACCCACCTACTCACGATGTCTTCAAGCCACCTGACGTCGATTTCCAGCTCTCTTTCATTCTGATATCGAGCAATTAGCAGACCTTCAAAAGTCCTCGAAGGAACCAAAGAATCCATGTCATCGGACAAGAGCGGAGACACCAAAATCTTCAAAATGAACGCTATAAACTTCAGGTTGGAGAGTGAAGATCATCTTGAAGTCGTTACCGGTCTGTCCGATACAGATCAAGACTTCGAGAGTCATCCTCGTCAACAAGAGCCGAATCAGAGCGTCTCAGTGAAGACTAATGGAGTCGCGCAATGAGGCGGATGCGAACAAGTGTAACTCCGATTCAGTCGACCTGTGAATCGTCATGCAGTGCAAGCAATCACTTTCCGAACCAGATGCGAACAAGTGGAAACAAGTGCCAACGTGCGCGAGTAGTGAGTACTTGAGTACGCCTCAAGCATCTTGTTTCGTCTGGCGAGGCATCCTTTTTAGATTCGGATCCGATTTCGGCCGTGTTGAAATTTTTCTCCAAGCTCCGCACAGTAGCGCTTTGGCACGCGATTGAATTCACTCACAAAAGCCGAGCCGAGCATTGTTCAGTATCTCTCGATTTCGGACAGAAAGCCTCGAGTTCGTCTCCCGTGGCCACGATAGGGAGCAAGCTCAATCGTGACAAAGATTTCGTTCAGCATCGGTTGATTCATCTGGTTGAGTTTAGGGCACAGGAATGAAATATGTCCGAATCGACTGAGGTCGTAATCACGATTCAGCTGGAGGTGGGTTCTGCCACGCCGCGTGCTCTATGGAATTGGAAAAGCAAATTTACGCCTCGTCACAACGTCAACTCAGCCCAAAGTCGCGCTCGAACCAGTGCGGCATGTCGGTTCTCCGAGTCTGTTGACTAGCCCAGGTGCGTGTGCTGGCGTTAGATTCGACTGACGCATACACTTGTCGAAGGAATCACTGAATTTATGAATGAACGACTGGGTGGAAGGCTGGATCTGCATCTCCACCACCTGACCATCATTCGCATGTAGAAGCACATTATATCAAGCCGAGCGTACCCTCTTCTTAACTCACTTACTTGCTTGCCCCAGACCTGCTTCGTGATGTTGGGCGTCGCGGCTGTTCTGATGACGATTCTGAAGACTTGGACAAACATCATCATGATCAGGAGCATAATTATGAGGGCAGCCATCAAAAGCACCGCAGTGTCCGAGGTCACGTCATCCGATGCAAATTTCACTGAGTAAACAATTTACGAACAGCTGACTGAAAACAAGCAGCACAATGCCCGCGCTTGATGACACCGAGGAGATAAGAACCACAAAGTGTTTGAGGCCTCGCAAAACCCCACTGCTGGTTTCGGCAGTTAGCAACACGCATGAGAGCAGCGATGACATTGAATCGTGGTTTGCTCCTGTTCCTCTTTTTCGGAGCTTCTTTCTGAGTGCATTGAATTAGAGTCTCTCCCAAGGGCATCAAGTCGAAGATCTGCCTACCATCGCCGATTTCTGAGATATCGCTGCATTTTATTACCAGGTTACACCTCCGTGCGAGCCTTTTGCCCGAAAGGCTGTGAACCTTCTCGGCTACTTGAAGTCGAAGATTTCCGAAGACAAACTACTGACGGGAACAGTCACGAGACACAGAAGCCCAGAGAGTGAAAGAAATGTCGCCCCTCCGCTAAGCCTGGACTCCAGCAGCGACAAGTGACATAAGAGTTCCTCGAAACATGACCAAGAACATCGTCTGAGGAGGAGATGAACGTCCGCGATTTCAAGAGAATGCTCAGCCCTCGGAGGAGCCATACAGCAACATCGGGACACCAGACGAATTCTTACCTTTCGACACCGATGTTACAACTTACAGTTCTCCTGAGCTCAACTCTCGAGGAAAATCGAGATCATTTTCCATATCCAGTACGGAATGCATTCTGTATGTATATATAGAATAGATATTTAGAGTATCCTGTCGTGAAATCTACTGGCGGCCACGCTCGAACGGCGGGCGGTGAGAATCACGCGAAGGGCGATAGTTTGCCATGTTTCGTTTCGTGGGCACTGCTGATGTTCTCACGAAGCGCGCGCTTCTGAACTGGTGCAGGTTGACGAGGCGGGTTGTCAACTGGTTAATCGGAGCAGCTCTCGTGCCTATAAACAAGCGCTTTGGAGTCATCTCGCTCCGTCACGAAAAACGAACGATTTGGGTCTTGGTTATAACCGAAGTCCGGTCCATCGACGGCGGATCGTGACTTCCAGACCGAATTCCGGACTTGCGATCATCCATGATCGAACATTGTAGAATATAAGAGCTCGCCGGTGACTGCCGACTCGAGATCGATTTTGGAATCGGTTCGGTCACCGTGAAATAATGGGGACGAGAAGGGACCAAGGGTCCGGTGGCGGAACGGAGATGATGTTCTGTTCGTTTTGTTTACGAATTTCATCGGAACCACGAGCGTATCACAGGAGAGACCTAACTGGTGTGCAGCTTCCTGCGATAGGTCGCTGGCGTCACGTACGCGTCTAACGAAAAGCTATAACGTTGTCTGTTGGCGTCCCACATTCCGCCTAACGGTCACCCACTTTTTGGGCAGCGAGAGAGAGAGAGAGCGAGCGGGGGCATGGAAGGGAGGATCCAGTCGATAGCAGTCAGTCAGCCAGGTTATGAGGCTATACTCAAACAGTCGGGCGGACGGGCGAGCTCGCTGGCAGACAGGTAGTTCGTCTCGACCCCACAGGTGGATTAGACCTGATCCGTTTCTGTCCCAGACGAGTCTGAGGCACCAAATCTATTTTCGGTTCGACATTCCCCGGGCGCATTGATCTGAAGACTCATTTAGACTCAATCTAATAACAACAGTTTATCTTCGTTCGAAACCTAAGATCATCATCGCCGCGGTCGGTGCTCACCTAGGTGGTCGATGTTCTTCGTTTGACGATGGTTAGGTGATGTGGTCTGTTATCTCATGTCTTATTTGTGTTTGCATGCTAAGATTTGGAGATATTCCCGAGCCTGTAGACATTTGTATGCTCGGCATGTTTGTTAGGTGCCGGTGCTAGATCGTTTCGTTCCAACCGGAACCGACATCCTCATGACCTAAATCCGTGTTTGAAAAAGCCGCTGCCGCCGCCGCCGGCACCGTTACTGCCACGTTCGAAACAAACCGGTACGCCTGTATCTATCGGCCGAAGTTGATGGAATCTATCTTTGAACCGGATTACGTTCTAGTTCGCGCAAAAACGACGTCTTTTCGCTCCGCAATAGCCACAGATCCGACGGTCAGAATATGCTCGTCCGAACGCCTCGCCAAACGGGACCCGAGAAGTCATCGTTGGGTGCTGCTGATTGAACGGGAACGGTCTTGGAATCGCAGGGAAAATTTTGTATTCAGAGTTCGACTCGGATTCGTCCAACGAATGAATTCTCGATCCGTTTCATCCTTCGGCTGACTGAGGAGTTGTTGAGATCGATCAGCAGAGTTTTCTTTCGCAGACCTCGCGAGGTCGAGAGGCGGAATGCTTCTAGGTATGCTTCTCAATCACAGAGGATTAATTGGTTGTAATTTCTCCATGGAGGCGCTAGCATCTGGCGTACTCGAACAGATCACGCTCTCGTAAAATATTGCTCAGGGTACTGTAGAGTGGGAACCCCCACAAAACGCAGCGCTGTTCCCAAACTTCGCCTCTGACTGAGGAGCAGATCGCCGTTATTCGTTTTTTCAATTACAGGCCGGACGCGAAAACTTTTCTCTCGCACGGAATCTCAAGAAAGGAAGAGGTCAGAGTTTAGAGTTTGGTGTTTGACGTTTGGTGACCATTCCGAGTCCTGACAGAGCGCTCTTTTTTCTGTATTCTGCTTCGGCAGGTGTCCTGGGTCACCGACTAAATGTGGGCCAACGGACAGACTCTGGTCAAATAAATTCGCTCAAGTTACGGGGTGTCTCAGTGTCGTCTGTTGTTGTTCTCAGTCGTGACATTCAAGTCTTGAGAAACACGGACAGGTGCACGCAACCAAGCGAACTTTGGACTAATAAACTATCTAGTAATGATGCATGACGAACCTCTGGTTCTGGATCTCGATTTGAGCTCTCGCGGGCTCATTGGGTTTCACATTGATTCACCAGAGGACCTGTTTCAGTGACACAACCAAACAAACATTTGATTTGATGATCTAGTAGACTCATCGAATGACATTTTGTCGCGATCATATTTTTTTTTCCTTGACTCCGCGTTGGTGTGGCCGTTCGTTCAGACGCGGCAAGACAAACGTTTGTTTTTGTGACACGGCGAAGTAAATGACTTCGAAGAACGAATCCAGAATATAGTCCACGTCTTTGGACAGACTGGATGTCGCAACGCCGCGCCGTCTTTCAGTAACGGTCAACGGACGTCGACGTGTGCAGTCTGAGCTGACTTCTCTCGTCAATAGACCATTCGTCGGCCATGGTTTAGATAACAAACTGCAGCTTGTAGTACCTGGCCTAGCCGATCGGCGGTGGCCTCGTTCCACGCTCACCAGTCAAATAAACAGAATTTCGCCATAGTCTAAACTACTCTTACAAAATGCATCGTTTCTGTTGGACTGTGTGTATCGTTTTTCTTCTTTTCATTCCTGTCTGTTTTCCTCGTTCCTCTTGTCAGTGTCTGTCTTCGAAAGCGTCGGGTTGAACTGGTAGCAGCCGTGATGAAGTCTTAGATGGTTCGAACACTCCCTGTTCTTTGGGAGCGAAAGCCGCGTCAGCGTTTCATCAGGCTGACGGTTCGAGGAAGCCCCCAGCGTTCTGTTTTTTGAAATTTGAAGTTGCGTCACTCCATCGCAGCGGAATCGGCTACCGTTCGGGATGACTAACATTCTCCTTGCCACTAGTTCAGCAGTTCGTCACTAACTCCAGGCTCTAGATTTCAGTTCCCCAACGATATCGGACGCTTGAAGCTATCGTCGACGTAAACAGAGTCCTTTTCTCTACGCTAGGCGACGTGGGGACTAGGCACGCCTGGTTGGCCGAGATTTGAGCGAAGCAGCGCGATTATTGTAATGAGAGCATCCTTGGGTTCGGCTGCTAACGGTTGTTCTGTAACTTCGAACAGATATTGTATCTGGGCGACGATGGCGACGACGACTATCTACGGCTACGGCGAGCTTCGGTCACGAATTGGGAGCAGAGCGGATCTTTTCTTTGTTTCAAGTCCAGCTGCTTCCTGAGTTGATCGTGCTGCGGCCATAGCGGACTGGATGGATAGATAGATAGATAGATAGATGTTCAAACACTTTTAATGCACTACCCACCAAAGCAAGCAACCGAACTCAAGCTCCTTCTCATCACAGCTCCCGGTGAACAACAACCCATCTGCTTTCTCGAAGTCCTCAGGGCGGGACCATAATTCGAATTTACACCCTTCTTATATTTCTTCCGAACTCCGGCAGCATATGCTATTCGTAAAACGTCACATGGTCAAACGAGATATATCCCCTTAACTCACAGAAATATAAACCCTCGGAGCGTTGTGCGTCGAGCTCCCAACAGCCGATTCGATATATTTTACAAGCGGCCGAGTCAACCAACAGTCGGAGATCGAGTCGTAACGCTAAACCTAAACTAACCTTAAGAGTTGCTTTTTGATGTAAACAGAACTTTCTGTAGCGACGAATGCATTAACGCGAATGCTTTCAAACGGAATGCTTGTTCGCTTCTCGAAATATAGGAATTCAAGTTGTCGTAAATCTTCGGGGTCTACGGTCAACGGAGGCAGCATCAGCATTAGCGGAGAAGTCGACGGCGGCGGCGGCGGCGGCAGCGTTGGGGACGATGGCGTCCGAAAAAGCGCTAACCGTCGAGCCCGGGTTCGGCGGAGGCCGTGATCCTGAATTTTGGCGGAAAAAGTGCATTGCCTTCTGAAACGTACTGCGACCGGTGTTGTGGACACCGACACTGAAATACGGGGAAGGGTTGAAGGAACCGTTAAAGAAGCTTGGCTGGATACAGCAACGCTTCTGGAACACGACGACAGCTCTGTTTTCGCGTTTTAGATTTGTTGCGACTCGAGCGCACGGGTTCAGAATTCAGATGCAATCCCGCACGCGTTGGTATCGCATCCTCGTAAACTCCGTGGGAGTTCGAACAGATTCTCGACCGACAAGGCTATCTGTTTGATGGAACAGCTATTGTTGTCTGGAAGGAAACGCGTCGGCCAACTGAATTTGCATGCGATCGATCAAATCATTCCAAATAGTCCCTGGCCGTCCGTCGCAGCAAACCACGAAAACCACGTGAAATCAGCTGAGCTCGGCTTGTTCCGCATCACTGGTAGTTCGGAAAACTCGAATCGTCAAATCGAATGATTCGGTCGTAGACCGATGAGAAAGGCATTGATCTCGATTCTTGGACACGGAAACGGTTTTCTGGTGGAGGGTTTCAGTAAAGAAGATCGAACCGAAGTTCTTCAGTTGACAGCACCGGCGGTCGCTCTTGTCAGAAGTTTAGTTATTCCGAGAAAAACCTAAACGCGTGCTTCGGTGCGATCGATTTCACGCGTCAGTCGGCGAAGTATCTCGACAGACGAACAACTCGGACTGCTCGAAACATCTGCAAAGTTTCCGACGTGTCTCTATAGTATGATGAACTGAACAGTGAGCAAAACTTCACCGCCCAAACACAAATGCCTGCTCAGAGTCACGGAGATGGACAAGCATAGCGCAACCGTATTCAAGATGAGGGTCAAACCATCTGCCGCCAACGATTCGGCTGCAAAAAAAGAAAACTGATTTCACAAGCTTGAAAATTTCTGCTGGTGCTTTCCTACTGAATAGTTCGACGGATAGAAAATCCGCGTTTTGCATTCTTTGTGCAAGCATCAGTTTGAGTTTTGCAATATGCAAGCAATGCTAGTGGAGGAATCTTCCGCATCTCGCGGTTTGCTCCCGGTAGGCAAACGCCTGTTTCGTAATGCACACTCTAGCTGTCCATCTGTGCCTTTGCCGCCTCGCCTTAACAGTTCAACAACCTGTAAAGGACCTGTTGCTTCTTTCTCCCGTCGGCATACCAACGATGCCAAAGCTATATTACATAAGAGACGACGTCGCTCGATTGCACTCCATTCCTTGTACAACTTTCGCCTGAGCTTCCGTCCAACTACGTCCACTTCGATCGTAAATCATATACAATGTTTCAACACAAACAGTGTTGTGAAATCGCTGACATGCCAAGTGGTGGCTACCGTCTCAGCGGCAATGAGGGCTTTGTTCGAGCCTTTTGCGCCTCTTCAGGCCGTTGAGTGTGTCAAAAAACATCGAGGCGGGCGACAGACGTCCGTCGTGCGGGCTGTGAACAATGAGCAAGGGAGGGAAAAACAAACAAACAAACAAACAAACAAACAAACAAAAAGCTGAAAATGTGACCCACTCTTAATCTTAATGGAAGCATCTGAAGTTCAGATTGTCATCTGAGGTGCAAAGGACTCATCGATTGAATCTGCAGAGCTGCGGTCGCGTCAACACATCTGCCGCGATGCGGGCGCAGCTCGAGTGTCTCGGCGCAATGCATCGAGGCCACGAACAACGCCTCATCTTCCCGAAAGGGATTTCATCTGCGGGTACTGCATGACGTGAATGTTCAAAGTGGTTGTGCTCAACCAACAAGGTTAAAAAACGAAATGAAATCAACTCGCAAAACGAATACAACTCTCAAGAGCTTTGGGCGCACGGAAAGTGTCTTTTGAAGTCCGAGCTTCTGGTCGCTTAGGTGTTAGAGAACTTCCCACGTTTCGTTTTTGTCGTTTTCCGGTCAGGAGCGATTTTAACGCGATTCTCGTGTTGGGGATGTAGGCGGTGTGAATTTCAATTTCCTGAATCCGCCTTCTCGATCTCAGGCCGAACGCCACGCATCCATCCGTTCGGCTCAGTCGCGACCGACGCGTCTCGGTCCGACTAAATGACGGACGTCTTTGATCCATCAGCTCTGGCCTGACTGTTTATGAGCACACATCTCG
Organism: Neoseiulus cucumeris; assembly: GCA_021527715.1. Classification (NCBI taxonomy): domain Eukaryota; kingdom Metazoa; phylum Arthropoda; class Arachnida; order Mesostigmata; family Phytoseiidae; genus Neoseiulus; species Neoseiulus cucumeris. Next base: position 29,270 of record JAJSRV010000081.1, on the reverse strand, counting down.
CCGTGGTGAGATGCACACACACACACACACCAAGAGCTGAAGAGTTCCGCCGGCTTTTGGGGGTTCCGCCGTCGAGAATGATTTGGAACTGGTTGGAATCACAAGCAATAGATTCAAGGATTAACCCACATTCACTTTCGGGGCACCTCATAAAATTTTGTTGTTTTTCGTGGACGAGAGAGGCCAGTGACCTGAACTCGCTTTCCGAAATCCATTTTTAAATACCTATCCCCATGGTATCGCTAGCAACAAGAGAAACTCTGAAGAGAGACTCCGGCAGAGAATCTCCCTGAAAGCAACAGTTCTAGACGTAGTTTGAGGCCAAACAGTTCTGGAAGCGTTCGGTCAGTTCGAAAAAATGCGAAAATTCCGCGTTTACTTTGTCAGAGATTTTGGCGGCAAACTGAGTCAGTGTTGGCAGCCAACTGAGCATCAAGGTTAACGTTACCAACGGCTACCAGAACGATCACGTACCTGACTCGCAACTCGGGACGTTGTTTTGTTATTCCCCCAGTTTCTCTACGACCGAAGTCGCGGCAAAATCCACGATAGTGTTCAACGGCCCGACGGCCGATTCGCGCACTGCATTTCAGATAATGGAAAACAGTCTGAATGTTATTATGAAAGGGGTTTCCGATAGACATCCATTCGATTGGTTTTAGTAGAGCAGATCCCATCTATCGACGAATTAATTGTCGCGGCATGTAGAATTGCTTCCGCTTCGGAAATCACGTTCGGTCTGTCTATCCTGCTCGAGCTGTACTTGTTTGCGAGTAACCCGACTCGTACGAGAAATAAGCACGCTCTCCGTCTCGATGACTAACACCGTCATCCGAGACAACCACGGCATCAGTTGCAGAGGAATTCCCCCTATCGATGTCTTCCACGGAATCTCAGTTTGGAGATGAATTGATCTGCAATCTGAAATCGTCACTTTTCTTGTCAGCGAAAGGAATCCCTCCCTTCAGGGGGAAATCCTCGTTGTCAGTCGAATATCCAACGAGAACGAGGGATATGAATCCGTGAAATCAATTCCGTTGACCGCTCAGTCTCGAGATAGTACTAGAACTTTTCCTTGGAGACTCTCATCAACTTCTAGCTGTGCCAGATTGACTCATGGAGACACAAACCGGTGGATGGTAATTTCAGATTGGTCGGGAGCGTTGGAAACGATTTTTGACATCGAGAGCGGCGATTTAAAGTACTTCTGGACGTGACGGTTGTTGTTGTTCCGACCGGCGGCTCGCTCCTTCTCGAGCGGAAGACGTAGACGCTTTTCTATACGTCACTCATAACTGTTTCCCGTGGGCTACGTCGCAGCGTCACGATTATGCGTCGAAAGTCGGCTACGAGTCTAGCGTGTGCTCTCTGCGTGGAGCTGGTCGAGACTCGTTTTGACGAGCCTTTTCAACGGAGAGAATCATCGGCGGTTTTCGTTCGTCTGACTTCTATTTCTACTGGACGGCTGCCTGAGTGACGGCTCACAGTCGAATTGAGAGAGCAGCACGGCGTCAAGTGGTACTTGAACAACGCGACATCAACTTGCAACGAGCCCAAAGAAGATGCAGAGTTTCAATATTTCATATCAAAATGGCTGTCTACTTTGACGACGATTGGAAAATGGGTTGGGGATGGTGAATGTGTATGGAACAAGTGAATCACGGGATTTTTCTTCTAGAAAAAGATCGCGATTAGATGCTATTGAGAGGAAACGAGAAATTAGCGCGGGCACTTTTTACGTTTCGAACAACGATCGATCTCGAAACGATTGTCCTTTCCTTGGAAAAGGGGGGATGCTGATGTGAGCTTCCAGAACTGCTTCGCTCATTTCGGTTTCAAATATCTTCACTGAGCCTAGTTGAGTGAAAATCCCCACGGTAGCTAGACGACCTTCATCGTCGCTGACTGTCAAGGGGCATTTGATGCTGACAGGTTGTCAGGAGTAGAGACGAGATACACCGAGCGTAATTCAAGCCGCTGACTGAGATACGGAGAGCGCTTGTTTTCGTTCGGCTGAGATCACCTTCGTTACCTAAATAGAAATCCGGAACAATCTCGATCTTGCGATCTTTGAGGTCGATGTCGAGGGATATCCGGTCCCCGATCAATCTTCTTGAAAGTCATGCCGGGCTGTCTTGGTGGATCTGAACTTGGTGAAATCCTGAACTTCCAATGAAATGAAGTCTTCAGCCAGACCCGACTCTGCTCCGGTTTGGACTTTGCGTCGAAGCAAAGGGTGGAATGTCACATTTGGAAACGAAACTCATCCAGAAGTGAATGCGAACTATATTCTCAGTCCGAGAGAGTTCCAAATCATAGAAAATAGAGAATTCAATCCTCGGTACCGATAGCCCTGCTTAGGAACGCGACAAGCTAGACAGCGCGGCTCCTAGGCAGCCATTCGTCAGTCACCGTGTTTCCAAAGTATTTCAGAATCTCTTGCTGGCGTCGACTTGTCAATGTTATGGCCTTTCAAGTGAATTCCAGGAGACGAGAGGTCCGAATACACACATTCCAGATGTAGGCACTCGTGAATGGATCGAATCAATGGAGCACGCAAGATTCCAACAGTGTATCGCGATGCAATTCCGTGGTGCTAGACCTCTCGGATACTTCCGACTTCACTCGTGATTCTCTCTATTTCATTATTTCTCTCGATTCGTTTGTCAGAAGTTACTGGATTGAGCCGAAACTCGCAGATGAAAAAAAGAGTCCTCTTCGAATGATGGGCTGCGCGGCGGACAGGGCCACAACAATAAATTCGTTGGACGGACGACTGCGCGGACCTGTTCAAAAGTCTGAGGGACTTCCTCTGCTTGTTTTGGCGGGCACTGCTTGTCCATATCCCAGATGACGCCCCCACCACCTCCTCCCCATCAACACATGGACGGCACACGACCGGTAGAGACAACGACGATGACGACGACGCTCACCTGACGGTGAAGGTTCTTGGAAAAGAGCTTGTCAGGAACTCCGGACAATGCCCTCCCATGATCCGAGCCCGTTGACAACGCTGAACGCTCGAGATTTGGTAGTCGTCAACCACAGCAGCCCATGGAGGATCTTCATTCATCGGAGACGATCTTCGAGACCGTGTTCGGGCGACGAATTCAGTGTCGCACGGCGATGTCGTTTAAGAACCCGCGAGGAACGAACGAGGTGGACAAGGCTGCTTCGTACTCTTTTAACATATGAGCGCGCTTCAGTCGGTGTCCATCTGGGTGGTGGCGGTTGTGGTGCTTATACAGTCCTAAAGCTCACCAGCTAGGCCGACCGACCGACCGACCAGCAGAGGGACAACCAGGCAAGCCACATGACCGACCTGGTGTCACAGTTGGAAGCGTGTGTCGAGCGTCAACTGACATACGGACGGAGCGATGCCGCGTGCCGTCGACCTTTTTTCAAATGCTTTTGGGGTGTAACAGCGGCGAGGGCGGCAATAGGAGTATGTACAGTGAGCAGCAGCAGCGGCAGTACTAGTATCGGCATCATCGCGTGCAGCAATCATATCGGACAACGAGTAAAACTGCATCGACGATGATGACGCCACGATCAACTGGCACGCCCATCGACCTTTACGCTCTCTAAACGGCACGGCACGCTTCACTGAACAATGCATGATGGAAGCAGGCAGGCGTGCGTGCATGCATGCACTCATCGTTCCTAAATGCGAGTTCAGGACAACAGGCAGCGGCAGGCGAAAAATTGAAACTTTTGATCCGATAGGACCAGCTCACAATCTACGTAAGCATATACCTACTACATGGATGTCTACGGCGGCGGCGGCATCGACAGATGGCTCCTTTTGCCACTCGTGACACGCGCGTCCGTGGTACAAGTTGACACCGTCGACAGCGCCGACGCCACTCCTCTGAAATACCTCTGCAGAATCCATGGGACGACAACATCGCCGTGTTCTGCTGCGGTTTTCTAGAGAATCTATATATTGATGATGATGGTGATGATCTCTTCCTTTACCTCAGGGTTTTGTTCCTTGGAATCCGAGCAACCACACGAAATCATCAGAGAAGAGTTCGGGTGATTCTTAAAAGCTATCGAGTACTCTGTTCCGCGGATCAGTGTCGACTGGTCGAGTTTTTCGAAAAGGAAAACGAGATTCCTGAATCTCTCTTCGATAACCTAGCGGTCGATCAACTCCGGGAACAGAATCAGCTTTGATGTTTTGATTTCGATTTGCATTAATCGAAAAATCTTTCCGTTCCAGCATCTAGGTGTACCGCTGACGAATGGAACAGAGAGTCCCGATCCGCTAACTGTCAACGTTAGGCTGGAGTCGATCAAGAGAGTGGTACAAGTTCCGCGTAACCGTTCACTTGCTCCGATGATTGGTTAACCCAGATGTAGTTTGTCGACCTGTGTTGTCAACGCTGACGTCTACCATCATCGTTTTTGTTGAGCCCGCCGTTGAATAACAGCAGCAGCCGCTGCTCATGATCAACAACGATGCGCGAATCGGGTCAACTTTAACATCTCTTCATGATCGAAGTTATTTTTTCTCTCTTCCGAGCACAGATAATGTAAACGTCTCGGGAGAAAAATCGGATAGACAATCGAAAGAAAAGAAAAAAAAAAAGCGATTGGATCCAGAAGAGAGCCAGAGTGAACTCTTGACGTCAAGAGCCAACCGTCGCGTCGCGGCTTCAAGACTAGGACCATAAGGACCGTCTATAATCCTGGAGGCTTGCTACGCCCAACCATCAATAAGCTTTCCCTTTTCTCCGTCAACGAAAAACCCAAAACACAGTCAACGACAGGGGCCGAGTGAAGCTGTTTACATTGTTGCACACTTTCACGCGAGCACACGCGAGCCGAGCAACGACTGATCCTCTGACTCGGCCTGACCAGTTCGACGGCTCCTGTTCTTTTTACCGAAGAAGATCCCTGGGGGCCCATCGCTTCCAAAGTCATTGGTGCCTGCAGCAACAGCCGGTATCTAATTCTGAATTATTGCAATGGCTATCTTGATGATGCTGAGGTGGTTTTTGCCTGAATCGAGCAGTCGATCGGGCGGAGAACCGCGGCACACTGTCAGATCTGATGAGAGTCAGGCTTTGGGCTTGAGGAAAGCTCGTGAGCCCGACAATTCCCGGTGCCACCGAGCATCGCCGAAAAAGGATCAACGGGAAAAATTAGCGCGGCTCTCACAGGACAACAATACTTACCATACATGACGCGAAACACGCGACAGCTCAGCGGAGCTTGATATTCAGCCCATTGTCGGAGTGCCACCAGGACTCTCGGAACCTGGTGGGTCCGGTCTATCATTCGGCAATGTTGTACTTCGGTGGCACGACATGTACTTTGGCCTTGCTCCGAGATTCCTGTGATTTAGAGATAGAGAGTTAGAGAGTGGGAACTGAGTTTTCTTGGAAAATCTCAAGAATAACTTCTCCAGAGTAGTCGTTCCAATGACAAGTGCCGCAGAGGCTTTGGATCCTCGCGGAATCGATTTGCCGACTGTCAGTGTTTCAAAACCTCTGAGTCACTGTTGTGGTCATCGGACTTTGAACCCCGTCCCTCCATCCCTCCCTTCCTCCTTTCCTCCGCGTGCATCGTGGAAGATGAGGATGATTAGGCTATTGAATTGCTTCTCGTCTCTTGGTATCGCTGGATATTCTGTTCAGCCAACTCTGTCTCACTCGCTCGCTCGCTCGCGCTCCACCTCTATGAGTCTTTCTGACGGGACGATAAGCGACTGAGCAGACTGGTCGAGGCGCTGTTGACGACGCCGGCAGCGCCATCTTCCTCCACCTCGCGAACTACAAAAGTTTTGCGCCAAAAGCGACATTTTCTATTGGTCGTCCCCTCGCATGCCGCTATATAAAGAATCAAGATGGAGAGATCGTTCACTCACTCGCTTGTTGGTTTCGTGGCAGCAGTGGCAGTACAACGAACATTTCCCTTCGAACGAAGCTGACTTGTGTTGCGGCCGGCCAGTCAGTCAGCCTGCCTGCCTGCCCGACTGCCATCCATCCATCGGTCTTGTTGCTGTTGTCGTCAAGGGCTCCGTCCATCTTGGATAACAAATTACGTGCTCTACAGCAACCAGTGAACGTGAAGTTATTTCTTTGTCAACTCTCGTGTTACAAACAAAAACCGCATGCAAACATGCCCACAATCGTTCCTCGATCTGTGCCGGTGAAAATCGCGAGGGATCGGTCCACGACCCCACCCTCTCCGCGGCTGTTGAACATTCGGAGATCTTCTCCGGTTGCGAGATGTCTTTTCGGTCCACCCGATAAGAAAGACACGCTGGAGTTCGCTCGATTGGAAATTCGCAAAGAACAGGAGCGACTCATCGAGAAGTACAACTTCGACTTCCAAACGGACACCCCATTGCCGGGCAACTTCGTATATGAGCCGATCGATGATGTTCCGGATTGTTTGCGGGACTCTCGATCGCCGAAGAAGACTCCTGAAGATGTTGCCCAGCGAAAAATCACCCGTAAGTTCTTGTTCAGTGAAAGTTTGTCGGTAATTTTTGCTTTCGAAGTAGCCGAGTGGAAAACTCGGCTCCATTGTCAACCCGTCGCCTCGTCCAACGGCTTGAACAGCTGAGTCGAGCCGGGCGCTTAGGCAGGCTGGCTATGGAGTCGCGGTTGTAATCGGTCGGCAGGCAGGCAGGCATCGTAGAGCTCTTTCGCTCCGAATGCGACGCGTTACCCTGACTGACTCAGCATCGAGCGTTGTTTCCCCACATACTTCGCCTAGTCACTCACCGAGTTCTTCTCTGTCGCTTACAGAATATATGGGAGTCATGAAACCTTCGAAGCTGTCGTTGCGTAAACGGAGGACAGAGGACGAGATTCGTGAGGATCCTGTCAAATCGCCCCGCGTGGAAAACGCTGCTTGAACGGTCCAAGAGAACAAATCGATTGACAGTTCGAAGTGGGCCGAAAACATGTTTATGCGAAAAACTAAATCGGAACAACTGTTTTCATCACTTGAGCAACAACAACAACAACAGCAGCAACTAGAAGGTCCCGAGCTGTGGGCAGTCAATCGATGCAGTTACCGTCTATCCTGCGATCTCGAAGGGACTCGTCTGTCTCTAGTCAACCCACCCTCGCAATCTGCGGAGTCCGAGTCGTCGCGCACAGCGGCAGACCGTTCTCCGCCTTGTAAATGTTCGCATCCTTTTAGTCTGTAAGAAATTCATAACGAAAAACGAACAAACGTGTCCGGAACTCACAATGTACATAGGCCGGATCAAGGGATCATTCGATTTTCCGCGTTGTAAAGGAAAGAAGCGAGAATCCACAAAGCCAACCATCCTAATATATTTCTAACTTCTGTAGAGATAGCACCGCCAGGACGACAGGAGGGTAAAAGACTGAAGCTCTTTGTTAAAATTGTTGTACATTCCTTCAGTGTCATCCTCTAGGAAGTTTTCTCAACTTGACTAACCTCTAAACAGTTGAACGAGTAGTTATTCGGTTATTTATGGAGTTCACTTCACTTTAACCCGTCGTCGTTCTCTTGAGACTCGCGAAGGCGTCGCTCTGGCAGCTTGAGGAATAGTTGTAAATTCCATGATCCTGAGTGTACAACTCACAAATCAATGTCGTGAGTGTCTTCGTCGAATTTAGTCAGTCCGAAACAGCTGCTAAGCGGTCCTTTGACGAGTCTCTATGGGATAAATGTATTAAGAAAATAAGTTGTAATGCGAATAAAGTATGACGAAATGATATTCTATGAGACGAACGTTTTCACTGGGCCCCCGAACGCATCCAAATCAGGAGGGAGCAGCAGCGAGGGCAAGATAACAGGGAGCTCTATCGATCAATCAGTCACTCTATTGTCGGATCGACGTGACACCTCACAATAGGGTCAAGTTTGTGTGGTTCCGTCTGGCTCCTGTCGGTCTGCGAAAGCAAAACCAGCGCTCATGATTTCGATTCATCCCAGCGAGCAAAGATTCTTACTTATACCACCTGATAGATTCGATTCTTGAATCTGACCACAGCTTTTCAGGACTTTCGCCGTTTCAGCAGGAGAAGCATTCTCCGGATGTCCGGGAGGCGGGAAGAAGATTCCGGACCCGTCTCTAGGGTTTATTCGTTTCGGATCACTCGGAGAGATCGGAAGAATTGAGTCGCTGTAAGACCGCGGAACCGCTAACAGTGTAGGATGCTCGCCGGCGGCAGTAAACGTGGTCTCATGTTGTTGCTCTCACCCATATTTTGAGGAAAATGACGACAGCATGCTGGAAAACGTCGAGGTCGGAAAGAGCAAGCGAAAAAGAAAGTCAACTCGCTTGCTTGCTCGTTCGCTAATCGCGCTTTCGAGATCGTTGTTGACTTTATCTGCGGATGGATTCAAGGCCGCTGCAGTCGCCTCCGCTACGTCTTGCCGCCGTCGACGACAACGAGGGCAGCGCCGAGCGTTAAGCGATGCCGGCGACTTGCCCGCTGTCAGCGTGGGCGGACGGGCGTGTGAGTGTGTTCACGTTCGTTGGCCCCATTTCTCGCGAGCCATCATTCCATGGCCATCGAGCCGTAGACGTTTTTCCGCCGTGTCACTCGGTGGCGAGCTAGCATTGCTTGACTGACTCCCTGGTAGACTGGACGCCTTCACTGCCTTCACGTGCTCGCCCACGGACGTGGAGTCATAAAAATCCTCGAATTCAAGCACAGAGGCTTCCCTTCATTCCTAATGTTCTCGCATTTCGTTGAGAGAGTTTCATGAGACTCGATTTCGGCGTCATCGTTTGAATATTCGTCAGTCCGTCAGTTGATCAGTCCGATTGAGTCAAATCGTAACAAGCGGTTGTTTATTGTCGATTAAGTGGCTACGGTGCGCCCAGCAGCCGTTAGAATGAAAGAACGAGCGAGCGAACGAACGATCGACCGAATGGCTGCCTCCCCCCTCGCGCTGGATCTCCCTCAAAAGCTTTGAGCAGGGTGATGTATGGCTGGTCCCTCGGTTAGCTGCCGCCATTGCTGCAGCGACAGCCAATGCTCCCACTGGCACCGATACACGATGGAGAAAAGAAGAAATATAAGGGGCCCTATACGAACAAGAGTCCCTATATGGAACGAGAAAACATCGAGGGAGACGAACACCTTCATTCTCGTCGTGATCGCGACCGTTACTGAAAGACCAGAGTTCAGAGATACATCGTTCGAAGGGAACGAGTCTCTCGAAAAGATCCAGCGAACGCTTCGTCGACCTCAGAGGTAAGATGGATTCTATATTCCATGGAATAGCGCAGCAGGATAAACAGAAGTTGAATGACAAACCTCATTCGCTCTGTTCCTACTCTGATAAGAGTTCTTCCGATCCCTCCATTGGGCTCGACCCAGGAACGCAGAGATGACCCGGAAAGATGTACTCGATCGACCATGGCTGAGTTTTGAAAATGAACATCAAAAAACGGACGGAACGGGGACGGAATTGGGACTCTTGAATCAATGCCAAATCTTCGAGAATTCAAGATGATGTCATTTTACGGAGTCAATCTGTAGACGCGCCGCCAAAGACGAGGACTTTCTCCCGTGTGCGTTCCTAAGGCAAAAGAGGAGGATTATTAAGAACGGTTCCTGGAGTTCACCACGGTATCAGGAGCACGAAACGGTTCTTTCTGTATCGCTGAAACTCGATGCTGTGTCGTCGCGTTAAGATCCGTTTTGTGGCGTTGATTCGTCGTTAGGTTTCTCGCCGGTGGCACGGTTGGACGTTCGTCCGCTCGCTCGCTCGCTCATTCGCTGGTTCGCCAGTGCTACCCGAGCTCAGATGGATCGTTGGTTGAATCGTTGGTTATCCTGTCGGTTTATGGTTACACTGATAACAGCGATTCTATTGTGAACTCGCTTCCTGGTTAGGCAATGCGACAGCGGCGGCGGCGACAACAGCGACGACGTCGCCGACCGATAACCGGATAACCAGAATGCTTTGAATAGAAAACGCGTCCATGCATGCGTCCGTTCATTCGTTGAACTCTACTCATCTTTGCGTCACATAGTTTAGATACGAGGATCGACAGCGGCACCGTGGCGTCAACAAAGGTCTTGTCCCTTACACATTTCTAGTTCTGAGCGGCCGATACTCTTCTCCAAAGTTCCTTAGGTTTCATTCTCACTCGATTTCATGAATCGTGAGAAGAATGCGATGAGTGTCACCTCGGATTCCGCATTCCGGAAAGCGAGGTTGTATTCTCGGAAGAAGAACTTCGCGTGATGGACGAGTACAGTGTGAAAGTCGGTTTTGTTGCTGTATTTGTAACGTAGCGGAAAGTGTACGAATCCGCTCCGGCGAGCAGGCAAGCGGTAGAGCGAACAGCCGGGTTTTCTCAGAAAGAACAACAAAAACTATGAATCAACGACATTTTGTAGAAATTCTCAAACATTCACGGACAACCGCCGGTTCACTACAAGGGCTTCCTTCCCAGGAATTTCGACAGTGCCCCCGCGGAATCCGCCGTTGAATGAATTTGCTTCAGATTAGCCTGTAACTGCTGAACGCCCCGTGTGTGTGTGTGCCTCTAGTTTTAGGGCTTGGATATGTTCTCGGTCAGTCGACCTCATCATCATCATCAACCAAATCGTGTAGGGGCGAAATCGGTGTCCTGTCCGGCCTGTGCAGGAAAAATGCTTACGTCAGGTGGGGGGAGGAGGCCTGAGGTAGAGAAGAACGCGGTCGTCGTCGTCGTCGTCATGATCACCGCCTCAACCTGATATGTACGAGCAGGTCTCTTGCTCGGTGCTTTCATGTGGGTTGGGTCGTGTAGCAGCTCCTCGCCTTCAGCTGGGTGGTTGATTATTATGTGTGCGCCAATCGAATTGAAAGGTCATCGACGATTCTGTCTTCTTCTTTGTGAAACACGGAGGAGAAGATGGAATAGAAAAGATTCAATTTGTTGCTGTCGTTCGCTCACTCACACTCAGGCGGACCAACGTGTGCTCAGTCAGTTCAGAGAAGCAATAATGCCAAACACACACACACATAGACACAGTCAGAAAATGTCTGTAGGAACGTAACGATTCTATTGAGTTGTTGTTGTCGGCGACGACGACGACAACGGCGGCGGCGCGGCGTTCAGGTCGCCGCAGATCACTCGCCCGGCGGCTCGCGAGGGCAACATGCTTTTGACACATGGTTATTTCCCTCTGAGAGCACCGAAGGAACGGTGTTTCTTTGATGTTAGACCGGGCATTGTTGCCTGTGAGTATCGTTTCTCTTTCTGTTCTTTTCATTCTTCTCCGTCTCGACCACGATGTCATTTACGTCGCAGCCAGCACGCTTAGCGTGGCTTAGGGCCCGCACTTTGGTCCACGCAGTTCGGTTTACGCGTTCGACATCGAAAAGATTGACATCATCCACTGTGAGCAAAGATCATCAAAAGAATGCTCGCTATGTAAGAGAAAAGAATGTGACAGTCGCCAGCAGTCGAGGAGATTTTTCGCTCTTGCGTAGAAATAGATTAACGCACTCGGACCCTTCTTTCTCAACGAGGACCTTGACGCTCTTTCTTCTGCTTTGTCTCGAAATCTCATATTTTGCTCTTCTAACGAAGATTATTTCTAATGGTCCACTCGTATGCCGCCAACGCTAGCGCACGCGTCACAGGAATCGCTCATTTTAATCCGCTTTCTCTTCGCTTGATTCCATTCTCTTATCGTCGTCGTCGTCGTCGTCGTTCTGGCCGTCTTTTCTCTCGGAACGTTCCATGCATTTCCCCAGAACTGCTCGTTGTGTGTTTGATTCTTCGGCAGAGCCTCCTCCCACGTCTCGGTCCGTCTCTCGTTTTTCAAACAGAATCTGCTCGCCGGCCAGCCGCGAGGCCGGCCATCGTAACTTAACATAAGCCCACTGTTCTTAACCACCACAGACACGAGCAGCAGCAGCAGCACCAACAGAATCCGAAACGAAAAGTACGACAACGAAAATATCCTCCGAGGGGTGAACGATCTCTGGATGGTTCCGACGGCCGCGTGGACGGCGCACCCTGGACCATTGTTGGCTGCTGGGCTGCTTTATTTTTTTTATTTTTTTCCGTTTTCAGTTCCGCCTATTTTCGATCCAAGTCTTGCCCGAGTTGACGACCAAATCCTGCTCGCTGTCTTGTTGATTGTTCGAGTGGCTCGTTCGCCAGAACAAGTCGTTCGCTTCTTGAACAACCCGCTCTAACCATTGTCTTTCGAAAATCGTGTCTAGTTTGCTCCCGGCGACCAACGTCGGTCGTCGGACCGTCCTCGGGTTCGCCTATCGCGCTTAAAAATAGTCTCGAAAATGTTCCGAGGGATGATATGGCGTTCGTCGATTTCTTCGAGGCGAAAGTCTGGTAAGAGACAAGGTGGTCTACGGTTACGAACAGAGATAGATTCCAGGCTGCAAGTTGAGCCGAGGAATTCCTTCCAGACCAACTTCTCGTCAGAGGGTCACCTGTTTGTAAAATCTCGAACCTTTGTAGGTCGAAAATTGTTTCAGGTGTCAAAAGCTCCGAGCGTAGATCCACTCAGGATCACGTGCCTCGTAGATGCAGCTCCAAGCGACGAGAGAGCATATCTCAAGGTAAAACTCTCGGGCGAGTATTGTGACGTCGAGCTTCAAAGGGATGATTGCTCGTGGAAATACGATAGGAATATGTTAAAGACATCATGCGCAGGAGCCGAGCGTTAAGGTCGCACTCCTCTCTGCTCTAAGAACGGGTGAGAAAGGTCCGTGTAGTCGAGCATGATCACAAATTCGTTAGCAAGCCAGCCGAACAAGGCTCGTGCAGATATTCCAGCGTGGAGTGTGGCGCGGCGTTTTCAGCGAACGGCATCCAACGGGAAGAGCTCTTAAATAAGAATTTCTCTAGAATTTCGAGTAGAACGCCGAACACTAACTACGACATCGTCTACGGTTTTGGCGGAATTCGTAGAGGCACAAGCTGGCGATGGCACGGCAGCTGAACGGCTAAAGAAAGCTTCATTTGGCGGAATAAGTTTTTTGCCCCCGGTCGATTTTTCTGTAGTGCTATGCTGTCGTCGTTCTTCTCGTCCTCCTTCAACTTTCTTCAACGCTGAGGCACCGTTGGGGCCTCCGACCGATCGATACAGAACAGCCACGACCAGCAGCTCCACGACCACCGTCGGCATCACCACTACTACAGCGACTCTAGAAATATCACCGGTCGTCTAATGAATCCGAATCCACAACCGATCGGTCGAGGAAACGTCCACCAGCAGAGCCTCCGAGGTGGGTTTCCTCTAAACGCCACATCCGCAATCGAGCGCGTACAGTGTTCGCACTTACGGTGTTGATGACGATATCGACGTTGTTGTGAACGGGCTCCCTCAACAAATGAACAGGATCGATACACATGGTCGGGTGCGCGGGAAGAAATGGAAAGAAGTCGAAACACCCGATCGAGTTCCATGTTAACACCGAATATAGCTATCAAGAATCTTCGAGAGAACGCACTGTTGCCGCGGAACTCGATTCGGATCAAACTTTCGGTCGGAGCCCGTATGGAAACTCGGTTCTAGACCAATGGACGTTCCAACGGACTCATGGACGGTCAATGTCGGCGTTTTTCTGAGCGTAGCCTTCTTAATCGGCGAACATCTCTAACGGCCGTTCTCCCAGTGTCTATGGTGTCGTCATCTGGATGAAATTTTACGTTGACTGTTTTGTTTCTCACGGGGCGGTCACCGATAGAAGATAATGTAACCTACCTGCCAGCTTGCTTGCCCGATCAACCGTCAGACAGACGGACGAACTGGCCTTCTAAGCAATTAGGGTCTGGGGCTTGAACCCAGGGTGCCGAAACCGAATGGCTTTTGCCGCTGCGCGACCGCCTGGCTCACTGATTACAGCTAGACCGAGAAGAGAGAGCCAGCCATTTGAAAGTCTATCCCGCGGATCAGACAAGTGCTGGCGAGCGAGTGAACGAACGAACGACCTAGCACACCTGTGAATCAGCTGACGGCTCACAATGCCCCACCTGAAACATTCCGTCCGTCCGTCCGTCCTAACGGTTGGAGCGGCCGCCGCAGCAGCGGCTCAATCGGGGACTACACCCTCTACTGCTGAACAAGTTTCTAATCCGAACTCGAGGAATTCCTTGACTCTCATACCAAGCCCACCGAGCGCCTTCGTTCCTGGCGTCCCGGATCGACGGACGGCTGAGCAGTCCTCCGGAGATGTCCACGGAGATCGACGTTTCTTGAACTCGCTGAGGTTTAGAGATCACACGTGTTATTCGGTGATCGTTGAAGCGGAGGGTGCGCGTGAAACGTGAGTGTCCATGACCGGGGAACAACGACGCGACGTCGGCGTCGAACGCAATCAAGGGAGGCGGATCGTTTGATCTTCTTTGGACTCAACCGTTGCTGCACGCACTGAACTCCTGTGGCTTCAGCTTGACGAACAAACCGTCTAAAGATTCAACATCTCAAAGTTTGGATGCAAGGCAGGGGTTTTTGGGGATCCTGGGTTCACGCTCCACTTCCACTCGAGACCGCGCGAACGAGACGTCCGGTCCACGTTTCGCTTTCCCACAGGACCACCCTGATCTATTTCGAGTCGTTGCCGTCGAGTCGATCGAAAACGAGCCGGCCGTCGTCAACAAGAAAAAAAGAATGCGGGAAAGACTGACAACCGCCAACGAGAAGAGAAAAACAGTGTGAAAACATAAAAAATAGCCATCGACGCTATATGGCTATCGCGCGGGAGGTTTCCTCCGATTTCCTGTTGTGCCCTTCGGTTCTGGTTGTCGGTTGGCGATAGAGCGAATATGAGTTCTCATCTTCGACGCCTCTACAGGTGGACTTGAACTGGACGAAGATGATGCGAAAGACCATCATCGACGAGATTTTTTTTTCTCACTGCGCCAGCGTAGCTCCTGATTGACAGACGCGAACGAAGCGACTGACCGGCCGGTCAACCAGCCAGACTCAGTTACTCATAGTAGTTCGTCGATTTTTCCCGCCTTTTGTGAGTTTCAAAAGCGTCAGCTGCTCTTCAGACATCTTCGACCGAGATTGGAGTCGCCGTCTCCGCTTCGGCCGCCGCACCGTCATTGAGCACCGTCTGTTCGAGCTACCGTTTCGTGGTTCATGATCCGTCCACCGAACATCCCAATGAAGGAGTTATTCGAGTTGCGTGTGAATCATGATAAGATGAATCCCGATCCGTTTTAGAATTGGTGTCCAATTTTCTCAGGCTCTTCTCTTTTGGACGTAAACACGAACACATGAGAGTTCTGTTTTTCTCTCGTCTTCCTTCAAGGGCGTCTCCACGAATCGCCTCAAACGTCATAACCTCGACTGGGAAACATGCATGTCGTTCCAAAAGTTACCGAACGCCTGATTTTGCATCTCGAAGTTTCCGTCCATGTCAGCCGTAGAAATGACACAATCGATACTTTCAGCCGGGAACGGGAGAGCGTAACTCAGGATATGGTCGCCAAGATGCCAACGATGTTTCTTCAGTTTCACGCAGTCCTGCTTCTCAATTCCAGTTTCTTCCAGAAATAAGTTCTAATCTCAGGAAAGCTCCTTCCCAAACAAAGTTCTAGGAAGGGCCTCGGCTCAGGAAATCGAGGAGTGTCTCCGCTTCCCGGACCTCCTATTTATTCGTTCGGTACAGCCCTCTTATGTTTCAGGTACACCCGAGACCAGAGGACTGAGGCTGTTCCGTGATTCACGGATTTGATGATTTCGGAATTCCGTTCTTTTCCATTTCGTCCTCGACTCGGAATCCGCTGATCGACGGTGTCCCAAGTTTTCGTCTGCCCCTGTTGCCAGGACATACCTGAGTCCATGACTGACATGACTCGATGATTCCGGGATTCTTCGCAGCATAAAATGAGGCTCCGTGACGTGTGAATTGCGTTCCATTCAGTGGATCCTCGTATCTATCTACGCTCAGCCGAGTTTATGGGGTTTTGGATCAGTTTATATTGTTTGCTCCTCGAAGAACAAACGTGGCCTCAAGCTATCTCGTTGGGGGCTTTTCTGATATCCACAGAATCTTTACGACCTCAAGTTTTGCCTTGCTTTGCCTTAGGACCCCGTCACAGCGGGTCGGCCGCATTGCTCCGTCGTCCGGCCCTACGTCCATCTGTCCGTCCGGCTGTTCGAGAACTCCGTTGGACAAGCGTCTTCTTCTGTTGCCGTTTCCATTTGGGGTTGGTTATCGGCCGAGCCAATAACTAACTGTCTATCTGTTTGCGTCTGTGGGAACTCTGTTCATTAACTCGACGTAACAGAGGTTAGCGGTGAGGTTTCGGACACCTGTTGTTCCCGACGGCTTCGAAAGGTCTCCGGTTCTCAAAGGAAGTCGTTTAATTGAATCGTCACCCTCATCGTTCTCCACGACAGCAAACACCGAAAACGAAAAAATAGAGAGCTTCGTACGATCGCAACGCGACAATAATAGGAATTCACAGCCTTCGAACAAAGAAGCAACGCCCAACGCTTCATGAATACGAACCGAAAACAAAAATACATCATCATTGACGATGCCAACAGCAAATAACTCTTTTTGTGAGAAATGACGCTTTGTCGTCGTCTCTGTAATTCGCCGATGATTGTGAAAACGAATTTCGAAGGAGCCGAGCGGAAGAAAAGAAATTCTCAAACTCAAAACGGAAGACGAAAATCTCCTCCAACCGTTCGGCGTCGTCGGTGGGTACTCCAACCTGTTCTTTGGACGTTGGAATCGCTGCCTGGCTCCGTCAGTTAGTCGGAGTCTTTTTTGTGTACTTTGAGATTTTGGTGTTTTACGTTCAGAGCGCCTCTTAATGGTTAGTTTATGGCGTGAATGTAGAAGCGAGGAGCGGCTGGTGCGGCGGCCGCCGCCGCCGCCACCACCGAGACTTCCTAATCGTCATCGGAGGAAAACGAACAATCCGCGACAACCGACTGGCGATACATCTATCTGTCAGTCTGTTCTCCTTGCTTCGAACAAACGGACAGACGCCTCCTACATTTCGGAGGCCCAAGAAACATTTATCTTGTCGAGATCCGACGACATACGCGCAGGGAAAACCGTTCAAGCAGACCAATTACGACGTCAGAGTTTGTGAGAGAGGTCCACTCTCCAACTTCCACCTGGTCGCAGCAAAGGATTTCAGTTCCGAAATGTTCGATTCGAGGTTCTTGATGTGTTCATCGTCACCACTAATGAAATCGTTGCTTGTTATCGGCGTCGCGGCACTTTCATGAAATTCATGCCCAACCTCCAGCAAAAAGCGAAGACACAACAAATTGGAGTTGTCGAGGAGTGAGTGAAGATTAATTTGGTAAGCGACGGAATAAATAATACGCAATTGGTTTCCGTATTCTGATTCGATAACCAGTTCATTGACGGGTGAAATTCTCACATAAATCTCCGGCGCGCAGATGAGGCCATATTTGGACTGACCAAACATTGGCAAGTTTCGACTGCCACGCTTGTACGGTACCGCCGCCGCCGCTGCTGCTGCTGCTGCCACCGTTCAGAAAATTTGCAACGACCTGTTCTGGCGCTCCGAAGTTTCAAGCAGCTTCTGGAGTTCCGCTCTATCCGGAAAGTAGAAAGGCAAATAATTAATTGATTATGTAAATAAGAGAACGGTTCAACACTGACTTCGACGATGTCCATCGGATGACCGAGAGCCAAAACACTGCGGACCTGATTGTTATCGGCTCGCTAATGTTTGTAGATGTAGATTTGACTTGCCGCGGAATACAGCGTTTGCGAGTGGCTGCATTAATGTTTCTCTCTTCTGTTTGTTGTCGTCGCTTCTCAGTGACGGTCTTCTTGTGTTTATCTAGAAGCGAGCGAATCCATATTCATAATGCGCACGAAATTTTCAATCCATCAATGATAATGGAGCCTTCGACATCGGGACGGCGGCGGCGGCGGCCACGTGAAGAGCGGAAGATTGCTCTCTATGTAAATCAGCTTTCTGTCTCCGCTCCGTCTGATTCACAATGAGTTAGAGATCAAGTGCTGCTTTACGATGTGTCAACGTTTGTCAACTCGTGTAAAAACAGCTGATGACGGGTTCTAGGAACTTGACACACCAGCTGACCAACGCTCACGTGATTGGATTCCTAGTTTTTCGATTACTCCCTCGTCGAACCACAGACGTCGGTGAAGAAATTTCTCCTTGACGCCAAACACTCGTCTCTGAGTGAACGGTAAATCAAAGAATAAACACACTTTCGTATCTGAGAAGACGTTTCCGTGGATTTTGGTCGTTAGCGACACGAAAGAAGCTCCAAAGATTCAGTTATGTCTCCGCCTTATCAGACCGCTACTGGATAAGCGGGTCACATGAATAACTGAAAGCCAGAAAACGATCGTCGTCATCTAATCGTTATGATTCCTTTTTGGCTTTATTCCGTGCGTGTTCATATTCCCTCTTGGCCTCTTCTCTGGTGTGTTTCCGATGTGGTGGCGTTCGTTTTCAGCGTCATATCTCATCGAAAGCGATCAAATCCGGGAGACGCGTTTCAGCTTGACGTGATAACATTCAAACATAACTTTCAGCCTGAGCCAAAACGAATGCACGAATCCGATCCATTTCCATGGCATCTCGTGAAGAGTCTTTGACAACGACAACAACGACCCTGATAATGTTCTGCTGACGACATTACGTTTGCGTCGGTTTCGTCGTTTGTTTGTGATCCGGCGACGAGGACGTTGATCGAGGTACTGTAGTACAAATTGGATCGGCAAGAGAAGAGAAGGTCCAGTTGAAGTAAATCGAGTTAATAAATCGTTACAGATTCCCACTCTCACGTTGTTATTCTCATGGATTCTCTTATCTCCGAGCGTTTCAAATCAAATCTTCCGATTCTCCAATGCGCAGCTGGAAAAAAGAACAGATAAGCATCGAGATGAATGGGAATTCGAATTTCACCCTACCGCTCCAGTAATGTTCCGACCAAGAGGAACGAAGGATACCGAGGAGCTTGAACCGAAGGAACTTCTCGAGACCTCTCTTCACAGCGCTCCTGAAAGGATTTGAGTGGAACAGGACACCGCTTCGACGAAGCTCCCAGTCCTGTTCCGGCGGAATAACCGAATCTTCCAGCCTGGGACCTCGTAGACAAGGCATAGGAGCGCCAATTCAATGCTGCTCGGTTGCTCCGAATGTTTATGGCACATTGTGTTAGAGCTCACGGGGTCGCCTATGGCTTTCGTTGTGACTCCCAATCTTTCAGAGTCGGAATCGTTCGTTCGCCTGGTCGCTCGTTTGTTCGGAGGAATATTATGTGCTCCGGTCGAATGTGTCGCTTCAGGTGTTCTTGCGTTGTCACTACAGCTTCCTTCACTTGGTTACGGGGCTGGTTCGTCCGTTTAGAAACTTCTGCTGTCGAGCGGCGGCGCAGCGCAGCCTTGCCTTCGTAGTCGCTGGGAGAACATAGAACCCCAACGGACGTATTGTTTTCTTTCAAAGGTGAAAGACCTCCTTCTTTCTCGGACCCACCGACGAACAAACGGACTGCTCGACGTCGCCGCCGCCGCCGCCGGCACTGCTGCTAGTTTGGCCGGTGGACATCGTTGGAACTTCTGACTGTAATACAAAACGGAGAGGCAAAGAGCCGCGTGCTCCGACCTGAGGCGACTTCGTTCAGCCGATTTCATCTCTGGCGTACGCGAACCGAATCTCGTTCGAGAATTCGAAACTGAGAGAAACCCTTTTATGGAACGACGATTCGTTAGATCTGGACTCGTTCTCGGGTAGCTAGTCATTAGTTAACACGGTTTCCTAGTTGAATGTTTGACAGCTCTCGGAGAACTCGCTCAAGTCATTTTTCACTTGTCGCCAACGAATGTCTATCCGATACAAATCTCGTCGGTCAGCCCCAGCAATCATCGGATTACATGTTGAACGGGATTGATTAAAACAAATTCGCGTCCGATCTGCGGCGACTTCCACATCGTTCTTACGGTTAGACTACGTTCACGACGTTTCCCATGGGGCAACTAGAAACATTTCGTTCCATTCGACAAGAACGGGGGCCTTCCAAAAAGATTCCGATCAGTTAAATTCTCAAACGAACAACGCACTGTTTCCAAACTAGATTGCATCATCGGTCTTCAATTTGGAAAACCTCGTTTGGCAGAGATTTGGCAGCAGCGGGATGAACAAAGTTATTTCTGATCTGAACAGTTTTCTCTCTGCGCTCTCTGTCGTTTGGTCTGTTCTCCTTCCGGAGCTCCGTGTGGCCTTGGAGGATTAACTGGGATCGCGGAGAATCGGCATATAATAATAATAATAACGATAATAACGAGCCGGCCATATTAATCACACGAAAGAAGTCCCCCGGTCCGACGAATGAGGTTTTCTGTTGTCTGCACGGTTGCGCCGATCGCCGTAACTGGATTTCTGCATGCTCATAATTAATGACTTCGACGGTATTCCCGCGTTATTCCGGAATAATTTTTTCGGCGTTAGTCCGCGCACACTGCAATGGTTTGCCTAATCGTCCTAGAAACGACTTCATCAGACACGAGAAAGTGTCGGAATTAACGATTACCGATTCTCTCCGGAAGACTGACTGAGGTGAGTGAAGTGACGAGACGAAAAGCCTCTTCCAACCACCCAGGTCGATCGCTTCATCGAGCGATGGTCGAACATCTGAACGCCGATTTCATTCCTAGATCCTCTCAAATGACTCAAATCTGAAATCGGTTCCGTCTGCCATAGTTTGAGGATTCGCGCTTTCCGTACCAGCTCATGTCAGCCGGATCTCGAATTTCTTTGGAAAACCGTGATTGACACCCTGGTGCTCAGGTAGCGGGCATAACACACCGAGAAGACGGAGTCGACGGTTTTTATGAGTGCCTAGCCGCGATTGGAGCCAATAATCGAACGCGAGAACAAATGTCCTTCTTCTTCCAACGATTCCACCTGACACGCAAACATTCGTTGAAAATTGTCTGCTTGTTCGTCGTTGTCGTTTGTTGTTTGAGTCGTAGGTTTTTATTTCGACAATGATTGCGACCGAAGGCGGCACAATTTATGGCCGGTAGCGTGGATTCCGGTGCATGCACAAAGAAAAGAGAGGAACTGTTGCCATAGTCCACGCCATGTTCTCGATAGATTGTCGAACGTAACGTTAGCGTTCCGTGGCCAGGTATAGTTTTCGCTTGAATAACGAATCACCCACATTTGCAAATGTCGATGTTCTGACAGACTATAAGTCTTTGAGCAGCAGGGCGTCGTCGGTGTCGCCTCGCGTTGTGGAATCAAGAAGGCCGTAGGCTCGGGCCGAACGGGTAACGCTCGCTCGGCATCAGGCGTGCGCGGCCGTTCTCGTTGTCGATCGTTTCACTTACCAAACAGCCAACCAACCATATTGCCGATCGATCTGGATACAGCGAACTAGCGGGCTCTCTAGTTCGGTGGCGGATCGAGCGTCCGTGGGAGAAGCGATCCACCAGCTCGTCGTGATTGGTCATTATCCGAGGATTATTCGGAATTTCGCGCGGTAATTGCGACTACGCGTAGGTAAAGCCAGAGAAATAAACTCTGTCCGACGTAGTTCGTTCGGGCTCGTTTAGTCGAACGATAAATTTAATATCCAATTGTCTGCATATACATACCCATGGCTTGGACTCGGCGCCAGGAATAACCAAAGCGTGTCATGAGTGATCAACAAACGCGATGAGGCGTTCAAAATAGAATCGTACCCGAATATTAAGGACCGGAAACTTTTGATGAGCAATGGAAACAAAGTTCTCTCATCTGGATATACCTTCGAATTTCATTGGAAGATGTAAGAGAACTGCTCGTACTATTATCACTTCACCTCAAGCATGCCTGTCGACGCGCATGTCACCGAGTTATCGGTACCAATCATTGCATTGATTCCCTGATGAGCAGTTTCACTGCTACCACGAATGTAGACGCGAAACGACGTCATTTCATCGATTTGTGCTCTGTAATGATTCACGAAAAATGTATTGGCAGCCGGCGTAGATGGCCTTCTGACTAAGAGAATGGACACCTCCATTTCAGGCATACTTTTCAGCCGGTAGTCCCACGGAGAGATAGCCAATACGACCCTTATCCAGCCAGGTAGTCACTCTATATTCATGAAGATGCCAAAAAGTCGACGAGATCCTCTTTGGAGACATCCATTCTTCTAAGACGCTGCGGAGGAGGGAGGCTTTCCAGATAGAACAGAGCATCCTTGTAGTACAGATCAAGCCAGGAGGCTCAACAAGAGAAAAGGCCTCTCGTCGACTCGAGGCGACCAGGAGATCACTACACATCGCGCCGGTGAAGATGGAACTGCCGAAACTACTTTGGCTATCAACAGTTCACTTAGAAGCCTTTCAGTTCGTTTTTTGACCTCCTCTGTGTTTCTAGTGCTCTTGAAACTCCAAGGTCAATATTTCTGGTTCGGATTAGCTAAGCGCCCACAGAAAAGAACGAGAGTGCGACACTTTCCATCCAACTTTCCTTGGACGATTTGAATCGATTCCAACGTTTCACTCAGATGTCAGGAGCTCATACGGAGTCGGAATAGACCTCCTCCCAATAATTTCCTCCGCAACGGAGAACTGACTTGTTGAAAATTCCGCACCACGGTTGTTCGAGGAGTTTTACTGCGGCAGTGTGGCCGCGAGACCGAGCCAGGGGGCAACGAACACCGTCTGATCTATGTTCACGTTGCGTTTAAATCTTACTCGTACGTGACTTTACGGGCTGATCCTCAGAGGACCGCCGCAATTAATATTTGTTTGCCGTACTTGATCATGATTATGTGCTTTGAATGCGGCCCTTTCCTTCAGTGGACTCTTTCGTTCGAATGGTTTGAGGTGGTTGCTTGCTCGTTGGTCGCCACAGCCAACCTGTCAGCTTGTCTTTGTTGTTGGAGCCGTTCCGAAATGTTCGTTTACGGTTGGCGCTCCAACAACGAGAGAACAAACGATGAACAAGGAGTGCTGCTAGTTGATCTATTCCGGCTGCAGCGGCGGTGTCGGTATCGTATTGTTCGCGACGTTGTTTTGGCAACGACTACACATTTGTTCCTCCAAATCGCAGGGAGATAGTCGAACGATTCGGTGTTCGACGACGATCCCTTTCAGACAATCCGTGGACGATCGGTTACCTTCAGTCAACACGATACGTTGTCACGCGTTACTCGACGGGGCTTTGTCTTCCATTCGCAAGCTGAAGCTCCCAGAGGATCTCCCCGAAGTGCGAATCACGGATCAAGGGAACGCACGATGGAGCTTCAGTCGAGAACTCTTTCGCCGTAGTTAGTGTCCGTCAGCTAATGCGGAGACACGGCCAACCCGCGGCAATATGCAGTGGCAAGCTGAACATTTCCATAAAAACTTCATCACAGGGAGTTGGCAACAAATTCTCTCTGCGCTCTGCTCTCATCGATCATCTGCTGTTTTTTTACTATCAACCGAACCAACCGAAAAGAAGAGAAAAGAAAGCAAGCACAGCTGAAGGGCGAGATCGGATCCCCGGCGAGTCGTCTCTACAGTTCCCTGACTGACTCGCGGACTAGCCTACCGGTCGTCTGAGAAGGATGGTGGTGGACAACGACTATATAATGGATGGTGAAAGAGATGACGGCAAGTTGAATGCCTCGCTGTTTCTGTGAGTGCCAGCCCAAGACCCGAGCAGAATAGACTGAATACGTATTTCTATTAACCCTTCCGCTGGAACGAAGCCGCAATTCTTTTTATGATCGATTGATTCACAGACGAACAGCTACGTGCAAACCCCTTCACTAACGATCAACAGCGTTTGGCGTGGCTCCCGACTCCGCTGCTTTCAGGCCTTTACCACCACTACCACCACCACCATCATCACGGACGCTTCTCAAAAGAACTGTGGGATCTTCTGAGAGCGCCAGCTTTCTCTGTCTGGAAATTCTCAGATGAACAGACGCACTTAGAACCATATTCCGATCGAATGAGCAACAATCGCTGCCGAAACGGAGGATCTGCTTTCCTCAAAACGTGCTCTGTTCCTCTCTTTCTCGTGTAACGTCATCAAATTCTCCGGCGGTCGTGAAATGTTATCGGCGTTATATCGATATTAGTCTCGAGTTTGCGTTGTTATCTCGAAGCGAAATATATGATGAAACGATTTCCAAAACGCTCATAAGTTCCACCAGTCCATAAATCATCCCACAAGTTTACTATGATCGTAATCTATTCTGCCGAAAACTACTTTCGATGCCACGGCCTTGGAACGTATTGTTGCGCTCGTCAAAGATGCTTCTTGTCTTGTTGATGTGATAGGAAGTTGGTATGAGTTGTTCTGGGCTGCCAGGTGCGGAACAAATCGAGCCGGAGACTTACTTCAACCAATCATCGAACACGTGCTCATGCACAGGATGACGTCTCATCACACTTGTGACAGTTTCGCTCACGAACGCTTGCGAAGAACTTCTGGAGGAGAATTTTTTCAGTTTCGGACCACGGTTTTCAGTACCGTACTCCCCATTCCAGAAACGAATGTCGTTTTCTGATGAGAAACGCAGAGATGCCGTGATGCATTCAAGACTGATATCAAACATCACTGAAAGCGCCCCCAGCGCTATCTTCGTAGATGAATTCGCTCCCATGGTTTTGCAGAAAATTCGTTACAAACGACTGGCTTCCTCTGCCGCTTCTTCCTGCCGAGTTTTCGTTGAAACTTCGGATTGTGGGGAGGTTTCAGAAGATTCTCCGACCCAGCCCTCGAAGGGCTCTTACCGACGAGTACATAGTAGTGGCCACAACATCCGCAGAGGAAAAATAAGAGAAAAGGGAAAGACGGAAAGCTACACAGTCAGTCAGTCAGTACATCTATGTGTCGATGCCCTCGTGATTTCGTTCGCCTTACGATGTTTTGAACGAGGTAGATGGCCCGGCTATTTCGGCGACAGAACGACAGACCGAAGGGCCAACAGAAGAACGTTGCCCCGGTCGTTCGAGCACCCAGAAACACTGCGGCAATTCAAGCGTCAGAAGGCAGGCACAGGAATACGATAGAATTTAAATCTATCGATTCGACGTCGTCATAGTACCGAGCAAGTCGGGCCCGGAGCGGGCAGCAGTGCTCCGCACCGGAGCTTGTTTCAATGACCGAACCCAGTATTTTTTGCTGTTTACGTATCACGCTGGCAGAAGTTTCGTTCGAACTGCGAATCTCATTATGAGAACTTCGGCGAGTTTTCGACAAAAAAAAGTTTATAGTCAATCGTGTTTGGCACAATCTGACGATGATGACTCTTTTGACGGAACGCGATTCCTCTTTTTTCCGACTAACACGCGTTTGTCCCAGACCCGGATGACGTCGGAGTGGATTACTTGAAGTTCGGGAAAAGGAACGGCATCAAAATTCCCCGACGAGAATGTGAAGGAGGCATGTTGTCAAGGCGACCAAATGTTTGAGATGGTTCCCACCGCTTTTATTCTTACTTCGAGGATGCTTCCAGCTACGCTGAGAGTTGTGATCGGAGGTACGTGGCGTTCGAATCCGACTGTTTCTGATCGTGTTCCTCGAGTTCAAGTATTCGGATTCAATGAAGGTTGAAAATTGAATTAAAAGACCTGAGCGAGCTCATTTCAAGAGGAAGATTCAAAGTAGAATTGAGGAGATATAGCAGAGCCGACGAATCAATGCGCGCGGTCTCTGTCGTCTCCGACAGCAGCAGCAAATGTAGCAGAAGGCCGCTAACCTCCAGTGCTGGGCTCTACCGTCGGGTAGTCGGCTTCTTGCTCCGTGGGATGAATGGGAGGAAGAAGTGTTTGAACCTTCTACAGAGCCGGGCCTCTCCCAGACGGTCGAACAGACAGACATCTGTTGACTTCCGGACGTTCGGAGAAAACTTGTTCCAGACACATTCGCTCCTCCTCCGCCTTTGGCTCTCCCATTCTGTGTTCTAGGGTCTGATCCGTCTCAAGCTTTCATCTGTGTTAGGTGGCTCGAGCCTCTCCGTTCCTCTACTGCACAGATGACTGTGCTCGGAAAGAGAACCTCCAGCTCTAAGACAGACCCGAGCGGAAATCGGGGGAATAGAGTACAGCTGGGCATCATCTGTGCTCGAATGAATGTCTGGTTTGAGTGCCGAGAAATTAAGGGAAAATATCAGATTCGTGTACCGCGACCCTCGTCTAGGGAAAATTCCGAATCAACTCCTTGTAACGAAGAATGAAAATCGGAGGAAATGGCCTTTGTATCGAAATGGAGCAGTTCTGCCAGGCGATGAATGTAAGTACGCGAAGCTGGTCGTGTGTGAGGAATGTGGCTTCAGGGCGTGAGACCTCAAGAGAACCAAGGTGGTCTCGTATTCGGCAACATGGGGAATCCATTCTCACAAATTGCTCTCAAATCAAACAGCTTACGAGTGACAGAGGTTGTTCTCCGAGGTGGTCTCAGTTTCTCTGCCGACTCGCGTACGGCGTAGGATTGATGCTACAATGCCTACTTCGGTACCTTGACTTGGATGTGGCATTCGTTCGTGAAAGATATATTATTTCGATGGCTCGAACCCACCTGACTCTTGTGAGACTCACGGATAAACGTCCCAACTCATCATTGTAATGCGAAAGGCGATCCCAGTATGTATGCATTCATGGGAAGTACGGTCACGGCACGCCCGATTTGAATGGCGGGACCGATTGGTCGAGAGGATGGATAAATGAAGCCTCACACAGAACGGGGCGCTATGGCGAATTTAGCTCCGGGTCGCAACCAGGTGAGTGGAGGCACCACAATTTCGAACCTAAATGACGGGATCACGAAGTCGTGAGGGGCATTTTGTGTTCGTTAGTTCGCCCGCCCGCTAGTCGGCTTTCATCAGGTCTTGCTTTGCCGGCGACCGAGGACGTTTTCAAGATGAGGAAACAAAGCAGGTTTCCTCGATTCATCCGAAGGGAGAAGTGGTCTGATGTTCGAGTTTCCAAATGAGGTGACAAGTCCGGCTCGTCGGTGAGCTGTGCGATATGTCGCTAAATTCGGCGGGGACTCGACTTCGCTGAATCTACTGGAACTCGCATCCTAGTCAATCGACGCGAGCATGATAAGACAGTGCTCACTTTTTCTGATGCATATGATCCGCGGGAGTTCTTTCCAGGTGTTTCTCTAATTTCTTCGCTGACAGCGCATACCGAAGCAAACGGATAGAAGAAGATCACGCCGAATCTCAGGAAGTCGAGCGTTCCCGGATCGTTGGAAAGGAAGAGACTAGCATTGTTAACACTATAAGTGTTTTCGATGTCAAAGTTTATTGGGATGCTTCATAACTAATCGTTGGCCGGCAAGCGACTCACATTCGTCATATCGATCTGGAAGTGTCACTTCGACGGTTGTTCTCGAACTAGCACAAGCGAAGGATCATTGAGCATAAACACAACAACAGTAAGGAACTTTTGCAGCCCACATTTCAAAGTACAGTGGCCTCAACAGATACATTTGATAATAGATTCGATAGTTATAGTAGTAGTGATAGTGTTAACGGTGGTAGTTTCAGTAGAAATCGGTAAGAACTCGTAGTAGAGGGAGGACTACATTGAACGTTTCGTGATAGTTTGAACGACTTCGGAACAGTCGGGTCTGATAGATGCCCATCAGACTCGATTACACAATAAAAGGTAGTTCCAGACCACAATTAACGTAGTTCATAGGAACAACATAGTAAAAGCGCACACAGAATGGCTTGATCACAATACATAACGACTGATACCGCCCTCATCGAGACGAATGTCATGAGCGACACATAGATTACCCATTCACACGATAGATCGAGGTAAAACCACTTCAGCGACCTCGCGAATCGGGTTTCCCGTTCTAGAGCCATACCCGCTGAGAACGCGACGAGAAGGATAATGAGGTCTAAGGTCCGAGGAAGTGGAAATCGCGGCAGTCATCTTTACATAGAAGCTAGATTGCAACATCAAAAATCAAAGTATTGCATAAAAACGCGCGCGTGAATGATTCCATCTCAGGCTCATTCCACTCGCGCGTGATCGATTCCCTGTGCCTGAGCTCATGGAGTTACTTCTCTCCGATCTCCAGACTTCCCACTTCTGCTGCATAAATTCATTGAGCACGTCGATCTGCTTATGAAATGGCTTGTCATAATCGGATAATGCACTTTCTGTGTCATCGACTGCTCGTGTCGAGATTTGCGGAAGCCGCGAACCTTTTCGAAAACTTCGAATTACTGTGCTTAAGTGTCCGTTGAGAAACGAAGTAGAGCCATGGAGATCGGTCAGCAGTGAGAGAAATCTTTAAATGTAGGCTCAGTCGAAGTCATTTTCAGAGAGGATTCCCCGCGAGAGAAAAGCGATGACCAGAAAGAGCACACTTTGACACTCCTTAATTACCACGCTAGCCTGCTTGAGCGATGCCGATATTCTTCCAATATAATCAATCATCAGCCCTGTTCTCTTCGTCTAGTTATCTTTACAACTCATCAGATGGAAACCGTCTAAAAATCTGAATTCTATAGCCTTGTTGCAGCTCGTGATCGTTGCTTAGTATTGCACCGAGGGAATCCAGACTGTTTTGTTCTGTTGCTCTTCGACGCACGTCTTAACCTGTGTACACATGTAAGTCAAGTTGTTCCCCTGAATCACTCCTGAAATCACAAATGTCTATCAGTGTCGAAGTTCATTGATCCGAACGAAAAAAAGAATAACAGCAGATCTGAATTCTGGCTTACCGTTGATGAGAGGTTTGTATTCGGCCTCAATCTTGAGCGAATGTTCATACATCTCTTTCGCAGCTTTACTTGTCATTTTTTCGGTAAGGTACTTGTAATCCTTCACCTCGCGGATTTGTTTCAACGACTTGAACTTGATAAAGATCACAATCGGATATATTTGGCAGCTACGCAAGCGGTCCATGATCACATCCAAACTCAAGCTTACGTCTAAAAATGCGTGACTCTGAAAACAGAAGATATCGTTCAAGCATTGTCTTTGCCGTCTTCCGTTATTTCGATTTCTTCCGCGTTCACTGAACATCGTTGATGATTGCATTCACGAAATGTTCTCGGCGGGGCCTTCATACCTTTTCGCAAATAGCTTTTATGGCACTGATGGTAGTGCACTCGAAGTGAGAGCCCTTTCTCTGAAAATCCAAAATTTTGTGCTCGTTGACTCCCTTCTCCATCAGCTGAGTGGTTCCTTTCATGGCCTCCCCAAGGCACCGCTGGAACATGTCTGGATAGTCTTGTTCTAGCTTGTCCATTACAGCATCGTTCAGAGGACCGATTAGGATAACCGGGCGAAAACTCGTGTCTGCGAAGGGAACAGCCGACGCGTAAGGAATAGTGATCGACAGGGTGTCATTTCCG